>CP136069.1:36718249-37318249 GCA_032622095.1 Siphonodentalium dalli | reverse complement strand
ATATCACCATTTGGGAACTTCAATCTGAGTATATGTCTCCCATAGCAGATGAGGCCATGCAGAATGAGGTCCCAGAGGCTGAATTTAGTGATGCTAGCCCACTATGTGGGATAGCGTCACAAAATTCATCCTCCGGGAACTCATTCTGCAGACACACTATAATGAGGCTTGCAATCATAGGTGCTTGATTGTACAAGTATTTACATATGTGAGTCTCCCATAGGAGCATATATAAGAGAATGCACTGGATTACAAGGTCAAGGTAAATATTGTTAGGCCAATTGTATACAGTAATGCCCTAAATAATCAACTACTTAACCACAGCAGAATTATGGGTAATTTTTCAGGATTTAGTCGGAAATATGGCTTGTTGCCATTCATCGGAAAGCTCTCACTGGGAGCTTTCGATGAATGGCAACAAGCCATATTTCTGCTGTGGTTAAGGAGTCAATTATTTAGGGCATTACTGTATATGCGAGTCTCCCTATGTGATTGGTGGAAAAAGGTAATTTCTGATACAGTAATGCCCTAAATAATTGACTCCTTAACCACAGCAGAATTATGGGTAACTTTTAAGGATTTAGCCACAATTCTGCTGTGGTTAAGATTAATTACGGCACGTATCAGAATGTATGAGCCACTGCCACAGTCTGATGTGGGTGCCTCGGTGGCTCAATTGGTTAGGGGTACAAATCGAAGCTGTTTCGCCCTCCAGTGCTGGTGATGAGGGTTCAAATCCACATGTTTCCATTGTGGAATTTGTAACTCAAAATCATTATTGCAAGTTACTTGCTGATGGTCGATGAGTTTATCAGCCATTGAAATCACTGTTGGATCATCCATAAGTGTGCCGATTTCCTCCACCACTAAAAAAACTGACAATGTCGTGATATGGCCTTATATAGTTGCTGAAAGCGACATTAAACACCAATCAATCAATCAACTCGGTATAATGTGTTCATTTCATATGTCTGAAGAATTTAACATTTTTTATCAAAATGGCTGTATTATGCCGGGGTGGGTGAGTGGTCAAAGCCACCAACAAGCAATTTTTTCCGCAACTAAAAAAAAAAATTCTGCATGTTTTTTTAGTGTTTTGGCAATGAGTTGGGCTTCAAAACCACTTTGAATGAGAGAAATAATGTAAATCTAACTGGTAAACTGACTGCAGGCAGTTATTGTGTTGTATTTTGTTGCAAATTTTGAAATCCAAGATGGCCGCTGGCAACCATGTTTTTTTGGCCGAATGACCTCAAAATGACTCATTCCTATTTACATGTCCATGTTAACATCCATGATAAATAGTATGCACAGAAATTCATATACAGCTGTTTACAGTGAATTTCCCCCCGCAAATCTCTGTTTTAGTGTTAAAAGGGGGGGGGTGGGTGTCAAAAAATGGTCGGAAAAAAACTGCCGTAAACGGAAAAATATTTGGCGGTGGGGGTGGGTGGGTACAAAAAATTATCGAAAGGGAAAAAATGCCATACGTGCCTGAATTTTTTTTCCGACCCCCCTCCCCGTATTATGATCCTATTCTGATGAAGATATTTAATATCTATCTATCTAACTACATGTAACTATACAGTGGATAAAATGGCTGTGTTACGATCCTACTCTGATGAAGATATTATCTATCTATCTAACCATACAGCGGATAAAATGGCTGTGTTACGATCCTACTCTGATGACGATATTATCTACAGTAATCGACTCTTTAACCACAGCAGAATTATGGGTAATTTTTCAGGATTTACTGAGAGCTTTCCGATGAATGGCAACAAGCCATATTTCCGACTAAATGCTGAAAAATTACCCATAATTCTGCTGTGGTTAAAGAGTCGATTATTTAGGGCATCACAGTATGTAACTATACAGTGGATAAAATGCAGATTGTCTGTTTGAAATATATTGTATATGTTCAGCTCTCTATTGCTCTGCCAGATATAAGAAGATTACACTGTCTTATATATAGGAACATTGCACTGTCTTTAGTACATAGGGAAACAAATTGCGTGTTTTCAAAGACACAAATGTTTGCACAAATACTTGATTTATTCCCGCTGTCACATTGGCGCAAATTCATACGTAATCTTGTCAAAGCACGTCCCACAATTCCAGCATTTTTAATCAAAACAGTTCATTCCGCAATCCCACGAATGTGATTTTTTTAGCATTCGATTATTAGAGCTAGCTCGCGGAGCGTGTAGTCACTTTGTCATCTACGTATTGATTTTAGTTGTTCCCTTTACGTCCAAATCAAGAGACTTGTCTCGGAATTGTCATGCAGTGTAATTCTGGAAATGACAACCAACAATATTAAATTGTCATATGAGGACTTCTTGAAATATAATCCCAAAATTATTAGCTTCATCTTAAAGCTACGCAGAGTGCTTCGAAGATTATTTTGAACCCTTCCATTACTAGAGTTTCCTGAAATTTTGTGAAAACTCTGTGCCAAAGCATTGTCTTATATGGCGAGACTCGCATGGGGATCTCGAGACTCGCATATATAAGAGAATCCATTGGCCGCATAAAATTTACCTTGACCTTGTAAGTCAATTCATTCTCGCATATATAAGAGAATGCATTGGAACATGATATTTAATGCTGCACCAGCCTACCTCCTATCATGGAGGGGTTAACCCTTTGAGTGCCAGGGGCCGATCTCATCGGCCCTAAACCTACAAAATAAGTCTGTTAAAGAATATAAGAATAAATTATTAAAATTGAAAAAATTGTTTAAAAAAAAAAAAAAAAATGTTAGGCCAATGCATTCTCTTATATATGCGAGACGACCTATGGTCGACTCGCATATATAAGAGAATGCATTGGCACAGGGTATATGGGTTGATACAAAAATCGGACCTGGCACTCAAAGGGTTAAAGCCCCCATAGCAGTTTGAAGCCTGAAATTATGTTGGTTTTTTTTACATTCTGGTCCATTCTATGGATGAAATTGGGTGGATAAATATGTGCATTAATTTTACAATGACGTTAAATATGCATAATCCGAAATAACACTCCCAAATTACTATTTCTTTGGCTATTTGATTCGAGTCGAGGAACCCACCCATCAAAGCTCAGAGTGATCAGATATAAATTTTTTATTTCTCGAAATGTGTAATTATTTGTGGCCCAGAAAAGTGCCGTCAAATCGACGGTCTCAGATGAAATTGCAGATGAAGATGGATAACTCTAAAATCAAGTGGTAATATGGCCAAATTTCATGATACTCAATGATAATACGGCCATATTTCGTTGAACAACATGTTGATAAATAACACATTTTGGGAAATTTTATACCATAGTTTACAGCAGTTAGCATTATTTTGTTGTAATGAATCGATTCTGATAACAGAAATGTATTTTGAAGAAATACTGTTGTTGTAACTTGATGATATGTGGACCGTCTGATCGGATTGAGTACCTTTAAATGTCACAGAATGACTCATTAAAATCTTATAATTAAGAAAATCCTGTCCTATATATAGCTTTTCTTTAGCATGGATCAATAAAGAGCATTCTGATTTGGTGATGATAAATAGCAGCTCACTTTTAATTGCTATGACTTTGGCATGTTTTTTCAGAGTATGTAAATAATGTAGATAGATATATCATGTATTTATCAACCTATCTTATCCCAGGTTCCAAATCAATATGCCACATACTATTATGGCACATTTTTTTGGTTTCAGGTCTTCAAAATGTCTGTATTTTGCTGAAATATGGATAAGGCGTTAGGCGACACCAATATTTAAGTCTGGTTTACGAACACCGCCGACAACTTTTGTTCCATTCCATGAAAAAAAGTAGAAAAAAAAAATAATTTTTTTTTTTTTAATTTTTTTTTTTTTTTATTATTTATAAATTAATATTTATTAGTGTACTAGTATTAAGCATGGGGAATAATAGTTCAACGTTACTCAGCTAAAAGGTAGGGTTTTTAAATTATATTCGCATATGCCTGGCTAGACAATTTGTGGATTGGAGCAGTATGCACTAATTTCCTATTAATACATATCTCTATTTTTATTTATTTTATGACAAGAAATGTCTGTTTATATTAAATTTGAATACCAGTATTAAAAACACATTTCAAATTCCTATTTTATATTATTGTGAAATTCAGGTAGAACTCCACAATTTAACCAATAAACTGTTGTGAGAGTTTTTTTTTCTTCCCTCCTGCATCTACTTTTTTTTTCCCCACATGTTCGTAAACCAGACTTAAAAATTGGTGTCGCCTTAGCAATTTTATTAGTTGGTTTACAAACCCGCCGACAACTTTTTTCCCGAAATGCGAAAAAAATAAAAATATTTTTAATGGAAACATGTTTGTTCTTTACCTGTTTTATGTCTAAGTTTCATTCCGGTTCCGATTCCGGACTAATTAATGTTCACACCCTCGGTAGCTGTCGTAAAAGTATAAACAATAGATTTAATAATGCGACTTAAATAACTACTAAGTAACAAACCATGTGAACGGATAGATAGATAGATAGATAATTTTTTAATGGCTAAAAGATGCAAAATTTGCAGACATGAGCATAAGCATATATACAAAAGTGTAAACACAGAGTGTGACATTCATATAGAATAAATATAAAAAGTATAGATATATAAATATAACAAGAATGCAGCTTGACAGTTCTGCAGAGGGACAAGATAGTGAATAAACCTAGCTTAGTAATGACTACTAAATAGATACTCGTACCTTTATATATATATATATACAACATGAAAAATCAACCCGTGCTATCCCACCCTCCTCCCTCAACAGGACTGTCATGTTGCTTAAGAGATACTAGTAATAGAACCAACAGCTCTTCGCCACCTGCATATACACACTGCTGCCATGTATGGCCGGCTTTAGACTGGCATGTCCATGACCGAAAGATGGAATCCCTAAATACAGGCAGCAGTGACAATATATGCAGCTGGCCAAGTACTGTCATCGTACATAGAAAGATAGAGAGGAAAATAGAGTAGTAGAAGAGAAATATACATATGAATACGCTCGTCTGACAAGTCATGCCATCGATTGCCATCAAGGAGCGCACAGGAAAGCAAGCCAAAGCTTGCTTATTTCCACTGTGGTCCTTAATGGTAACCGACCACATGACTGACCATTTCGATTGCGATAAACGATTGGATGTGTCCATTTCGATTGCGATAAACGAGTCCATTTTGTACTTTCGGTTTCGTGCATATCCGGCCGTATCTAGTGGAATTCTACGTATTTTTACGTATTTTAAACGAAGTGTCTTTCTAAATGTTGCTGGTCTGAGAAGTGTGTAGATGTAGGCTTGCTTGGGGTAGTCCAACTCATCCGGTCCCCTATACTCATTTGTAGTTAACCATTTCATGACTGGAGCTTCCTGAATTTTTGCGAAAACCCTGTGCCAATGCATTCTCTTATATATGCGAGTCAACCATATGTTGGCTCTCATATATAAGAGAATGCATTGGCCTAATAAATTTATATTATTTTTTATAATTGTAAAAAAAAATGTAAAAATGAAAAAAATGATTATTTTTTTTAGAAGTATGTAAGAAATAATGATAAAAAATGACCAAAAATGTTAAAGAATGTAAGAAAAATTGATAAAGAATGTAAAAAAAAAATGATAAAGAATGTAAGAAAAATGATAAAAAATGATAAAATTGTTAAAGAATGCAAGAAAGAACAAATGATAACATTGTTAAAGAATGAAAGAATTTTTTTTAGGCCAATACATCCAATGGTCCACTCGCATATATAAGAGAATGCATTGTCACAGGGTCTTTAATGTTGCGCCAGCGAAGCTTCCATCATAAAGGGGTTAATCGTTGTCTCAGAGTAATCACAATTGTGAAATTCTGTTTTTTCATCCTTGACTCGCCTCTGGCGTTGTCTGTGAGAAGCCTGTCTTTGAGTGATCTAACCCCCGCTGTTATAGGAATTGATCTGGAATTGAGGAAACTCCTGTAAACATAGCCTGTGATAATGTACACTTAGCTGTTACAATATATCAAATTGTTTGTCTGAAGGATGATGCTAATTATACTTAGACACGATAGATGCTGGCTGACCAGGAAATAATTTAAACATTTAATTTCCGGAGTGAGTTTGTCAGAGGTACTCTGAAAAGTTGACCTGACATTGAAAGAATTAGTTATGAACACTATTGAACACTCAGACTTTCAAAACCTCGGACTAATGCACTATGTATACAACATTCGAGAACGCACTGGATTATCTATACATGTAGGTGTCTTAACGTTTTAATTTAATATAGGATTTTCACTATATATTATATATAATAAATTGTGAGAAAAAAAATAGAAATCAATTGTGTATCTTTCATGTTTCTATAACCATTTCATGACAGGAGCTTCTTGAAATGTTGCGAAAACCCTGTGCCAATGTATTCTCTTATATATGCGAGTCTCCCATTGGGAGCCTCGCATATATATGCGAGTGCATTGGCCTAAAAAATATTTACCTTGACCGTGTAAGCCAGTGCATTCTCTTATGCAGCAATGCCCTAAGTAATCGAATCCTTAAACAGCAGAATTATGGGTAACTTTTCAGGATTCAGTCGGAAATATCGCTTGTTGACATTCATTGGAAAGCTCTCCCCAAGAGCTTTCCGATGAATGGCAACAAGCCATATTTCCGACTAACTCCTGAAAAGTTACCCATAATTCTGCTGTGTTTTTAGGTAGCAGTACACGATTTATTGGGTTGAAGGGTGTCAAAAAAATAGAGTAATAAGTATCTGGGGGGCATAACAGCCAGTGTAGCCTGTGTTAAATGTGTCATTACTGGTTTGAAGGTTTAATTATTTTAGAAAACGGGGAAAGTTCTCAAAAAAGTGGAAAATTTGGATACGCAACAGGATTTTCGTATTCAGTGAAGGCCAACTCTGTGTTATTGGTTACAGGAAAATACCCCAATTTCTCTCCCCTGAATTCTGTCATCTGCGCTTGCAAGAAATTTTTTCAAATTGATATAACTTTTTTTCTATTTCAAATATTTCTCAGCTCTAACATAGCTCCATCATGTGGAAGAAGCTTATTATTGACATCTGCTCTGTCATGATCTGTTTTGGGGTTGAAAATGGTCAATTTGAGTAAAATAAATGGGTAAAATTGACCATTTTGTGTTTGCAAACCAAGGGGCATAACTCAATGACAAATTTTACACAGAGGCTAAAGTACAGACATATATGATTACACCTAAAATGTCTGTGGAAATTAAAACATGCTTGATGGGACCTATGCCAAAGATAATGGCTCAGCATTGATTTGAAGTACAGTACAGTAATGCCCTAAATAATCGACTCCTTAACCACAGCAGAATTATGAGTAATTTTTCAGGATTTAGTAGGAAATATGGCTTGTTGCCATTCATCGGAAAGCTCTCAGTGAGAGCTTTCCGATGAATGGCAACAAGCCATATTTTCATTTAAGTTCCTAAGGGAATTATTCATCGATTGTGTGAAAACCTTCGTAAAACTTTGATACAAGGTTTTGGTCAACTTGCGGGTCAGTCAAGGATTCATGTGAAAGCCTTGGTAAAGCTTGGTAAATATTAGATCCAAGCTTTACTTAGCTTTACCCTTGGAACAAACGTTGCACTACCGACGACTCGAATTCAATTCTAATTAGACTCCAGTTTAATTCTAAATTCGTCTGTTGAAACAAACGTCGCATTTAATTCAAGACGAATCTAAATCTTAAAAGGGCACAAAGCGTTCATGATGGTTCTGGTAAAAACGGCTAAAATATGAAGTTATACTGTATAATGCATCGATGGAACAGTTATTCAAATATATGTAAACAGTTTATATATAGTAAAATTTAGTGAGAAAATGTGGCTTTTGACTTCCTTCAGCGGCAAAAGACCCTTGTTAATATTTTGAGGAGTGGAAATTCTTGGCTTTGTATTGGTATTTCTTAGGTATTTTACACATATTTTTGGTCGGACATGATTCTATAGGTGGTATTTTGCTCTGAACTTGTCTGAAAGAAATCAGGTCCAGTTAATTTTTTATACGAAAGCGTTGTGCCTTTTTAACAATTAAATAGAAGTTGAGGTCAACGCAGGATAACACTATATTAATTGCGTCAGTAGGCCTATCTAAACATAGAGTGGTAACATAAACATGGCGGACAGGGATGTATAGTTAGATGGTCTCCTTTGGGGGGGGGACTCATAATTTTGCGTAATTTAATTTGCACCCCACCTCGGCTGTTCCTTCACAAGCATGGATGATAGCCTATTCTGAATGGATCAGTAAACTTGTGATTATGCACAGGGCGGACCATGGTTCTGCCAGTATAGTAAAAAGTAGAGATATGAAATTGAAAATACAATCATATATAGTCTGGCACTGTGTGAGAACATTTTGAAATCTGAACAGGAAAATCGCAAAATCATATAGCATCTAGAATGGCCTCAAGCTTTCAAAGTGTTGAAAATTTCCAACCTGACACCCCCACTAAGGCTAAGGTTGTAAATTTCCAACTGATGACCATTTAAGTTCACAATTTTGAACAAAAGTATAGGAAAATAATGTTTTCTTAAACTAATTAGCAGTTTTTGACTGGCCACAGGGGTCATGAGGGCAGGACACAATTAAGCTCCCCAAGTGTTGGAAATGTGCAACCTACATGTGACACTCCATGAGGATGGAACATTTCTGATTGAATGGCCATTTCAGTCAAAAGTTTGAACCAAAGTAGGAAAATATGCAAATGGTGGTCTAAAAATAACAAATTCCCAACTAATTAATTGTTGGAAAGTAAAATTTCCAACTAATAATGTTGTTTATATTATGAACTTTCAAACTGTTGAAACTTGTTACCAAAGTTGGGGGTGAGACATTCCCCACATTATTTTTTCAACTTTATAAGGTTCCCTGTCAAAACATCAAAAAGTTCCAAGGGTTTGTACTGGTGGAATATGATCTCTACACACATAGCTATGAGTAGAGATTCATGATATGATCAACCATCATCCCAACTTATAAATGTGAATTCGTCCAGCTCCCAGTAGCATGCTTGACAGCAAGATATACTTCTGTAACTAAAGGTGTTGACATGAAAACAGCCCGCATCCAAGGCTATAATGTCAACCTTGGTAGGATGCCATAACATTTAATTTTCTATTATTAATATTTTTTGGTTTAACCCTTTGAGTGCCAGGGGCCGATCTCATCGGCCCTAAACCTACAAAATAAGTCTGTTAAAGAATATAAGAATAAATTATTAAATTATTAAATTGTTAGACCAATGCATTCTCTTATATATGCGAGGCGACTTATGGTCGACTCGCATATATAAGAGAATGCATTGGCACAGGGTATATGGGTTGATAAAAAAATCGACCTGGCACTCAAAGGGTTAAATTGTATGCATTCTGACAAATAAAACTATTTATTAATTAGCTATAGGTATTCGGCCCCAAAAGTAGAAAGCTGCCCGCATCATAAGTAACAAAAGTTGGCCAATAAGTAAAAAAGTCGGCCAGTAAGTAGAAAGGTGGCCATGCAATAAGTCAAAAATAACGTAAATGACATTGTACGTATTTAGCTCGATCGGCAAAGAATATTGGGTAGACGGAAGATAGATTACAGTTGCTTTAGGATGAATTACAGTACAGACAGTCACTGTTTTTGGGAGCAAATATATGTGGATGAACTACATGCATCCGTATCAATATCATTCCCAGTGGAAACAGACAGTATACATGTACCTTGTAATCGCTGCAAGGTCTTCACAGAGTTCACAAGAATAAAAATTGCTGGAATAATTGTTAATTTAATAAAGCAGACAATGGTATATCTATGTTAATATATTCATCCTGTGAAACAACAATTGCCAATGTTGCTAATTAATAAAATACTTATTAATTTGTTGTTTCAACATTGACCGAGTTATGAGGCCTCGGTCTGTCGTATTAGCCTTCGGCCTGCAACATCAGGCAATAGGACAAACCTCAGCCTCATAACTCTGCCAATATTGAAACAACCAATTAATAACATACAGTAATGCTCTAATTAATCGACCCCTTAACCACAGCAGAATTATGGGTAACTTTTCAGGATTTAGTCTCTCGGGGAGAGCTTTCCGATGAATGGCAACAAGCCATATTTCCGACTAAATCCTGAAAAGTTACCCATAATTCTGCTGTGGTTAAGGGGTCGATTAATTAGAGCATTACTGTATACTATCATCTCAGACATGGTTCATATAGGGTTACACATCTCATAAAGACAATATTTTCTTTGAGATGTGGCACTGTCTGTAGGTTTGTTTTTCATTCAAACATCAGAGTTCTTGGCTCGTATTCATCTCGACGTAAATCCGAATCGGTTTTATTGATTGGTCCAATTTTCTTTTCTGTAGAACAATACTCAAGATGGCGTGGACATTCAAGACCGACTCGATGAATCTGAGAAATTAATCAAAGAAAGAAGCAAGACGTGGGCAGAAAAACAGGCTGATAGAGAGCGAATAGATCAGGTTTGTGTTAATTCTGTGTGATATCAAGCCTGGAGATAGTATGTTTAACATTTACAGAATGAGGTCCACAGAGGGTGAATTTAGTGATGCTACCCCACACATCAGGCAAGCATAACCAAATTTACACTCTGGAGGCCTCATTCTGCTTGGGCCTCATCTTCTGTGAAGTATCTTTAGTCTCAAATTGTATTTACTTTTTTCCTTCTTTCCAGAGAAGATGAGGCCTAAGCAGAATGAGGTCCCCAGAAGGTGAATTTAGTGATGCTAGCCCAGCTATTTGGGATAGCGTCACTAAATTCACCCTCTCAGGTACCTCATTCTGCAAATGACAGGCACACTAAACTCAGGCTTGTGGGGGAGGGGGGGGGGGGGCTTGAATTTCCGCAATATTTGCACCAATTTTATGTTTACCCATACCATAGTATGGTAAACATAGTGTCGTTGTCCGGATTGACCACTCGCCGTGTGTCCGTCCGTACGTCCATACGTATGTCCGTCCGTAGACACTTTATGTGTAATGCGATAACTCAAACATTTTCTACCTGATCAAAACCAAATTTTGTATATGGGGTTTTCAGCCCAAAATACAGATCGAGTTCGAATATGGGTTTGATCCGAGTTTTTTTTTACAGAGTTATGGCCCTTTTTCGACTTAGAATTCACGCATTCTGCCATAACTCAAACATTTTTTATCTGATTGGAACCAAATTTGGTATATGAGTTTCTCAGACCAAAATACAGATTGAGTTCGAATATGGGTTTGATCGGATTTTTTTAAATGGAGTTATGGTCCTTTGACATATAATTCACACATACTTTGATAAATCAACCATTTTTCATCTGATAGGAACCAAATTTGGTATGTGAGTTTCTCAACTCAAAATACAGAACTAGTTCGAATATGGGTTAGATCCAATTTGTTATACCAGAGATATGGCCCTTTTTCAAATAAGAATTATCCAATTATAACCCAAGTACATGTAATTTACAATTAATAAATACCTGCTTCTCTGTGAGACAGTGTGAGAGAGATAAAAAGACAATATGGTTTATTGAGAGTTATTTATAGCCCTCATATGTTAGCTCTGTATAAGAGACACAGATTAGTGAATTATTGGATAAATTGATTTAGCTATCTTTTTAACCACAACTTAACCATGTGAATTTATTTAACTAGACCAATGGAGCTCTCCAAGTCCTTGGATGATGGGACTACATTGGATCAAACAGGGCAGAGATAGGTGATTTAACCCCTTTTACCCATTCCATGTCTTTTAACCTTTTCCATTAAATAAATAATTATATTATTTTGATATCTCACATGGCAATTTGCAACAACATGAATAGAACTGCTTACACTATGATAGTGGTGACAGGCTCTAGAGTTTAGATGTTATATTAACCCTTCTATATTGACTCATACATTCCAATAAGTTGTGTTATTACTGGTTATTATGTACATTTGTCATATACTACTTTAGATCATAACAGTATACTCTATAATTCAACATTAAAAGATTATGATTCTGATCATAACAATTTACTATCGCCAAGGGATGGGTTAAACATCATGATCGGCCTCTCGTCTTAACTCATAATAGACTCCAATCACATTTCACGATACCTAATCCTTCCATTACTGGAGTTTTCTGAAATTTTACAAAAATCCTGTGTCAATGCATTCTCTTATACATGCGAGTCTCCCATAGGGAGAATACATTGACCTAACAATATTTACCTTGAACTTGTAAGCCAGTGTATTCTCTTATATATACTCCCTATGTATGAGAATATGCTGGTGCAGGATCTATAATGCCGCACCAACCCAGCTCCCATCATGAAAGGATTAATTGATGTCTTGGGGGGGGGGGGGGGGGTGGGGGGAGGTGCGATGTATGTGAACCTCCCATAGGGATCCTCACATATATAAGAGAATGCACTGTCTTGCAAGTTAAAGGTAAATATTGTTAGGCCAAGGCTGCCTATGGGAGCCTCGCATATATAAGAGAATGCATTGTCAAAGGGTTTTTGCAAAATTTCTGGAAGCTCCAGTCATGGAAGGGTTAACCCTTTCTTTACTTAATGGATATAAGAGAATGCACTGGCACAGGATATTTAATGATGCACCAGCGCAGCTTCCATCATGACAGGGTTAGTGCCCTGCTGTGCTCACCTGTATATGTGCACGAGACTGATTTGTTTACTGAATACACGTTTGGAGCAAAGACCAACCATATCGATATTAACCATTTCATGACTGGAGCTGCGCTGGTGCAGCATTAAAGATCCTGTACCAGTTCATTCTCTTATATTTGCGAGTCTCCCATAGGGAGCCTCACATATATAAGAGAATGCACTGGCTTACATGGTCAATGTAAATATTGTTAGGCCAATGTATTCTCTTATATATGCAAGTCTCCCTCTGGGAGACTTACATATATAAGAGAATGCATTGGCACATTTGTTTTTGAAAAATTTCCAGAGGCTCTAGTCATGGAAGGTTTAAACTTGGAATTGTAAATAGCCACGTCAGGCTGCGTCAGGCTTCTTTTTTCCTTTTTTTTTAAATCCGCCATTTTTTTTTTTTGGAAATCCGTCAGTTTTATTTTTCTTAGAGATCATATGATTCTTGACTGTGAATTGAATGCTGTGGCA
The DNA here is from genome assembly GCA_032622095.1 of Siphonodentalium dalli. NCBI lineage: Eukaryota > Metazoa > Mollusca > Scaphopoda > Gadilida > Siphonodentaliidae > Siphonodentalium > Siphonodentalium dalli. The sequence goes on along the minus strand of CP136069.1, from coordinate 37,305,079 downwards.
AAAATTACCATGGCAACGATTACTGCCTCGGCTAATTTCAAGCTTGCTTTGACTCTTTCTTCCCAAGTTGCCCAGTATAAAGCTGAAGCCTGGTACATTTTTGCATCTCTATGCATTAAAATGGTGCTGAGGATATTGGCTAATTTCAAGGTTGGTTGGACCATTTCTCCCCAAGACGCCCAGTATAAACCTAAAAACCGGATACATTTCTGCATCTCTATTGATTAACGAGAATATCTCAACATTCCGCAGCAGATTGAGCAATCAGGTGATAAAACTGTAGCAGATGTCATGAAACATTCATGAGACGACGAAGCACAAATCGCGTTATGTCATCGAGGTATTGTGTTCCTAACGAGTTAATTCAGAACACGATTTTCTCAGATTATGGTGGATCTTTCATTATTGCTATTGATCATGCTAAAATCCCAAACATAATGGTAACAGATCTGTCAATGCGATTTATGAATAGCAATTTGCATCCCGATGGGCTGGCAACACTTTGTGCGCAATTGAGTTATTTCAGGAGAATTTGTGTTTATAGCTGACACCAATCATCTGCTGCGTGGGTTTAAAGTCGCATAGAGCATTCACATGTAAATTTATTGATGAAATTTTGTCCATTTTATGACACACCATACAAACAGTGGTCCCGCTATAGGATAATATTAGTTATCTTCGGCAACATCGGGGACACATGGAGATTTAATACCTGGATGTTGATTTTGAACCCAGAGGCGGAGCCGAGAGGTTCAAAAAGAGACATCCGGGTTTTAAATCTCCATGTACCCCACGATGTTGGTGGAGATAATTATTTTATAGGATATTTATAATGCTGTACCAGCACAGCTCCAGTCATGAAAGGGTTATGTATACGCCAGCAAATATTCAGTAAATAAATAGCTAATATAACTTATCATAAAATTTAAACTAACACAAACCAAATTATGGAGACACAGTCTAAAGTCATTAGTCTAAAGTTAGTCATATCTGTGGCCCTTTGCCAATGCATTCTATTCTCTTCGGAGCCTCACATATATAAGAGAATACAATGGCCTTAAAATATATTACCTTGACCTTCTAAGCCAGTGCATTCTCTTATATATGCGAGGCTCCCCATGGGAGACTTGCATATAGAAGAAAATGCATTGGTACATGATCTTTAATGCTGCACCAGCACAGCTTCGGTCATCAAAGAGAAAATCCACATTTGTTGGGGGATAAGCCGTGCGGTGCACTCGTTAGATAAGATTGAAAATAATTGATCAATCATGCTGTGGACACGCACCAGAGATGAATGATTCAGGGATTTCAATATCTTTTATGGCATTTTCAGAGATAGAAATATTGATTTACATTCCTATGGATTCTACCTTTAAATATTATCTTGTCTGTGGCGGATGTCATTTTTAGCTCAACTTTACTTTGTAAAGTTTGAGCTATTGTTTGTGATATTCTGCATGTATAATTTCTCCCTGGTATATCTATTGTAGGAATTTTTGTATGTATAAAGGTAATGTAGTTTTAACATCATAAACAAGATAATATTGACAAGCAACTGCTAACATACAGTAATGCTCTAAATAATCGACCCCTTAACCACAGCAGAATTATGGTTAACTTTTCAGGATTTCGTCGGAAATATGGCTTGTTGCCATTCATCGGAAAGCTCTCAGGGAGAGCTTTCCAATGAATGGCAACAAGCCATATTTCCGACTAAATCCTGAAAAGTTACCCATAATTCTGCTGTGGTTAAGGGGTCAATTAATTAGGGCATTACTGTAATTATTAGCAAGAAATAGCTGGTGGGATGGGAGGATATCAATGAATACTCATGACCTACATTCACATTCATGGATATTTGTAGATCATGCCATGATTCTCTTCTGTTGCTAACGACTGAAGAGATAGTATTCCACCAGTATAAAACCTGGGACTTTTTGAAGTTTTGACAGGGAACCCTATCAATTCGGAAAAATAATGCGGGAAATATATTACTTAGTTATTATCTGTTCCTTATTACTGCACTTCACTGTAGGTGAAGGGCCCAACTCATAATTTCACAATTTAAGTGAATTTGTGAGCGATTTTGCTTTGCATTCGCTTACAATTATGGCATTTTTCCTGGGTAATTAATTTGATGTTTATTGCGATATCAGCTCACAAAAGTCAGAAAAGCATGAAATTTTGAGTTGGGACATTCACCCAAAGTGAAGTACATTATTAAGGAAAAAATTACAACTAAGAAATATATTCCCCGCATTTTTTTTTACTTTAGTTTTCAGGTTTTGAACTGGTGGTATATGATCTCAACAGGCGTTAGCCAGGTATAGATTCATGGCATGATCTAGAATTTTTGGATATTTTGACCCACTTTCATCTGACAAACACCCTCTGCGTGGAAACCACTGATATTACTCGTCGTTTCTAAAATAATCATCAATTTTTGAAATGTGGTGACATTTCAGGAACGTCACGCCCTGTATGAGCAAATGGGGATCTCCGTGGAAACGTCCGGAATCAAGGTCGGCCATGAAAAGTTCTTCCTAGTAAATCTCAATGCTGATCCATCGCTCAATGAACTGTTAGTTTACTATTTAAAGGTAAGTCCTGCTTATTTTCTTAGTGAATATGTGTCTGTGTTGTCAGTGCCATTAACTTTACATAAATCATATTGCACGATTTATATGTAATCAAATTTTCTCCTCATTTGATTGGCTCAGTTTGTGGTGGGTCACAAATCGCAATGTGCCCTTTGAGGTTTAGATTCGGAAACATTTTGTTATATACACAGTTTAGAAATTAGAAAATTGTGAACATCCAATTTGTAAGAATTTATATAAACCATTGGGCTGAGATGAGTTTTGGCCTCACTTTTAAGTCAAATTTTCCAGCTTACCAACTATCTCTAACACAGTTGATTGCTCCCAGCTTGAGTGGACTGACCTGCATACCGACATTGGGCTAGTTCCTTGATGTAACAGTTCATGGTAATGGCTTCTCACAATTTTATAGCACACACCTAACATAATGATGAGATTCTTGAAGCAGTATTGAACTCGATTAAATTGCCATTCGAGCCTTTTAGTAATTCAGATCATGTCCTTTTTATGGCAGTTATTCATTTCAACTCAATTTGTTTACTTACTGAGAACACTCTTCCCAAAATTTCTCTTCTAAAACTATGATTAAAGTAAACTTTTTGACATTTTTATCGTTATATAATATACTTTTATGTGGTCTTCATATAGCATAGCATTCATTCATGCTGTGTACCAGCTTAACAATTAAGTAGTTTTCTGTGTAGGTCCATCTAAACGTTCTGCCTCCTGACATAGCTTAGGCATGGAAATCCGATACTCAATCCGATCAGACGCTCCTAAATTAATATTTCTTTGGCTTCGGGGGTAAAAAATATTTGATTCGAGTCGAGTAACCCACACATCACTGCTCAGCTGCAGTGTGATCAGATATCGAAGTTTGATATTTCTATTGTTTGTGGCCCAGAAACATGCCGTCAAAAGGATGGTCTCGGTCAAAATTCCGGATGAAGATGGATAACCCTAAAATCAAGTGGTTATTATTACCACTTGATTTTAGAGTTATCCATCTTCATCCGCAATTTGTCTGTTTGACCACATCTGATCACTCTGAGCTTTGATGGGTGGGTTCCTCGACTCGAATCAAATATTTTTGACGCCCGAAGCCAAAGAAATAGTATTTACATCACAAGCACTAACATCTAAGAAGAGTGTTAACCCTTTATATACTAAATGGATTCTTCCACTCAGTTATAAAATTGTACATTGGACTGGTCTATTATTCATTTGGAGGGATGTACAAGTAATATAAGCACACAACATATAATAAAAGTGCAGAAGGAGTCCTATTTATTAATTAAGTGAAATGTTCAGATAATATGTTCAATTTAGTCCTTTGTTGAACTTATTATCTGAACATATCCTACGTGATAACTACTCTTTCTATAAGTGTTCAGAATAAAAAGGGTTAACCCTTTCAGCTCTCAGAGCTCTTTCCATCAATGTATCACATTATTATAATCAATAAATTTGAAAAATGATCAAGGAAATATGGGTTGATACAAAAATCGGACTTGACACTGAAAGGGTTGAAGATTGTCATTTCAATATATAATTTAAGAGACAATCTGTGTCAGCGCGAGATCTCATCAGTGTGTCGTGATTGTGTGAGCAACGCACAACTTTATCTGATAAGACTATGTGTTGTAATTGGGATGTTCTCCCAATCAAACGAGAAAGTCTTATTTGATTTTTTTTTTAAATTAACCTTCAATCGGAAACTAATTTTGAGAAGGAAATAGCTATATTTATCTCCTGTAGCTTCAATCATTGCCACTTCAATTAGATGTGTGTGTTATGTGGTGGGGGCATTCACCTCAATTAGATGTGTGTGTTATCTGGTGGGGGCATTCACTTCAATTAGATGAGTGTGTTATCTGGTGGGGGCATTCACTTCAATTAGATGTGTGTGTTATCTGGTGGGGGAATTCACCTCAATTAGATGTGTGTGTTATGTGGTGGGGGCATTCACCTCAATTAGATGTGTGTGTTATCTGGTGGGGGCATTCACCTCAATTAGATGTGTGTGTGTTATCTGGTGGGGGCATTCACCTCAATTAGATGTGTGTGTTATCTGGTGGGGGCATTCACTTCAATTAGATGTGTGTGTTATCTGGTGGGGGGGGGGGGGGCATTTTATCCCATGGACCGGCCAAGATGTTTTAAATTGTGTGAAAACTGTGGTAAAACTTTGATACAAGGTTTACTAAGCTTTATCAAGGTTTTTGGTCAACTTGCGGGTTAGTCAAGGATTCATGTGAAAACCTTGGTAAAGCTTGGTAAATATTAGATCCAAGCTTTACTTAGCTTTACCATGGTTTGGTTGACACTGAGTCAAGGATTTCAAATGACAAGGATTTCGAGCTTTTCCAAGGTTCCACTTTATGTGACAACCTTGGTTAATCTTGGTAAAATTTAGATCCAAGCTTTACTTAGCTTTACCAAGGTTTGGTCAAGGATTTCAAAGCTTTTCCAAGGTTTCACTTTATGTGACAACCTTGGTAAACCTTAGATCCAAGCTTTACTTACCTTTACCAAGTTTACAATCAAGGATTTCCAAACTTTATTGAAGAATACATTTTTTCATTTAAAAAAGCTTGGTTCAAAGCTTGGAAATCCTATTAATTCCTAGGATTCCCAAACTTCTTTAAAAAAGCTCGGATTTCTATTTGCAAGAGCAGTTATCCATATTTGATTATTAGGGAGAAGTGGGCTGTTATCAGGGAGAAGGCGTAATTGCTCAAGTTCAATTTACAACCAATGTCACATTTCTATGATCGAAAATGGCAACGAGTATCATGCAATAAAATAGCCCAATAATAAAACAAGTGTAATGTGTCAGGACACCATTATAATATGAAAATAAGGTTTAGATATGCAGTTGGGACATTTGCGTACTGGTATATAAATAGGGAGAGGCGACACAATTTACGGAGAAGATATCTCCCAATTCGCCCTCTAGGCTGGTTCCAAGTCTGAGTGCGCCTGTCATTTGAAGAATGAGGTCCCCAGAGGGTGAATTTAGTGATGCTATCCCGCATAGCGGAACTTCAATCTGAGTCTATTTCTCCCATTGCAGATGAGGCCATGCAGAATGAAGTCCCAAGAGGGTGAATTTGGTGATGCTTGCCCACTGTGCGGGACAGCGTCACTAAATTCATCCTCTGGGGACCTCATTCTCAAAGGACAGACACACTAAACTCAGGCTTGGCTGGTTCCTGTTTTACTCTACAGTAATGCCCTAAGTAATCGACTCCTTAACCACAGCAGAAGTATGGGTAACTTTTTAGGATTTTTATGGCTTGTTGCCATTCATCGGAAAGCTCTCAGTGAGAGCTTTCCGATGAATGGCAATAAGCCATATTTCCGACTAAATCCTGAAAAATTACCCATAATTCTGCTGTGGTTAATGAGTCGATTATTTAGAGCATTAATGTATGCTAACTGATGTGATAACTAGGCCTCAAAATAATGTGCCAGACATTTGCAGAATGAGGTCCCCAGAGGGTGAATTCAGTGATGCTTCCCTGCATAGCGGGCTAGCATCACTAAATTCACCCTCTGGGGACCTCATTCTGCTCATGCCTCATCTTCTAAGAAGTATCTATAGATTCAAATTCAAATTGTTTTTGTTACTTTTTCCCTTCTGTTCAGTTTCTGTATCGCCTAAGAAGATACAATTCATAATTTAGATGACAAATGGGTGAACATCACCAACTTAAACTGGGGAACTTCTATCTGATCCTAGATCTCCCATAGCAGTTGAGGCTTAAGCAGAATGAGGTTCCCAGAGAGTGAATCTGCAAATGTCAGACACTATTTCAAGGCTTGAGATTTTTAAGTGAAAAAAAAAAGTAACCAATATAACATCAGTTGATAGGTGAAGTACCACCGTAAGTAACCCTGTGTATATCCAGGCACTTCAAATGTGTTCAGGGAATTTGTTATTTTTCAATTTGTACCCAATGTAACCAGGTCAGGCACATCCTGAATTTCACTATTATAGTGGTATTCCACTATTACCTTTTTGTGAATTTGATAAAAGACGGATAATCCAAAATCATATTTCACACAAATTATTCAAAATCAGTGTCGCACTAATTCGGTATCATACATATATTTTATCCAGGAGAATGATTAATCATGACGGCACTTGATAAGCAACTCAATTGGCATTCAATTAATTTAAATGTTGTTATGACGGGGCGATTGAGTCATCCTGTTATTGTCATTTAGAAAGGCATATATTAGTAATATTATTGAATAACAAAGCTGGCGCAAAAGATTGCACAACATATTTTGTCGGAAGACTATTCATTCGCTGCGATATTGTTAAGAGTGAAATTTGGCTGCGCACTGGTATGCGCCGTCTTCTGTTCCCAACGCAAACAAAGGAAACATGAATATGGTATGGCCATACACCACTATAATAGTCGAATACCACTATAATAGTGGAATTCAGGATGTGCCTGACAAGGCTTGAAATAAGTGGTCGGTCACGGTCAATGACAGTCACCAAAACATCTTTGACCGACACAATTTGCGTCTGGTCGGACATTTTGTCCGACAGCATATTTCTACTCCCATCAGATAAAATATAACTGGATAAGACATTTCTGTTAAGTTAATTTGCTTCTTTGCAAATCTGGATCGAACAAAACCATTAGATACGTGAATGTATCGTGTAGTTTCTTATGACTATATCAGAAACCTCGTTGTTCTTTAATCACGTCCAGTCAGCGACTCGGAAGTTTCGTTTCGTTTTAAGTGCGGTTCGTAATTATTGGCTTACCGTTCACCTTTTAACACTTCCGTTTTAAATCAAGGTCATTTATACGATTTTTAAAATAAGAATTAAGAAACATGCCTGTACTCCTTGTCTAGCAGTACGATAGATGTACGGAAGTTTAAAGCAGTATTTAATGAAATGAAATAATGAAACGGGGTCGAACAGTAAAAGTAACCACAGTTCACAAATGGATTTCAGAATTGCCAGAGCACAACCTTATTCGGTGGTTGCAAATTCAATTCAATGACAAGAAGGGGGTTGTTACACACTTTAAAATGCAAATACTGCTTCTCCGAAGTCAAGGAAATCGAAATTCGAAAGGACTTTAATAGATCTTGGGTTGATGGATCGACAAATTTCTATTAAAAACAAAGCATGATGGCAGCAGTAGCACTGAGAGTCAATTTTTAAGGTCACAGAAGATTATTTTACATGGTATTGCAGCATTATATGAGAACAATTGACAGCACATAATTTTGACAGACACGACCCAGAATATTGACAGGCTTAGTGACAATAATTATTTCAAGGCTTGCATGGTGCCTGACCTGGTAACCTTGTATCATGTGATTTCTAAGAAAAATAAGAAATAATTTGAATAGATATAGTAAACATACACTGCTTTGAATGGCTTTACATTTGTTGGTATCAATGTTCGTGGTTCAACTGATTATGACTTATTGTGGGTTCGTTAACCCTTTACCCAACAGAAGGGCCCTGTGCCAATGCATTCTCTTATATATGCGAGTCGACCATAGGTCGCCTCGCATATATAAGAGAATGCATTGGCTTAACACATTAAAAATTATAAAATTGTTAAAGAATGTAAGAAAAAATGGTAAAAAGTGTTAAAAAAAGATTTTTTTTTAGGCCAATGCATTCTCTTATATATGCGAGGCGACCTATGGTCGACTCGCATATATAAGAGAATGCATTGGCACAGGGCATAACTATAACCATCACAATGTGGTCAATGAGCCGGTTCCAATGATATCCATATTTGTATGGTTTTATTGAGACAGACCGAAGATATTTTAGGCTGTTGAAGCTTTATTTGGCCGGTTTGTTGGGTAAAGGGTTAAATCGTGGGTCCACAGGTACTAACTGTCGCCTCCAAACCCCCAATAATAACAACCAAGTCCAAGTACCTGGGTTCATAAAATTGTGGGTCCGTCAGTACTAACTGTCACCTCCAAACCCCCAATAATAACAATCAAGTCCAAATAATAGAAGTGCAGACACCTCCGCGACCCGTCGGTAATTGCGCATCTGCTCTATAGGCGTAATTAGCACGTCGCGTTTCCAAACTTTTGTTGTCAACATTGTTAACAGCAGGATTGTATCAGATAAGTCTACATGTACATCAGCTATGTGAAAGTCTCTCGAAAATTTCTCAAAACAATCAATGCGAGAATGGGGATTATTTACTCAAGCCAACATCTGATTAATCTGCACCATAAAATTTACACTGCCAAATGGTCAACTACATGATGCAAATATAGAGTAATGCTCTAATTAAACGACCTCTTAACCACAGCAGAATTATGGGTAACTTTTCAGGATTTAGTCGGAAATATGGCTTTTTGCCATTCATCGGAAAGCTCTGGAGGAGAGCTTTCCGATGAATGGCAACAAGCCATATTTCCGACTAAATCCTGAAAAGTTACCCATAATTCTGCTGTGGTTAAGAGGTCGATTAATTAGAGCATTACTGTATCTCTTAAAAGCTTGTTACAAAAGTAGACTTGTGATTGTGTTGGGTTTCACAAAAGCTGGACTGTAATATATGACTGTTTATAGTTAATAATTCAAACATGTCTTATTGTTAAGTTATGTATTTTTATGAAGTTAGATTGATTACATATTGTAATTAGATCATAGCTTCTCTTCCATTAATATACACCGAGATTGATCGAGTTATCTGCCTAGGATTTGAATGTACATCGGGTCAATAGAGCTACCATGACATTTCTTAAAATGCCAACTGCGATAATTTTGAAGATAATTTTTTCCTGGTGTTTATAATATCGTTATCAACAGCCACGAATATTGAACCACCACCATTAAATGTACTTTTAGAGTAGTCTGTAAAATAAGGGATAATTTGAGTAGATGTACATGTATAAACATACACTAACTGAATGACAATCAAGGGTTGTAACAAATTTACCCAACTTGACAACAGGGTACAAATGCCATGAAGTTTTTCCGGTACTGTACAGTAAACCCGGCCATTTATGGGACCATTTCTTTTTAGACTCAACAGAATATATGCAACAAATGAATGAATAATTTGAGCCATGGATGAGTGCAAAATACACTCAAGTGTTCCATGAACGATGTAAACAACATATGAATTTATATGAAAATAAATTTTTGACTCGAGTATAAATTCATTTCCATTATAATTACCATGTTGTTTGTATCATTCATAGAGCACATGAGTGTATTTTGCACTAATCGATGGCTTAAATTTATTCATTTGTTGCATATATTCTGTTGAGTATAAAAGGAGATGGTCCCATAAATGGCCGGATTTAGTGTACAGTCCCCCTTTAAACATGAAGTAGAAGCATTGTCTTGTCGTCTATTAAATGTTTAACTGAGACTCAACCAGATTAAATAATTTATAGTGAACACCACTGGGCATACCATCAGCAGCTGAACACGAAGTCAATATTAAGACGGCTATATAAAGGCTATAATAATATTGCGATGCTCAGGTTTCCACGACTCAAAATGTCCTGTGTATTAGCTGAGAAGAAAAAGCATGCCATTTGAGACCCACCAGGGAATAGTGTCACCTTTTACGAGACTGGAGATATTATCCGCTCACTATCGGCACTTTCCACGCTGCCTCTTCTCATATGATGAGGTGGTATTATACTGGCAGTGTTATTGGTTTTCGCTAACGGAGCTCCACATTGATCCGTCCTTTTCTCAGCAGTCCGGATCGCATCACCACGATAGTTTATCCCCGTATATTTGTTGTGTGATTATATAGGAGTCTCGTGGCTAATTACTGTTTGGTTTGATTTGTATTCTGATGGATAACTTATTGGGGTTTATCAGGATTGAGTTTTTTTTCGGTGAGTGAAACCTTTAATTGCTGTGTGACCCTTTTAGGCTCTATGTGATTTTCTTGCAAGGAAATTATTTTGGCTGCAATTGTAGCGAGTTTTTTCTCTTTTTTTTGCGACACAAGTCTTGTTTGGAAATAATTTCAGCTGCAATTGTGAGTTATATTTCTTAGTTGCAAGGTACAGTAATGCCCTAAGTAATCGACTCCTTAAACACAGAAGAATTATGGGTAACTTTTCAGGATTTAGTTGGAAATATGGCTTGTTGCCATTCATCGGAAAGCTCTCCCCGAGAGCTTTCCGATGAATGCCAACAAGCCATATTTCAGACTAAATCCTGAAAAGTTACCCATAATTCTGCTGTGGTTAAGAAATCGATTACTTAGAGCATTACTGTAATTTATAATTTGGTGCCGAACAGAATCTTGGGGTATGTTATAGCCGTATGGTCTTCATAATCTTCATAATCACAATGAGAGCTTGCCACAACAAAAAAGAGATCCCACAAGGTCAAAACTAATGAAAATTTATACATTTCGTTGTGACATTGAACTTCTTTGAATGACACAAAGCGATTATTCTGTTTTAATATAGGTCATCTTCCTTCATGGACAAAAATAGTGGACGATAAAGATGTCATTACAAGAACACTTGTGAATGCTTAAATTAACCTTCCATGACTGGAACTTTCTAAAATTTTGTGAAAATTAACCCTGTTCCAATATATTCTCTTATATATGGGAGCCTCGCATAGATAAGAGTATACACATTGGCCTAACGATATACCTTGACAGTGTAAGTCAGTGCATTCTCTTATATATGTGAGGCTCCCTGTGGGAGACTCGCATATATAAGAGAATGCACTGGCACAGGATCTTCAATATGGGCTAGCATCACCAAATTCACCCCCTGGGGACCTCATTCTGCTTCTGTCTCATCTTCTGGGAAGTATCTATTGTCTCAAATTAACATTGTTTTTAGTTGCATTTTTCCGTTCAGTTCAGTTTCTATATCCCTTAATTTACAGAAGATAAATTGCATAATTGAGGTGACTAATGGGTGAACATCACCAACTTTAGCTGAGGAACTTCAAATCTGATCCGAGCTCTCCCATAGCAGTTGATGCCTAATCAGAATGAGGTTCACAGAGGGTGAACTTGGTGATGCTATATAGACCAATGTGTGGGATATCATCACTAAATTCCCCCTATGGGGACCTCATTCTGCAAAAGACAGACACAATATTTCAAAACTTGATGGCATATTATTCCTGTTTTTTGTTATATATGTTATATTTCTAGAGTAAGCAACACTAGAGAAATAAATTTTAAAAACAGCCCATAAAAAAATTCTAAGTACTTCATGGCCACCTTTTTTCTTTAAATTTTCATTTGAACATTTGCAGTAAATTATCTCAATTCTTTCAAAGTTGAGGGGTTAATTGTGCCATAATTTTGACATCTGGAACCATCATAGCAGGCCCTGATTTGAAACTGTCTGACATAATGTCAGGTTGAAATATTGATGTAATTTTAAGGAAAATATCACTATTAATGTGATATTTTGCAAAATAAATTGATAGAGTGTGCTGTTAAATGAAATTTATTCCATTGGAGAGTAGTTTTTAATTATTTGTGTTGCCAAAATCTGGGGTTTTCAGATGTATGATTATTAGAAATTGGATGTCAACAAAATGTTGAATTGGAAAATTTATGGAACAAGTTTTTCAAATTAAAATTATTTTAAGGCTTGCCAAACAATATTTACCTTTACCTTGTAAGCCAGTGTAAGTAAGTGTCGTTTACAGAATGAGGTCTGCAGAGGGGGAATTTAGTGATGCTTAACCGATTAACCCTTTACCAACAAACCGGCCAAAACCGGCCAAATAAAGCTTCAACAGCCTAAAATATCTTCGGTCTGTCTCAATAGAACCATACAAATATGGATATCATTGGAACCGGCTTCTTGACCACATTGTGATAGTTACAGTTATGCCCTGTGCCAATGCATTCTCTTATATGTGCGAGTCGACCATAGGTCGCCTCGCATATATAAGAGAATGCATTGGCCTAAAACAAATCTTTTTTTAACACTTTTTACCATTTTTTCTTACATTCTTTAACAATTTTATAATTTTTAATGTGTTAAGCCAATGTATTCTCTTATATATGCGAGGCGACCTATGGTCGACTCGCATATATAAGAGAATGCATTGGCACAGGGCCCTTCTGTTGGGTAAAGGGTTAATGGGCTAACATCACCAAATTCACCCTCTGGGACCTCGTTCTGCTTAGGCATCATATGCTACGGGAGACGTAGACTCGGATTGAAGTTCCCAAATGGTGAATATTATGATGTACACCCATTGGGAACCTCGATTATGCAATGTGTAGTCTATGTGAAGAAGTTTCTATAGAAATTTGATAATAAAGAAAATATTCAGAAAGAAGTCCCCAGAGGGTGAATTTAGTGATTCTAACCTGCTATGCAGGAAAGCATCTCTAAATTCACCCTCTGGGGACCTCATTCTGAAAATGATAGGCACACTAAACTCAGACTTGAATTGAACCCATAGATTATAAATATGTTATAAAAAGTATTTTGCACCAAATTAACATGACAACATAATCAGAATCAGAATACTTTATTTCTTGACATAACATAGTATATAAAATATAAACATAGGCATAATAAGAAAAAGAAGTGAGATGTCATATGGAGGCAACCAGTCTTTAATTAAAACTAGACCTAATTTTCATTTCTTTCAACTTACGTTGACTGTAAGGAAACATTGGTCTACAGTAATGCCCTAATTAATCGACCTCTTAACCACAGCAGAATTATGGGTAACTTTTCAGGATTTATACGGAAATATGGCTTGTTGCCATTCATTGGAAAGCTCTCACTGAGGTTCACAGAGGGTGAACTTGGTGATGCTATATAGACCACTGTGTGGGATATCATCACTAAATTCCCCCTATGGGGACCTCATTCTGCAAAAGACACACAATATTTCAAAACTTGATGGCATATTATTCCTGTTTTTTGTTATATATGTTATATTTCTAGAGTAAGCAACACTAGAGAAATAAATTTTAAAAACAGCCCATAAAAAAATTAAGTACTTCATGGCCACCTTAAAATTTTCATATGAACATTTGCAGTAAATTATCTCAATTCTTTCAAAGTTGAGGGGTTAATTGTGCCATAATTTTGACATCTGGAACCATCATAGCAGGCCCTGATTTGAAACTGTCTGGCATAATGTCACTGAGAGCTTTCCGATGAATGGCAACAAGCCATATTTCCGACTAAATCCTGAAAAGTTACCCATAATTCTGCTGTGGTTAAGAGGTCGATTAATTAGAGCATTACTGTAGTTATTAGGAGTCGTGTTGGGAGAACATGACTTATCCAGGTCGTCTTGTTGTTGCCACCATGAATAACAAAACATTTTAGTTGATTCTCGGTGTATTTTAACCCTTTACCCAACAGAAGGGCCCTGTGCCAATGCATTCTCTTATATATGCGAGTCGACCATAGGTCGCCTCGCATATATAAGAGAATGCATTGGCTTAACACATTAAAAATTATAAAATTGTTAAAGAATGTAAGAAAAAATGGTAAAAAGATTTTTTTTAGGCCAATGCATTCTCTTATATATGCGAGGCGACCTATGGTCGACTCGCATATATAAGAGAATGCATTGGCACAGGGCATAACTGTAACTATCACAATGTGGTCAAGGAGCCGGTTCCAATGATATCCATATTTGTATGGTGTTATTGAGACAGACCGAAGATATTTTAGGCTGTTGAAGCTTTATTTGGCCGGTTTGTTGGGTAAAGGGTTAACTGGTCATATGACACGTGTGAGCTGGATTAATTATGTTAATATCCATGTTCATTACTAAAAACTATTAAAAGGACAAACATATTTAGAAATCATGATGTGAAACCACAAAAGATTGGTTAATTAGAAAATCTGTTATAAATCAGTTAATTGATTAATTAATTAATTAATTAATTGCCACTAATTAATTAGCACTGGATATAGGATGCTAGACAGAAGAAACAAAAATTTAAAATAATCAACATTTCATTAGTATATCATGCCATGAAACTCTACTCTGGCTAACACCCGTAGAGATCATATTCCACAGGACAAAATCTTGGGAAGTTTTTTTGAAGTTTTAACAGGGAACCTTATAAAGTAAAAAAAATAACGCGAAGCAAAATCGCTCACAAAGTCATTTAAATCGTGAAATTTCGAGTTGGGGTCTTCGCCTACAGTGAAGTACTTTATAAAGAAACAGAAAACAACTAAGAAAGAAATAAATATTTCTTAGTTGTTTGTTTTCTGTTTCTTTATAATGTACTTCACTGTAGGCGAAGACCCCAACTCGAAATTTCACGATTTAAATTACTTTGTGAGCGATTTTGCTTCGCGTCATATACAATTATGGCATTTTTTCCTGGGTAATTAATTTGCTGTTTATTGCGATATCGGCTCACAAAAGTCAGAGAAAAGCATGCAATTTTGACTTGGGACTTTCACCTACAGTGAAGTACATTATTAAGAAAAAGATAACAGGTAAGAAATATATTCCCCGAGTTTTATTTTCAAATTTATAAGGTTCCCTGTCAAAACTTCATGGCATGATCTATTTCATTAGATATATCTATACATTGTATATCTATTAGTACTGGCACACCTCCGTATTATTTTATGGGGATTATAGCCATTGCAAAACAGGGGAGTGGTAGACAGGAAGAGCTAGGGCAGGGTGATAGGAAAGATCAAAGATGACAGATAAAAGCTGCAGTAATGCCCTAGATAATCGACTCCTTAACCACAGCAGAATTATGGGTAATTTTTCCGGATTTAGTCGGAAATATGGCTTGTTGCCATTCATTTGAAAGCTCTCAGGGAGAGCTTTCCGATGAATGGCAACAAGCCATATTTCTGACTAAATCCTGAAAAATTACCCATAATTCTGCTGTGGTTAAGGAGTCAATTATTTAGGGCATTACTGTATGTTAAAGATAGATGGTTAAAAACAGTCAAAAACAACAGTGTATCCATTATGGTAATGTGGCCCACAAACAATCATGAATGCATAACTGATTTTGGAGATAATAGTTATGAGCAAAAGATTGATTTATCAGTATAGCACGACGCATATGTGCAGAACTTTCTCGATGCCCACCAAATATATACCACTATTGCCCCTCCCCCTACCTCAGCGTCTTAACCCTTTGAGTGCCAGGTCGATTTTTGTATCAACCCATATACCCCCTGTGCCAATGCATTCTCTTATATATGCGAGTCGACCATAGGTCGCCTCGCATATATAAGAGAATGCATTGGCCTAACAATTTAATTTTTTTTACAATTTTTTACAATTTTAATAATTTTTTCTTATATTCTTTAACAGGTATATTTAGTAGGTTTAGTGCCAGGGAATCTTATGTTTTTTATGGGCATCAAAATTATTACTATGAATACTTGGTGATAATTTTGTGTTATAACATGCCCCTAAGGTTTTAACCAGTTTGTTTTTAAATTCGCTATAGCATGCTTAAGCATGCATACCCGGAAAAAATTCAACCCAAAAAAAAATAAAATCTAAATTGTTTTGTTTTTGTTTTAGGGCTGATTTTTACTACACACCGTAAATTTGGGCCGATGAGATCGGCCCGTGGCACTCAAAGGGTTAACGTCTTAATTGTCTATATAATGCAAGCACGATACGCATTAGTTGTACTCACATCTTCCTTTATTTTTGTATAATGCTTCATCTTTTGTCATGTCCGCAAAAAGAACTTTCCATTGTTTTCTCTGCGTGCGGCCCACTATCTCGGAAAACATAAGTAATGTCGGCCATTAGAGGCCATCAATATTTTGAGCATTATCATCAGGTGATTTCGCTATTGGAAAAATAATGGGGACTATCATAAGTAAACAAGACATAACAAAGCAATACAACAGGCTTAATGAAAATTGATCGTCCTTCTGTATAACAGAGCGATAAACAATGCCAAGCATGTATTTCTTCCAACATGTGGGGGGGGATGTGCAGTCACAAAGATGTGCACAGACACATAGTTTCAACAACCCTTCCATGACGGGAGTTTCCTGAAAAATTTTTCAAACCCTGTGCCGATGCATTCTCTTATATATGCGAGTCTCCCATAGGGAGCCTCACTTACATAATAGAATACATTGGTCTAACAATATTTACATTGACCTTGTAAGCCATTGCAATATCTTATATATGCGAAGCTCCCTATGGGAGACTAGTATATATAAGAGAATGCATTGGCAGGATCTTTAATGCTGCACCAGCGCAGCTCCCATCATGAAAGGTTAACCCTTTCTATACTAAATAGTCATTGACGAGTAGTTATTCCTTAGGAATTGTTCCGATAATAAGTTCATAGGTCGTTTGTTGAACTTATTATCTAAACAATTCCTACCAATGATTATGAAATCTTCTGCACTTGTATTATCATTTTGTCTGGCTGCCGTCTGCTCATATGTCCTTAACATCCCTCGAAATGAATAATAGACCATTCCAATGTATACTTTTATAACTGGTGGAAGAACCCATTTACTGTGAATGATGGCTTTTAATTCGTTGGTATAAATTTTGGTGGTTCACCCATTTATGACTTTTTCGTGGCTCTGCTCCTTGGTGCAGGTCCCAACTCGAAATTTCACGATTTAACAGGATTTAAGTGACTTTGTGAGCGATTTTGCTTTGCATTGCTTACAATTATGGAATTTCTCCTAGGTAATTAATTGAATGTTTATTGTGATATAGGCTCATAAAAGTCACAGAAAAACATGCAATTTCGAGTTGGGACCTTCACCTACAGTGAATTACATTATTAATGAACAGGTAATAACTAAGAAATATATTCCCCCGTGTTATTTTTTTGACTTTCAAAAAGTTCCCAGGGTTTGTACTGGTGGAATTTGTTCTCTACGGGCATAAAAGCCAGATTAGATATATTCATGGCATGATCTAGTCAGGGACCAGCCTTGATGATTTATTGAGAGAAGTCACATCAGGGAGAAGTTAATCAATGGCTGAAGTTAAATTTACTCTGTAACATTACCCTTCCATGATCCAGTAAGTATCATGCAACAAAAGAGCTTATTTCTTAAATCATTATAGTGAGTAAGAACACCCATTATAATCAGTAAATATACTTTAATCATGCTGTTGCGACATAGGAATACTGGTATATGAGAGAGAAGTCACTTCTCCATGGGACAAAAAGTAAGGAGATGTGGCACATTTTAGGGAAAAGATACAGTAATGCCCTAAATAATCGACTCCTTAACCACAGCAGAATTATGGTGATTTCCCAGTGAAACTTAACTCAGTTATCCATCAATAAACTGAATGTTGTGATATGGTAAAGATGATAAACTCACAAAAATCCAATCATGAGACTAAACGTGTGTATGTACAGTAATGTCCTAAATAATCGACCCCTAAACCACAGCAGAATTATGGGAAATTTTTCAGGATTTAGTCGGAAATATGGCTTGTTGCCATTCATCGGAAAGCTCTCGGTGAGAGCTTTCTGATGAATGGCAACAAGCCATATTTCCAACTAAATCCTGAAAAATTTCCCATAATTCTGCTGTGGTTAAAGGGTCATATACTTCTGGCATTACTGTATATCGCTGGAACAGCTCCGTGATTTCTGTAACGTGTCAGTATTATCAGCGATTACATCTAACACGTTACATTACTTTTCGAGAGACCAACATCAGCCCTTTGATCCGCGAGTTCTATACAAACTTATTGACGTAGCTAGCTGGCTCTGATCCCAAGTGCTTCCTATACTCTTTATTGATTAACGGAAATCTCCAAAATATCTGGTCAGTACGAGCAATTGGATGGCCGCCCTAATTATTTAAGATGAAGGAATAAGATGTCATGAGTACCTGTCCATAGAAATGCATCAGTGAAGATCTGAACCCTTTCATGATGGGAGCTGCGCTGGTGCAGCATTAAATACCATGTGCCAGTGCATTATGTTATATACCCAAGCCTGGCATATATAAGAGAATGCACTGGCTTACACTGTATATATGGCCGGGTCAAGATAAATATTGTTAGGCGAATGCATTCTTTTTTATACATGTATGCGAGGCTCCCTATGGAAGACTCGTATATATAAGAGAATGCATTGGCACAGGGTTTTCACAAAATTTCAGGAAGCTCCAGTCATGTAAGGGTTATACGGTCTCATTTAGCCAATATTCATTATCAATTATTTGTTTTATGGATCTGATAGACCCAAAAATCTGTTATTGGAAAAACAGAAATGATCAGTTACAAATGAATATAATTATAGCCATATTTCCGACTAAATCCTGAAAAGTTACCCATTATTCTGCTGTGGTTAACCCTTTACCCAACAGAAGGGCCCTGTGCCAATGCATTCTCTTATATATGCGAGTCGACCATAGGTCACCTCGCATATATAAGAGAATGCATTGGCTTAACACATTAAAAATTATAAAATTGTTAAAGAATGTAAGAAAAAATGGTAAAAAGTGTTAAAAAAAGATTTTTTTTAGGCCAATGCATTCTCTTATATATGCGAGGCGACCTATGGTCGACTCGCATATATAAGAGAATGCATTGGCACAGGGCATAACTGTAACTATCACAATGTGGTCAAGATGCCGGTTCCAATGATATCCATATTTGTATGGTTCTATTGAGACAGATCGAAGATATTTTAGGCTGTTGAAGCTTTATTTGGCCGGTTTTGGCCGTTTTGTTGGGTAAAGGGTTAAGGAGTCGATTATTTAGGGCATTACTGTACAAGCCACAGATAGCGCCCGGAAAATCCAGCCAGATCTGATTTCATACATAAATATATTCAATTCAATAAAGGAAACACATATGACTTAACTTTGACCTATCAATGGTTGGATAAAAAAACTTCCACATGAAACCTGAATTTTCAGTGAGGATATGGAATTCTTGAAATAATATGTAATTTTGGCGATATTTGTTATTAATTATTCAGAATAACGGTAATAATGTTATTATTCATTACACATTCAATTGCATAAAAAATCAGATGTATTGTTAAAACATATATGAACAACTATATATATTATAGCCGATGAGCCCGACGTTGTCCGGGCTATTAAAAAACCAAATTTCAAGTCGATAGCTATTCAAAAACCAAATTTAAAGTCGATATCTCCAGCCGTTTCCGAGATCTGGTCTGCGCATGCGCGAAGCTGGCGTCACATGGACTCGGCGACCCGATAAAATTCGTATCCGGGGCAAGATACATTCACATACCAAATTTCAAGTCGATAGCTCCACCCGTTTCCGAGATCTCGTCTGCGCATGCGCGAAGCTGGCGTCGTACGGGATCGGCTACCCGATAAAATTCGTATCCGGGGCAAGATTAGGCCTGTAACGATACGCTTGGTCACGATACGATACGTATCGCGATACGGGGCCAACGATGCGATACGTATCACGATACGCAAAATTTGATCCCACGAGTAAATACTCTTGGGCTCCAAATAAACATGCATGCACGTTTATTATTTCTTGGGAAATTTCCCCCCTGCACGGTGCTTATTTGGGTCTGCACGTTTATTAATTTTGAGGCTATGAAAAAGGAAACCATCACAAATTCAAGATTTCTACATGATTCTGATATCAAAATGATGAGCTTATAACTTTATGTATGTACATGTATATGGCATACCGGTATATGTGAGCATTTAAATATTGAACAAAACACCACATGCCACATTATGTGACATACTATAATGTTGATTCCTATAACTGATCTACTATAAAAATAATTGTTTACCACAGTTTAATATGTTGATGTTTTGCTCAGAGTTCCCCCTGCACTATTATTTGGGTCTGCACTTTTATTAACTTTAAATGGAATTTCACAGTTGGCAGTCAGTTGCTGGAGTTTCTGACTGAAAATGAGCTTTTCTGACAATATACTCAGATATAACTATTTGTAGTATTGACAAGTAGTGTAAGCACCCAGCGACAGTTTGCCATGCACCATTAAACTATATGCCTAATAATGGCACATGACGAAATGTCGCTGGGCAGCTGGGCTCTTAATCTTATACACTACTATTTATTATGCTCATAGTTATATCTGAGTATATTGTCAGAAAAGCTAATTTTCAATCCGAAACTCATGATGCAACAGTGATTCAATTTCAAGTCTTATTTTTTAAATTCATTTTATATTTTAATCAACAGTAATTCAACACAACAATGTGACATTTAATAGTCACAACTCACAGTCTTAGCCAATTTAGAATACACATATTGGAGACGCAGCTGACCTGATGATTTGGGAACGCTAGATGGGCTCTCTGGGGTTGAGTTCGTCAAGTCTATAGTCTATAATGATGTCGTTTCAAATGGTGCGACATGTTGGTCGTAACACCAGTCTTGTATTTATATAAGTTGTAACTTATGAAGTTATGACTTATGTAACTTTAAGAGGTTGCCGTCGAACATAATTTGGATATCGTTTTAGTTATGTCTGTCTTAATGCATCCATCCTCTTCAACGGTGTACGTCCCAAAACCGAAATACTGCCAGACTTTCGACATGTAGGCCGCTGGCGGATTGACAAGTTTTAAGCTTTGAGCAGAAATCTTTCCACGGCCCACGTGTTGTTGTTGTTTTGCCGCAGACGATATATCCAATATACTAGTATTTGATTGGTTGAAATCACAGCAGTTCATCAAATTAAACCAATCAGAGCATGGCTTACAGTCTGTGGCTAGGTTACGGAGGTCAGTCATTTCACTTCCGCCAACGTTTGTGACAAAGGTCAAAGTGCAAGCTCACGGAAACAAACGAAATTTACAGATTTACTTCCGATAACACTTCGTAAGCATTCACAGCTTACGGAAACGAACGAGGGTACCCGATTGACTTCGTATGGTAACTTCATGATAATAGCGGAACTGAATCGTAGTGTATCGAAATTACAGTCAAATGAATCGCGTATAGAATCGTGAATGACGAATCGCGATGCATCGAAATCGCGATGAATCGTTACAGGCCTAGGCAAGATACATTCACATACCAAATTTCAAGTCAATAGCTCCACCCGTTTCCGAGATCTCGTCTGCGCATGCGCGAAGCTGGCGTCGCACGGGCTCGGTGACCCGATAAAATTCGTATCCGGGGCAAGATACATTCACATAGCAAATTTCAAGTCGATAGCTCCACCCGTTTCCGAGATCTCGTCTGCGCATGCGCTGCACGGGCGTCGCACGGGCTCGCCAATACGACAACGACGACCGCCTGGTCAAACTACACACACGTACCAAGTTTCGTCCCGATCGGTCGAGAATCGTATATTTGTATCAATGACAGACAAACATACAGACAGACAAACTGAGGTCTTCAAAATATATATGAGACTAGCCGATGAGCCCGACGTTGTCCGGGCTATTCAAAAACCAAATTTCAAGTCGATAGCTCTACCCGTTTCCGAGATCTGGTCTGCGCATGCGCGAAGCTGGCGTCGCACCGGCTCGGCGACCCGATAAAATTCGTATTCGGGGCAAGATACATTCACACACCAAATTTCAAGTCGATAGCTCCACGCGTTTCCGAGATCTGGTCTGCGCATGCGCGAAGCTGGCGTCGCACGGGCTCGGCGACCCGATAAAATTCGTATCCGGGGCAAGATACATTCACATACCAAATTTCAAGTCGATAGCTCCACCCGTTTCCGAGATCTCGTCTGCGCATGCGCGAACCGGGCGCCGCACGGGCTCGCCAATACGACAACGTCCACCGCCTGGTCAAACTACACACACGTACCAAGTTTCGTCCCGATCGGTCGAGAATCGTAGATTTGTATAAATGACATACAGACAAACATACATACAGACAAACAGACAGAGGTCTTCAAAATATATATGAGATAATTGAGCGTTATGTACAATTTTCTGCTCAAACATTATGACCTTAAATTTTGGCTCATGAAATGTGGGAATTTTTTTTATTTTATACTATGATTAATTGTATGTGTTATAAATACTACATGGTTAAATGATACAACCTAACTAAGCTGGAAGATGTTTCGATGATATCTGACTGGCCGCTCTCAGCCTTTATTGATTGGTGTAAATCTCGGAAATATCTGGTCAGTTCGAGCGATTGGATGGCCACTCTGATTATCTCTGGGACGGCTTATTTATGATGAAAGATGAATTAGATGTCTCAAGTACCCGTCTATAGAAACCCATCAGTGGAAATCTATGTATTCTTGAAATGAGGAATCATTTAGGCGATTTAGGCAGTAATTGAATTATTCATTATGGATTGGAAAAACATAAATGAACAACTATAATTGAGTGTTAATTGTGTACAATTTTCTGCTCAGCTTTAAAACTATCTGTTTATACCACCTACCTGCATGTAGTCTGATTAATTATGTGTTATAACTACATGTAACAATATTTAGTTAACCCTTTACCCAACAGAAGGGCCATGTGCCAATGCATTCTCTTATATATGCGAGTCGACCATAGGTCGCCTCGCATATATAAGAGAATGCATTGGCTTAACACATTAAAAATTATAAAATTGTTAAAGAATGTAAGAAAAAATGGTAAAAAAAGATTTTTTTTAGGCCAATGCATTCTCTTATATATGCGAGGCGACCTATGGTCGACTCGCATATATAAGAGAATGCATTGGCACAGGGCATAACTGTAACTATCACAATGTGGTCAAGGAGCCGGTTCCAATGATATCCATATTTGTATGGTTCTATTGAGACAGACCGAAGATATTTTAGGCTGTTGAAGCTTTATTTGGCCGGTTTTGGCTGGTTTGTTGGGTAAAGGGTTAAATGGTACAACCTAAACTGACCTGGAGATGTTGTTACTATGTTACTTTCATTTGTGGTGGTCCAAGTTTCATGGTTTTCGTTGTTGTTGATAACCACAAAATTAAAAATCCATGAAACTAATGCAGTACCATGAAACTAATGCAGTACCATGAAACTAATGCAGTACCATTTTCAGAAATGGCCTGCAAGATTGATAGAGGATATCCACACTTTTTCAGTGGATATGGGTTATATCTCATGAATGATGACAAAACATTGAATTTCCACGAGTGGCTTTAGCCACTAGTGAAAATTCAAATGTTTTGTCATCACGAATGAGATTTTAACCCATATCCACTGAAAAAGTGTGGATATTTTGTTTATTATATAATTTAGTTACTTGCCTATGGCTCCCAAATGAATGTCAATACATCAGAAATTTCAAGCTGATATCACTCACTAGTGGGATATCACTTATATCTCACTGCTAAAACCTTATAATTCATGGGCAAGTATATAATAAATGTAACTATTGACTATTAACAGTCATATATCACAATCCAGCTTTTTTGACACCCGTCACGTCACAATCACATGTCTATTTTTGTCACCAGCTTTTAAGAGACATATTTGCATTATGTAGTTGGCCATTTGGGGATATATTTTATATCGTGCAGATTAATCAGATGTTGGCTTCGGTAATAATCCCCATTCTCGCATTTATCAATTTGAGAAGAGAGTGACTTTAACCTACCTTATGTACATGTAGGCTTATGTAATAAACAACCGTTTAGTTGGCAACAAAAGTTTGGACACACAACGTGCTAATTGCACCTCCAGCGTGGATGCACAATTTTTGATGGCTCGCCGAAGTGTCTGTACTTCTATTATTTTGATTTGATTGTTATTATTGGGGGTTTGGAAGTGACCGTTTGTACCGAAAATATCACAGATGGCTGAACCACGAAAATTTATATCAACAAATTTAAAACAATTCACATACTCTCAGTAATAGTTTAATGTTGTGTTGTAGTGGCTCAGTCAAAAAATATTAAATGTCAAAAAGTTGTAAAATACAAGATCACATGACACCCCTACAATATTTAAAAAGACATCACATATTTCCTTATCTGTCACATGTGATGATTAAGCGCATGCTACATATCACTTGGCATTGCACAAAACAATTACTGTGCCACGTCTTTACGTTGATTTAAGCGGATTAACCCTTTGAGTGCCAGGGGCCGATCTCATCGGCCCTATAAACCTACAAAATAAGTCTGTTAAAGAATATAAGAATAAATTATTAAAATTGTAAACAAAAAAAACAAAAACAAAAAAGGTTAGGCCAATGCATTCTCTTATATATGCGAGGCGACCTATGGTCGACTCGCATATATAAGAGAATGCATTGGCACAGGGTATATGGGTTGATACAAAAATCGGACCTGGCACTCAAAGGGTTAATACTATTTTGAAAAGCCATGCATGACACCAACATCAGATAATGCAAAATGATGTCTTTGTTCATTAAAGTGAATTTTTTTTCAACTTTGTTGCACTAACGAACATTGACTCAAAAACAAAAAGGCAAATGGGGATAATATTTTCTATTGCCAGCCCCAAACCGCAATACTGCCGTATTTGGTTGTGAAGCGTCTTAGCCAATATCTGCATTTTTCAACTTCTTTTAAAGATTTTGATTTGTTAAAAAGGCATAAAGCTCTAGTTTTTTTCATGTAATATACAAGATCTTCAACTCGTTATGTTGGGATATAAGATTTTATGAAACTTGTTTGATAAATTTGATTCACAACTCATCTACGACCCATTGTGAAGTGAATCTAATTTATCAAACATGTTTTATAAAATCTTACCTATATCCCAACTCATTGGAGATCCTCTACATAATATATCTTTAAAGGTATGGATGGCCTTCGCGGTGTGTGTATTGCTGTTAAAATAGTCACACACGTCATTAACAGAAAGAATATTAAAATACAGACATATTTTGTTCTTATACCAATCATAAATATCGCGTAAATAGTATATTTAATATTGTCAAGTTCATACGCTGTGTTATCGAAACAAAAGCCAGGTTCTAGCTGTAACAACTATCGATATTAGGTCGCTGTCGTTAACTGGGAATTTATTGAAATTGGGGTATAGTCTCCCTTTAAAGGCAGGGGCGGCATTCATTGCAGAAATATTCATATTTGTTCAAATCGGCATCAACGGAAGGAATATTAAAATATATATAGTTTTGTTCATATGCCAATCATAATCAGCGCGTAAATAGTATATTGTCGTCAAGGCGTACGATGGTGTACGTAAACAAGAACCTTCTCGTGTTACAGAAGTTTTGCTTCTGTTTACATAACACAGCACAATTCTATTGGTTAATCACACACAAATGATATAAACGCTCTTTATTATTTCCATATCAGGAAAACAGTAACAAATAACGCTCTTTATGTTTACCATATCCGGATCTAAACAAAAGCCAGGTTCTGTAACGCTTTTTTGCTTTTGTTTACATAACAAAGGGAAAAAAATTGACAATACCATACTGTTTATGCCATATTTCTGATTGGTATAAGAACAAAGTCTGTCTACATTTTACTATTCTTTCTGTTTATGGCGGTTTTTGACGGAGGTGAATATTTTAACAGCATACCCACCGCCAACGCCGCCCGTATCTTTAACAACTGACCAAGATACTGTAGTCTCAATTTGGCATGATTTCCCGTCAATTTCCTCGAAATATCACCCAATTATATAAAAGTCATTAAGTCACTATCGATGTAATAGCAACAACTCTTTGATATCCCAAATTCTATACAAACTTATTGACTTGTTGGTATCTCCTGTCTCTAGTGGCCTCGTCTCCGTATTGATTGGTCAGAAATCTCTGAAAGCTGGTCAGTATGGTAGGTCGAACAGACGATCAGATTATCTTTTGAGTTTCTGTGAGTGCCTAATGTATACGATTTCGGCGTCTGCTGATCCCACTAGCCTAATTCCTCGCCAATAACTTCTGACAGGTCACCGATTGCAGGATTTACTCAAAACATGAATATTAACCTTTCAATGACTGGAGTTTCCTGAAATTTTGGAAAAACCCTGTGCCAATGCATTCTATTATATATGCAAGTATTTGGGAGCCTTGCATATATAAGAGAATACATTGGCCTAACAATATTTAACTTGACCTTGTGAGCCAGTGCATTCTCTTATATAATGCATGGCTTCTTTATAATGGGAGACTCATATATATAAGAGAATGCACTGGCACAGGATCTTTAATGCTGCACAAGCACTGCTCCAATCATGAAAGGGTTAAGTTCAATTTTGTTGAAGGGTAGAGAGTTTGACCACAATTTATCCCTCTCTGCTGATGGTCACAAGCCTGGATATAGTGTGTCTGACATTTGCAGAATGAGGTCCCCAGTGGTGAATTTAGTGATGCTAACTTGCACAGCAGGCTAGCATCACCAAATTCACTCTATGGAGACCTGATTAGGCCTCATCTTCTGGGACTTATCTGTAGTCTCAAGTTTCCAAGTTTTTAGTTACTTTTTCCCTTCTGTTCAGTTTCTAGATCCTCCCCTAATTGCAGAAGATAAAATTCATTCTCGGTGACTGAACATCACCAATTTCAAGTAGGGAACTTCAATATGATTCTAGGTCTCCCATAGCAGTTGAGGTCTAAGCAGAATCAGGTCCTCAGAGGGTGAATTTTGTGATGCTAGACCACTGTGTAGGACAGCATCACTATATTCACCCTCTGGGGACCTCGTTCCAGGCTTGGATAGTGTCTACTGTTTATTCACTGTGATACAGCTGATTCTCAGAGTGTTTCTTGTCTGTCATCTGGTCGTATTATCAGAACATCCCAACATATGAGGAATGGACCATTCCATTATGAACTATTATAACTGAATGGGAAAAACCACTCAGTAATTAAAGCGTTAACCCTTTACCCAACAAACCGGCCAAAACCGGCCAAATAAAGCTTCAACAGCCTAAAATATCTTCGGTCTGTCTCAATAGAACCATACAAATATGGATATCATTGGAACCGGCTCCTTGACCACATTGTGATGGTTACAGTTATGCCCTGTGCCAATGCATTCTCTTATATATGCGAGTCGACCATAGGTCGCCTCGCATATATAAGAGAATGCATTGGCCTAAAAAAAATCTTTTTTTAACACTTTTTACCATTTTTTCTTACATTCTTTAACAATTTTATAATTTTTAATGTGTTAAGCCAATGCATTCTCTTATATATGCGAGGCGACCTATGGTCGACTCGCATATATAAGAGAATGCATTGGCACAGGGCCCTTCTGTTGGGTAAAGGGTTAAAGCATGATAGATATAGAGGATCTACAACTCGTTATGTTGGGATATAAGTTATAATGAAACGAGTTTGATAAATTTGATTCACAATGAGTCATAGTCGACTTGTGAATCAGATTTATGAAATGAGTTATATCCCAACATAATGAATTGAATATCTTGTATATCACATGAACAAAACTAGAGCTTTATTCCTTTTTAACAAAACAAAATCCTCAAAAGAAGCTTAAAAATGCATACATTCACAACTTAAAATAACAGTATATAACCGTATATAACTGTATATAACAGTATATAACTGTATATAACAGTATTGCGTACTCAGGATTGCAACAAAAATATAGTCCCCCCCAAATTGCCTCTGTTTTTGTGTCTATTTTCATTAGTGCAACAAAGTTGGACAAGAATTTTACTTTGATGAACAAATCAATCATTTTGTATTGTCTGGTTTTGTTGTCATGCACAGCTTTTCAAAATAGTATTAACCCTTTACCCAACAGAACGGCCCTGTGCCAATGCATTCTCTTATATATGCGAGTTGACCATAGGTCGCCTCGCATATATAAGAGAATGCATTGGCTTAACACATTAAAAATTATAAAATTGTTAAAGAATGTAAGAAAAAATGGTAAAAAGTGTTAAAAAAAGATTTTTTTTAGGCCAATGCATTCTCTTATATATGCGAGGCGACCTATGGTCGACTCGCATATATAAGAGAATGCATTGGCACAGGGCATAACTGTAACTATCACAATGTGGTCAAGGAGCCGGTTCCAATGATATCCATATTTGTATGGTTCTATTGAGACAGACCGAAGATAATTTAGGCTGTTGCAGCTTTATTTGGCCGTTTTGTTGGGTAAAGGGTTAATCCACCTTATCAATGTAACGTAATTTTATTGGCACGCTGCCAAATTGGCGGGAAGCAGGCACTTATTAGTCACTAGTGAGATACACACTATGTGTGATATAAGGAAATATGTAATGGCTTTTTTAAGGATATAATATGGGTTTCATGTGATAATCAATACAATATTCCTTCTTGGATACTTACAAGGCTCAAAATAATTATTTTTTTACTGACTGTCAAAATGACAGGCACCAAATGGATGGTGTTGGTCATTTCAAAATGGTGTCTGTTAAATTTTCAGATGTACTGTATGAGACAGTATTTAAATTTTGAATCGACTTATTATTTGTCAATGATGCGCACAATTTAGTGAGCATCTACTAAATTGCCACCTAGGAAAAACCCATGTTATTTTAGTTTTCAAAAGTTAAAAACTTTACGTTGATTAATAAATACACATGCAATTCGACATAATTATATTCACTATATTTATATTTACTTTCAATGCCCTATTTGGCCAGAAGTGGCTCCTTGGACAGATACAAATTGTTTAAAGAATTGCATTGGACAAAATGTCCGACAGATACAGAAGTGCACTGGACATAAGCTAATTTTCGTTGGACATTGACTGTGATCGGCCACTTATTTTGAGCCTTGGATACTTATTTACATCAAGTCATGATCATTTCATAAAATATATCTATACTGATGCTGCTAACAGTTTGTTGTCTCCCTTAAAATTATGCCAGAACATGATTTATCTTGACATGTAAGCTTTGCCAATATATAGGCAATGAGTGATTTTTATCTAGAAAAATTAGTAATGACCTTCTGTGGCCCCACTTTGGTACTGTGGGGTACAGTAATGCTCTAAGTAATCGACTCTTTAACCAAGTGAGAGCTTTCCGATGAATGGCAACAAGCTATATTTCCGACTAAATCATGAAAAATTACCCATAATTCTGCTGTGGTTAAGGAGTCGATTACTTAGAGCATTACTGTATGCCAGTATAGTATGTTATTATGGTCTCCATCACGAAATCAAATTAAAATAATGAAATAATATAGTTCATCTGACATAGGTCTTTAACTTCATGTAAATCAACACGATATATAACTTATACATGATCAACATCCGAACTCGATCAATTGGCTGCCTCCGAAGCCTGAGTTTAGTGTGACTCATTTGCAGAATGATCAGGTTCCCAGATGGTGAATTTAGTGATGCTATCCTGCATAGCGTCACTAAATTCACCCTCTGAGGACCTCATTCTGCTTAGGCTTTATCTTTTCTGGAAAGTTTCTTTATTATAAAATTTCTATAGAAACTTCTTCACATAGATTCTATTTCTTTTTTAGTTTAGTTTCTCTATAACGCCAAATTGGCAGACGACACCTTGTATATTTGAGGTTCCCAATGGGTGTACAGCACAATATTCACCATTTGGGAACTTCAATCTGAGTCTATGTTGCCCATACCAGACGAGGCCATGCAGAATGAGGTCCCAAGAGGGTGAATTTGGTGATGCTAGCCTGCTGTGCGGGATAGCGTAACTAAATTCACCCTCTGAGGACCTCATTCTGCAAATGACTGACACACTAAACTCAGACTCACTACCTCCGAAGATGCGGAGTAATTTAATTTTGTACTTTATGGTATCAGGTCAGTACGATCAAGGCCAATCTTCTGACATCAGAGAGAAAGTTCGGAGAAACGATATAAATTACATCGAAGGTTTCCCCAGAGATTAACTGTGGTAAATTTGATTTGCACCAGTAGATTGACATAACGTGGCCAAACTATTGAGCTCTTACAGCGCTCGCACTCCAAAGGTTTACAATTTGGTCAATAGTTACTTCAATTTGTTTTACTAATCAGGTTTTCTGACAAACTCGATTGATGTTGAAATATTGGCATCATGAAATAATCGCTGTCAAACATCGTGAACAACAGCGTACATGAATATACCCTCATGTGCACATTGTTTATTAGGCCACAGCAATGAACATTTGGGTTGAATAAAGTATTATGCATCAGTACTGCAACAATTGACAAAGAGCAGAATTCACAATTTTTTTGAATATGATAATTTGTACTGCCCATTAGGTCCCCAGAGGGTGAATTTAGTGACGCTATCCCGCATAGTGGGCTAGCATCACCAAATTCACCCTCTGGGGAACTCATTCTCCATGACCTCATCTGTTATGGGAGATATAGACTCAGATTGAGGTTCCCAAATGATGAATATTGTGATATACACCCATTGGTAACCTCGATTATGCAATGTGTCGTCCGCCAATTTGGGAATATAGAGAAACGAAACTAAAAAAGAAATTGAATCTATGTTAAGAAGTTTCTATAGAAATTTGATAATAAAGAAACTTTCCAGAGATGAAGCCTAAGCAGAATGAGGGTGAGTTTAGTGATGCTAGCCAACTTTAACCCTTTACCCAACAGAAGGGCCCTGTGCCAATGCATTCTTTTATATATGCGAGTCGACCATAGGTCGCCTCGCATATATAAGAGAATGCATTGGCTTAACACATTAAAAATTATAAAATTGTTAAAGAATGTAAGAAAAAATGGTAAAAAGTGTTAAAAAAAGATTTTTTTTAGGCCAATGCATTCTCTTATATATGCGAGGCGACCTATGGTCGACTCGCATATATAAGAGAATGCATTGGCACAGGGCTAACTGTAACTATCACAATGTGGTCAATGAGCCGGTTCCAATGATATCCATATTTGTATGGTTCTATTGAGACAGACCGAAGATATTTTAGGCTGTTGAAGCTTTATTTGGCCGGTTTTGGCCGTTTTGTTTGGTAAAGGGTTAAGGGATAGTGTCACTAAATTCACCCTCTGGGGACCTCATTCTGCAAATGACAGGAACACTAAATACAGTCTTGTTAATATTATTTCATTTGTTGTACTTTCGTAGTACTTCCAGAAAATTTTGTAATATTTGACAACAGAACCAGCGCCATGGTACTTCGGTTTTAGACTCCTGAAATTTATTCCTTACAATTAGCTTTCCTGACAAAAACCATTGATGCTGCTTAGTTCGACAATTGAGATATATCTTGTCAGAGATAATGATGGAAATATATCAATCGTTATTCAGTTTGACACATGGGAAAATTGAAAAGGTGACCAGATCTCCCAGGAGATTACTAGGAAACAAATTACATCACTCGGTCTATCTGTGTTATCCCTGTTACCCTGTGATGTTTTTATCCAATGTGTAAGTATTATATCATGTAATGCTTTCTAAACATTTCCTCAAAATTACTTTTAACACAATTGTGTGATGTCTGATAGAACTGTTGGAGTTATATTGCAGATGGGAGGTATAAAATAATACTTGGGTGCATGCTATTGCTGATATTTTAGTAGCGATGGTGTATGTGTGAGAAATAGATTCTCCCGCACAGTTATGAAAGTATACATTGGAATGTTCTATTATTTGTTTGAAAGGGTGTTCAGGTAATAAAAGCAGACAAAAGTATGACGAAAAGATAAAACAAGTGCAGAAGGATTCATATTCGTTAGGGAAAATGTTCAGATAATAAGTTCAACTACAGTAATGCTCTATTTAATCGACCTCTTATATAATTAACCACAGCAGAATTATGGGTAACTTTTTAGTCGGAAATTTGTCTTGTTGCCATTCATCGGAAAGCTCTCGGGGAGAGCTTTCCGATGAATGGCAACAAGCCATATTTCCGACTAAATCCTGAAAAGTTACCCATAATTCCGCTGTGGTTAAGAGGTCGATTAATTAGAGCATTACTGTACGTTTGTTGAACTTATTATTTGAACATTTCCAATGGGTTATTACTACTCATCAATGAGTATTTAGTATAGAAAGGGTTAATACTGATAATTATGAATCTGCTTTATACGGTCCCTTTGTGTCAATCAAGCCTGAGTTAATGTGCCTGTCATTTGCAGAATGAGGTCCCCAGAGGGTGAATTCAGTTATGCTATCCCGCTATGTGGTCTAGTATCACTAAATTCTGCTTAGGCCTCGTCTTCTCTGGAATGTTTTTTTATTATCAAATTTCTTCACAAATTAAGAATCTTTTTTCTTTTTTAGTTTAGATTCTTGCATAACCGAGGTTCCCAATGGGTGAACATCATAATGTTCACCTTTTGGGAACATCAATCTGAGTCTACGTCTCCAATAGCTGATGAGGCCATGCAGAATTAGGTCGCCAGAGTGTGAATTTAGTGATGCTAGCCCGCTGTGTATGATAGCATCCCTAAATTCACCCACTGGGGACCTCATTCTGCAAATGACAGGCACACTAAACTCAGACTTTGTGTCAATCACAAATTTGCAATTGTTTGGAATCTATAACCATCTTCGCAAATGACAGACACACTATTTAAGGCTTGAATGGGCTATGCATGGCAACTCCCGGGAGATATCTCCTTTAGAAAACTTATTTAAATTTCAGTATGCAGGGCTTATTTGTGCTCCTATCATCATTCATCATTGTTCCGGATAGCCGTCTAATTTCCATATTTGCATATGCATATTGAAGCATATTTTTACAGCTTTTGATTTTATCAATAGAAGATTTCCTTCAGGAATTTGGCAGATTTATCGTCCTCATAAGAATTTAAACATTGTCTGGTAGATTCTATCAAAGCTTTGATCATTATATGGGCAATGTCTATGATCTGACGCCAGTGAGGTTTCAGATTGGGAGAAGTCACTTCTCCCTAAAAGATTATTAGGGAGAAATGGGCTGTTATCAGGAAGAAGTCACAAAAGCTGAAGATTTACTCTCTAATATCACCTTTATGTGATCCAATAAGTATTATGCAATACACGATCCCATTTGTGACCTGCCATATCAAATCCAGTTGTAAGTCGGGATTTTTTTACCCTGTGCCAATGCATTCTCTTATATATGCGAGTCGACCATAGGTCGCCTCGCATATATAAGAGAATGCATTGGCCTAACAATTTTTTACAATTTTAATAATTTTTTCTTGTATTCTTTAACAATTTTACAATTTCACCCATACAGAGCCCCAGACAAACATGAGCAGACGACACTCTTCTATATGCTTCTATATATGTGTGGGGCTCCCTGCAGGGTAATGGATGTTTTTTATTTTATGTCCTAAAAATTGTAAGAAACATTTATTTTAAAAAAATGATAAAAAATTGTTAGGCCAATGCATTCTCTTATATATGCGAGGCGACCTATGGTCGACTCGGATATATAAGAGAATGCATTGGCACAGGGTAAAAAAAATCCCGACTTCCAACTGGATTTGATATGCAATACAATTAAGAGCCCATTATAATACCATTATAATGAGTATAAGTACACCATTTTAGACCAAAAACACCATACATGCAAAATCTCCGACAAATATAGAGTAAAAACACATTTGAGGGTCATGGCAACAAATTTATTTATTCGTACTGTTACAATATAAAAAAAAATCATGTGTCTGTGATAAGTACTTTCTGGATTATGTATGTATGTAATACACCATTTAATAATTGAAAATTGTACCAAAAATATGAATAAATGATAAAAAAACAAATACACCATTATAAGAAGTAAATACACTTTGATTTATATGTTGTTTTCAAATATGCATACTGGTATATGAGAGAGAAGTCACTTATCACCGAGACAAATATAGGGAGAAGTGGCACATTTTAGGGAGAATATTCTCCCAAGTCGCCCTCTGGGCTTGTCCCTGCCTGGGTCTGCTCGTTATTAACCCATTCTTTACTAAGTACTCATTGACGAGAAGATTCCTTCGAAAATTTTGTTCAGATAATAATTAAGTTCATTTTATCTGAACATTTCCCACCAATGAATATGAATCATTCTGTCTTGTACATGTGTATTATCTATTTTTCTGTCCGTTGTTTGCTTTTGTTACATGGAGACTGAACACCCCTCCAAATGAATAATATACTGTTCCAATGTACACTTTTATGACTGAATGGGATAATCTACTTAGTATAAAAAGGGTTAACCTCTTCACTGCCGAATGAAGTCATGTGCTGAGTCGCAGAATTTGTGACCATTTTTCAGTAGTAAAATTTAACGGGAATTATCACAAAAACCCTAAAACTGACTCCATGTAGAGGCTGTTATCATACAAAGTCCTGGAACATCATACAATCTTCCTTAAACTGATTCCATGGCCTAATTTCTGAGTTACCATTATGAATGATGGCTGTCTGCTCGCTAGTCCGGTGAAGTACAGTAATGCTCTAAGTAATCGACTTCTTAACCACAGCTGAATTATGGGTAACTTTTCAGGATTTAGTCGGAAATATGGCTTGTTGCCATTCATCGGAATGCTCTCCCCCGAGAGCTTTCCGATGAATGGCAACAAGCCATATTTCCGACTAAATTCTGAAAAATTACCCAAAATTCTGCAGTGGTTAAGGAGTCGATTAATTAGGGCATTACTGTACTCAATCACTTGAATATCCTAAAAATGGTCTAGCGCTTTCGACAACAAGCCATATTTCCGACTAAATTACTGTAGGTCCGTACTCATTAATGATGTATAGCACACAGTGTGACACTTTACGTCCGTCCTGAGTATGGATGTATAGCACATAGCATGACACTTTACGTCCGTCCTCAATATGGACGTATAGCAGCCAAGAGGTTAATCGCCCTGAATAATCAGCTGATGAGTAAAATGTCTCCTGATTCTCCCAAATATACTCATTAGGTTTGTCTCCCGATAAATATACTTTTTGCATATCTCCCTGGTATTCTCATCACGTATCTCCCTAATATTCTCATCACATATTTCCCTAATATTCTCATCACATATCTCCTTAATGACATATTATGTACTTGTTTGGGTGTGTGAAACTGATAAGTGAGTATTCAGGTGCTATGCCAACTGGAGGAATGTATCATTCGACTAACATCACCGAAAATTTCAAGCAAATCGACCGTACCACTCCATAGAAAACATTGTTTGAACTACATTAAATTGTAAATATTTACTACTCGAATCGGGACGCTTCTATCAGCGATAAACTAACGAAAACGATTTCGCCATCGGCAGTCACTTCATTTAATTAATATATAAGAATGTCGGTGTGTACGGTTGTCAATTTAGATAAATATTTGTAAAAATAACTACTTTGAACAAGATTATTCTCCATTTCTATTTGATCACCCTACTGCATGGAGTGTTTCACATCACTTCAATATATTTATCGGGTCTATCTCCCTAATACATTTTGTGAAAACCCTGTGCCAATGCATTCACTTATATATGTGAGGCTCCTATAGGGAGCCTCGCATATATAAGAGAACACATTGTCCTATAAATATTTACCTTGACCTTGTAAGCCAGTGCATACCATTATATATGCGAGGCTCCCTATGGGAGACTCGCATATACAGTAATGCCCTAAGTAATCGACTCCTTAACCACAGCAGAATTATGGGTATTAACTTTTCAGGATTTCGTCGGAAATATGGCTTGTTGCCATTCATCGGAAAGCTCTCGGGGAGAGCTTTCCAATGAATGGCAACAAGCCATATTTCCGACTAAATCCTGAAAAGTTACCCATAATTCTGCTGTGGTTAAGGAGTTGATTACTTAGGGCATTACTGTATAAGAGCATGCACTGACACAGGATCTTTTAAGTGCTGCACCAGCACATGTACCTTCCATCATGAAAGGGTCTGTCTCCTTACTATATACTAGCCATAAAGCTAGTGTGGGGATGAAAGGGTGCGGCTTCCCTAATATAGTAGTCGTAAAGCTGATGTGGGAATGAAAGGGTCCGGCTTCCCTAATATACTCATCTTGAGGAATTGTCGGAACCTGTGAACCATGTAGACAACTGTTCTCAGGAGTCATCAGGGAGAAAGGAGCTCGGTGAGGCGGAAAATAAGATGGGCGATCATGTCTGCCCGAGAATAAAGCAACTAATTTGATTGGTTTGTGGACTCTAAAGGAAACACGGACGCGGTGAGCTGAGTGGGTTATCGTCATCTCTATCATCTTATTTGCGTGGTAATTGTTCATTGTGGTCCACTTCCTATCAATCTCCAGTCGTAGAATGTCCGAGATGAGATATGTAGGCGCTGAGCGTCCTTTCAGCCGCTAAGCCATATCACGACAAATATGTTATTTTGGGACCTTCTGTATGATTTTTATATATGCGAGGCTCCTTATGGGAAACTCGCATATATAAGAGAATGCACTGGCATTATATATCATGCCATGAATACAGTAATGCCCTAAGTAATCGACTCCTTAACCACAGCAGAATTATGGGTAACTTTTCAGGATTTAGTCGGAAATATGGCTTGTTGCCATTGATCGGAAAGCTCTCACTGAGAGCTTTCCAATGCATGGCAACAAGCCATATTTCCGACTAAATCCTGAAAAGTTACCCATAATTCTGCTCTGGTTAACCCTTTACCCAACAAACCGGCCAAAAACGGCCAAATAAAGCTGCAACAGCCTAAATTATCTTGGGTCTGTCTCAATAAAACCATACAAATATGGATATCATTGGAACCAGCTCATTGACCACATTGTGATGGTTACAGTTATGCCCTGTGCCAATGCATTCTCTTATATATAAGAGAATGCATTGGCCTAAAAAAAATCCTTTTTTTACCATTTTTTCTTACATTCTTTAACAATTTTATAATTTTTAATGTGTTAAGCCAATGCATTCTCTTATATATGCGAGGCGACCTATGGTCGACTCGCATATATAAGAGAATGCATTGGCACAGGGCCCTTCTGTTGGGTAAAGGGTTAAGGAGTCGATTACTTAGGTCATTACTGCATCAACTCCAGCTATGTCCGTAGAGATCATAATTTCCACTAATACAAAACCTGAGAATGTGTTAATGTTCTGACCCATTCTGACAAGGAACTTTCTAACATTGAACAAACAAGGCAGGGAATATATTTCATTGTTAATACTTGTTCCTCAATAGTCTACTTCACAGTAGGAGGTGGTCCCAGCTCAGGATTGGCTGGATTGCATCCTTTTTTGTGACTTTATTGAGTTGATATCACATAAAATATTTTATTAATTGCTCGGGAGAAATTCTATGATTGTAAGCGACACCCACAAATTAAGTCACTTAAATCATGCAATTTCGAGTTTCGACTTTCACATACAGTGAAATGCATTATAAAGGAACAGGTATTAACTGAAAAATATATTACCTGCACTGTTTTTTCAATGTTGTAAATATCCCTGTCAAAACATAAAAAAAAGTTCCGCCGCCAGGTTTTGTACTGATGGAGTACTATATCTACGGTCGTAGCTTGAGTCGAGCCCCATGGCTTGATCTACACTGACACAGGATATTTATGCTGCACCAGCGCATCTCCCATCATGAAAGGGTTATGTATACGCCAGCAAATATTCAGTAAATAAATAGCTAATATAACATGTCATAAACATAATTGAAACTAACACGAATCAATTTATGGAGACACAATTAGTCTAAATTTAGTCATATCTGCGGCCAGGTCGACAACATTACATGAAATAATATCTTTACACACACCAGGACCCCTGTGAGTTTATCAAAGCAAACCATCTATTATAAATTTCACACACCAGGAAATTCCTTTATAACAACACCATGTAACAAACATTCTTACCATCATTCATGCCTTTACCTTGATGGTAAGAAAGCAGTGATCCGTCACACATAATATTCTTGGGCAGCGTCTCCTAATTACCTTGGATGTGACATACAACGGCTGTGCGTGACAGAAGCATTGCATTTTTGTCTTACTTTATTAGGACGCTAATCTACTGTAAAAGTTAGAGTTCAGATGCTCTCTTGTCAGTCTTTTAAAGGCTTATGTACATTTCCGTTATTCTTGGATTGTATTTATGAGGATATTGTTCCGTTTCATCTGACGGTTTATACACGAATCGATGGTTTATAAACTGATGTGTTGGGATTTATTAACACGATCGGGTTCCGTTTGTTGTGAATATCATTGAGTTAAAGGATCTATACATATGGATATATCACGAGATATTAAGTAGGTTAGTCGTCTATATAATGTTCTAGCATAACCCTTTACTAACTAAATACTCCCTAATGAGTAGTTACTTGATTCCCATTGATTCATTTGTAGGAATGTTCTGGTAATAAGATCAAAAAGTATTATAGCCTTAGATTGTTAAACTTACTTTAAATTCCTGATACTGATCCTTCAAAGTGTGTTTTGGGTAAATTTTATTTACAATATTTTAAAACATTTGAATTCCTTATAGTTTCCACCCTTCTCCACCTTATTTAACCCTTTGATAACGGGAGCTGTGGTGGTGCAGCATTAAAGGCCCTGTGCCAGTGCATTCCCTTAATTATATGCGAGTCTCCCATTGGGAGCTTCACATACCTAAGAGAATGCACTGGCTTACAAGGTCAAGGTAAATATTATTACGCCAATGTCTTTTCATATATATATGCGAGGCGATCCCTATGGGATTTCACGAAGCTTCAGTCATGGATGTGTTAAGAGGGGCAATATATTATGGAAATAACTAACAAACACTAACGTAATTTTGCATACGGTAATTAATTGCACTAAAATATATAGGAATTCCTGGGAAATTTAGCAAAAATTATATATGGGAAATCTTCCAACAAGCTATTCTTGTGTTGAAGGTGGAATAGAGATCTGTCACATATAATATTCTCTGCAGCATTTGCTAATTAGTTCCTGCATGTCACATACAAACGACAACGGTCGTGCGTGACAGAAGCACTGCATTTATGTCTTACTTTATTAGGACGCTATAATCTACAGTAAAAATTAAGAGTTCAGATGCTCTCTTGTCTGTGAGTCTTGTAAAGGTGTACAGTAATGTTCTAAATAATCGAGTCCTTAACCACAGCAGAATTATGGGTAATTTTTCAGGATTTAGTTGGAAATATGGCTTGTTGCCATTCATCGGAAAGCTCTCATTGAGAGCTTTCCGATGAATGGCAACAAGCCATATTCCCGACTAAATCCTGAAAAGTTACCCATAATTCTGCTGTGGTTAAGGAGTCGATTATTTAGAACATTACTGTATGTACATTTCTGTTATTCTTGGATGGTATTTATGAGGATATTGTTCTGTTTCATCTGACGGGTTATACACGAATCGATGGTTTATAAACTGATGTGTTGGGATTTATAATAACACGATCGGGTTCCGTTTGTTGTGAATATCATTGAGTTAAAGGATCTATACATATGGATATATCATGGGATATTAAGTAGGTTAGTCGTCTATATAATGCTCTAGCATAACCCTTTACTAACTAAATACTCCCTAATGAGTAGTTACTTGATTCCCATTGATTCATTTGTAGGAATGTTCTGGTAATAAGATCAACAAGTATTATAGCCTTAGATTGTTAAACTTACTTTAAATTCCTGATACTGATCCTTCAAAGTGTATTTTAGGTAAATTTTACAATAAGTTTTACTATCTATTTGAATACCTTTTAGCTGCCATAATGAATCGCTATAAGGGCTGATTGATGGTTTTAAAATACTGACCATGCAGTGCAATTTTAAATCTTTTGTGGCGGGAGGTGAGCTGGTACAGCATTACAAATCCTGTGCCAGCCAGTGCATTCTCTTATATATGTGAGTCTCCCATAGGGAGCCTCGCATATATAAGAGAATGCACTGGCTTACACAGTCAAGGTAAATATTGTTAAGCCAATGTATATTTTCATATATATACAAGGCATTGGTTTTCTTGTCAACCTACTACAATTCTTGAAACATATAAATGTTGCTGAGTCTGGGTAAAGCAAAATATTTTTAATTATGGCCCCAGGCAGTGTGAGTAATGGTTTCACATATGTGTACTAATTCATTATGAAACTGTTAACCATGGAACAGACTGTCTCTGTGGTCCCATTAATTCACTGTATTGTGCCCCCAGGGGTCTTGTGTATCATTCTATTCATGTTGACATATTATTAACCCTTTACCCAACAAACCGGCCTAAACCGGCCAAATAAAGCTTCAACAGCCTAAAATATCTTCGGTCTGTCTCAATAGAACCATACAAATATGGATATCATTGGAACCGGCTCCTTGACCACATTGTGATAGTTACAGTTATGCCCTGTGCCAATGCATTCTCTTATATATGCGAGTCGACCATAGGTCGCCTCGCATATATAAGAGAATCCATTGGCCTAAAAAAAATCTTTTTTTAACACTTTTTACCATTCTTTCTTACATTCTTTAACAATTTTATAATTTTTAATGTGTTAAGCCAATGCATTCTCTTATATATGCGAGGCGACCTATGGTCGACTCGCATATATAAGAGAATGCATTGGCACAGGGCCCTTCTGTTGGGTAAAGGGTTAAGGGCATGAAGCTACCATGACCACCACACCGCTGGTTAAGAAACAGGTCCTACTAAAATTGAATTGAATTTATATGATGCTGGTACTCCAAACTGATGTTGTTAAGATAAAGTACTGTTATATTTTGGAAATAAAATTTAGTATGGGTTTACTAGCACAAAATGTTTGGTTTCCACCCGACAATTTTCACCAGAGTTATGGCCCTTTTTGTTGGAATTTGCGCTCAATGTTCATTTCCGGATGATGAAATGACATTTGGTACATGGGTTTACTAGCCCACAATACAATTCAAGTTCAACTTTGGGTTCCGCCCACCAATTTTCACCAGAGTTATGGCCTTTGTTTCATTTACTACAGGCGTATTTTGCGACCCCCTGGTAATGCTCTTGTTCAATGTTATAAACTCAAACATCAAAAAGTTCACAGGTTTTGAACTGGTTGAGTATGCAATCTCTACGGGCATAGCCAGAGTAGATATTCAGGAAATCGTCGGGGGGATAGGGTAGATATCGAGGTAATCATCATGTAAATCCACCGCAAACGGACAATACCATCTGCACCACAGGCTGAAGTAACTGTATCTTAACGCTTTGAGTGTCAGGGGCCGATCTCATCGGCCCTAAACCTACAAAATAAGTCTGTTAAAGAATATAAGAATAAATTATTAAAATTGTAAAAAAAAAAAAAAAATTTTAGGCCAATGCATTCTCTTATATATGCGAGGCGAAATATGGTCGACTTGCATATATAAGAGAATGCATTGGCACAGGGTATATGGGTTGATACAAAAATCGGACCTGACACTCAAAGGGTTAATTAAAGACAACTTACACAATACCCTATGGCAATACACAATACCCAATTTGGCAGAAGACACGTTGCATAATCGAGGTTCCCAATGGGTGTACATCACAATATTCACCATTTTGGAACCTCAATCTGTGTCTATGTCTCCCATAGCAGATGAGGCCATGCAGAATGAGGTTCCCTGAGTGTGAATATGGTGATGCTAGCCTTCTGTGTGGGATAGCATCACTAAATTCACCCTCTGGGACCTCATTTTTCAAATGACAAGACACACTAAACTCAGACTTGCATGGATTAACTGTGTTATGTCACAAACAGTCCACAGCATATAAACAACATTAGATCATTATGTCTGATCATATATAATACACCCTAGTGGGTTCATCAATTTCATACCTCCATCTACAGGGAGAGGATTTATTCCATCACTTTATTTTCCTATTGTTGGATCCTCTGTTTGAGAGTAGGTGTGGGTGTCATGTACAGTGTCTGGAATGTCACACAGATGATTGTGTAATGTGTGGGGGCCCTCAGTGGCTCAGTCGGTGAAGTGAATAGGCGAAGGAGAAACTTTCTCTCCAATAAATAGACTCCTTTTGTGCTTGTATTGTCAGTCGTCCACTTATTTGGCCCAGAAAACTCATCCAGATGAATAATACTACAGTAATGCCCTAAATAATCGACTTCTTAACCATAGCAGAATTATGGGTAAGTTTTCAGGATTTAGTCAGAAATATGGCTTGTTGCCAGTGAGAGCTTTCTGATGAATGGCAACAAGCCATATTTCCGACTAAATCCTGAAAAATTACCCATAATTCTGCTGTGGTTAAGTAGTCGATTATTTAGGGCA
Source organism: Siphonodentalium dalli (assembly GCA_032622095.1). NCBI lineage: Eukaryota > Metazoa > Mollusca > Scaphopoda > Gadilida > Siphonodentaliidae > Siphonodentalium > Siphonodentalium dalli. The sequence continues at coordinate 37,262,455 of CP136069.1, read as the reverse complement.
TTACTGTATTTAATAGACCGTTCAAATGTATTCTTTTATAAATGATTGGGATTATCTCTTTAGCAAAGAATGGGCTATTGTGATCTTAACCCTTCCATGACAGGAGTTTCCTGACACTTTGTGAATACCATGTGCCAATTCATTCTCTTATATATGGGAAACTCGCATATCCAAGAGAATACATAGGCCTAACAATATTTACCTTGACCTTGTAAGCCTGTGCATTCTCTAAAATATGAAAGGGTCCCTATATGATGAGACTTTCAAATATAAGAGTTTGCACTGGCACAGGATCTGTAATGCTGCACCAGCGTTGCTCCTCGTCAGGAAAGGGTTAACTCCTGTCAGTTCCGTTTTAAATGTTAAAGCTAAAAAATAAGGGTTTTCATCTGAGATGCTAATTTCTATGTTTTCAAGGAGTTTTTCCGAGACACACACAGACTGCAAACCGGTAGGTATTTCTTGTATATATCAAGCTAATTTGATAATGCTGAAGTTTACAATTTGCTTTACAATTTGTTGCTGTATTTTCAGGATCACACGTTGGTAGGCGGACCTGATTCAGTTATCCCACAGGATATACAGTTGAACGGATTAGGGATCCTACCCGAGCACTGCTTGGTTGATATCGAGAACAATGAAGTCTTTATCACTCCTATAGAAAACTCAAGGTCAGTAAAAGAGATGGTTAGCCTCTACCGTCCGTTAGTATTTAACCCTTTCATGATGGGAGCTGTGCTGGTGCAGCATTAAAGATCATGTGCCAGTGCATTCTCTTATATAAATGAGTCTCCGATAGGGAGCCTTTCATACATAAGAGAAATTGCACTGGATTACAAGGTCTATGCAAATTGTGTTAGGCCAATGCATTCTCTTATATATTTGAGCCTCCCTATGGGATACTCACATATGTATATATAGAATGCTTTGGCACAGGGTTTTCGCAAAATTTCAGGAAACTGCAGTCATGGAAGGGTCAATGGCTTTTATCAACTTTAGGCACAAAAGTGATGAATTACCTAAGGATCTTTCCGTAATTTTAGAGATATTACAGTAATGCCCTAAATAATTGACTGCTTAACAACAGCAGAATTATGGGTAACTTTTCAGGAATTAGTAAAAAATATGGCTTGTTGCCATTCATCAAAAAGCTCTCAGTGAGAGCTTTCCGATGAATGGCAACAAGCCATATTTCCGACTAAATCCTGAAAAATTACCCATAATTCTGCTGTGGTTAAGGAGTCGATTATTTAGGGCATTGCTATATAGCAACATTTTCTGCCCCCATTGTGTTATCAGCTTCTCTCTCATGTGCCTTGCTTCTTATATCCCTGACTGTTTTTACTTCTGATTTTCATTCAGATATTATTCAGCTTTGGTTTTCAGTGTATTATGCATTTACATTATAAGGCTAAAAACTGCATTATTCACATCTTGTAATTTGATAGATTTGATAGGGTTGACTTTTGTATAACCCTTTACCCAACAAACCGGCCAAATAAAGCTTCAACAGCCTAAAATATCTTGGGTCTGTCTCAATAAAACCATACAAATATGGATATCATTGGAACCGGCTCCTTGACCACATTGTGATAGTTACAGTTATGCCCTGTGCCAATGCATTCTCTTATATATGCGAGTCGACCATAGGTCGCCTCGCATATATAAGAGAATGCATTGGCCTAAAAAAAATCTTTTTTTAACACTTTTTACCATTTTTTCTTACATTCTTTAACAATTTTATAAATTTTAATGTGTTAAAGTCATTAGCTTCACTCCCGGTGGGCATATATTTGATGTCAGACAGAACTGTGCCCCATATACCACAAGAAAGGTCATAAAAAACTAGAAAGAAACCCCCAATGTGGCATATTATTAGTGCGGTACTCGCCCTGTATTAAATTGTTGAAAACTGCGATCAGAGTAAGAAATCTTCTCAGATACTAACACATTTTCGGAGCGAATCAGCGCGCGGAGTCTCGTGGATATATTCGGAGGAAATCGGAACCACCCGAATAACGACGATCGGCTGGCACGCACGACTGGGAGAACAGCCAAAACAAAGGCCGACATGTCGATAACGAAAGTAGATTCAACAAAAAGAGAAAAAAACAAACAAAATAATAGGGGGCCTATCATAGTTTTTGCATTCAAGTTTTCTAAGTAAAATGTCGACAATTATTTGGCAACTAACAACGTTTTCACACTCTGTATATATATTTATATATATATGGATTTTTGCAAATTTAGGAGAGAATGAGTACGTATTCACAGTGTGCAAAAGACGATTGACACACCTCCGAAATTATCCAGGTTCACCAATAATAAACAAATCTGGGAATTCTGCCTTCTAATCTAACGTCAACATATTTGGCCGAATACGAGGTGAAGTTATCTGCATGCGAATTATTGACTTCTGTAAATGAAAATTATAAGCAATATTTCAATAATATTTGACATAACAATAGACCAATCGTGCTGAGCTAGATCGATTGGTCTTCCTGACACTGTTGTAAGAGATTTCTTGAATATTGAAATTTTGTTTGCTTGAAGATTTTTTCAAATTTATGATGAATATACCAGGAAAAAATTATACATTGTCTTTCATTAGTTTCAAAATTGTCTTTCATTAGTTTCAAAATGAATCAGAATAATATTTTTACAAAAAAATGGTTGTAACTTGAAAGAACAATTTAGAGTAGGCCTACTCCCTTTATCCAAGATTCATGCTGGCTGTGAAAGACCGATGGGATTATTTTAGCACGATCGGTATATTTTAGTCCGATCGGGCTATTATTGATTGATCGGTGGTTCACCCAGACCTGTAGGATATGCGCACTATAGGATATAGATAAGGCGTTTTATGTATGGGAGGCCTATTTCACTTGAAAGAACAATTTATAGTAGGCCTACTCCCTTTATCCAAGATTCAGGCTGGCTGTGAAAGACTGATCAGTCTATTTTAGCCCGATCGGGCTATTATTGATTGATCGGTGGTTCACCCAGACCTGTAGGGTATGCGCGCTATAGTATATAGATAAGGCGTTTCATGTATGGGAGGCCTATTTCTCTTGAAAGAACAATTTAGAGTAGGCCTACTCCCTTTATCCAAGATTCAAGCTGGCTGTGAAAGAACGATCGGTCTATTTTAGCCTGATCGGTCTACTTTAGCCCGATCGGGCTGTTATTGATTGATCGGTGGTTCACCCAGACCTGTAGGATATACGCGCTATAGCATATAGATGCGGCATTTCATGTATGGGATACCCATTTCACATTTATTATTCATTTACGATCAAGCGCAAATATTTCGCAAAATAACATCTATCATTTGCGCTTCAGTGTAAATCATTTGCGCAAATAAAAATTAATATGCATTGATATCACCCCCCTGAATTAATTTTAAATGGCACAGACCCACCATATGAGGGAAGCACCCCCCCCCCCCCCCCCAGTAACCACAATAACTCTTTTATGACCATGGAAATGGTAGAGATATGTGCAGGATATATCTCTTTTATAAAATATACTAGATCTCTGGGATGGAGACACAAATTCTTGGGGACAGGGATGCTGATAATATGAAAATTGGGGTTTTCCCCAATTTCAAGTCAATAAGTACACCATATGAGGGAAGCGAGTCCCCCAGTAACCCTGAATTCCATATTTATGGCCATGGAAATGGTATATATCTGTGTAGGAGATGTCCCTTTAATAAAATATACTAGAGCTGCTCTGGGAGTGAGGCACCAATTCTTGGGACACCAGGGACAGAGATGCTGATATATGCATATGGAAATATTTTTTCTTCAATGTTTCAGTATTATATGGGGCTACTACTATGGGTCCATGATAATATACTATGAGATGGACTCTATCATTCACAATCAGAGGGAAGTAAGGGAGTGTTAGGTATTTGCGCTTAAGCGCAAATATATTGATAGACATATACTTGCGCTTAAGCGCAAATGATTCATTTTCACATTTTATATTAACTAATTGCATTTAAGCGTAAATAATTTACGCTTAAGCATAAATCAGTTACGCTTAATGTAATCATTTACGCTTAAGCATAATTGACTTATGCGTTATCATAATACATTGGAATTATATTAAGAGCAATAATTTCATCGGCTGTCTTACCTTATATGTATATTTGTATAATCTGATGTATGTTAACTTACTGGCATTAGTAATGTGGTTGCATCCATTTCAGCTTGAGTATGTGGAGTTCATTGGGAGTGTATATGAATTACGGTTAAGCGCAACTCATTTACGCTTAAGTGGATTTCATTTACACTTAAGCGTAATTGAAATGAATTATGCTTAAGCAAATACATGTACCTATCTCCAACTGGTTTCCTCAGTCTGAATATCCATCTTAGTATGGGATCTGGGTGGAGTCCTCACCTATGTTTGAGTAATGTTTTATGGCCTGAGTTAATTTGAGTTTCGAGCAAATCACATGGGAGTCTTTTTTACATTTATTATTTATTTGCATACAAATATTTGCGCTTAAGCATAAAGCAATTGCGCTTATACTTAGTGCAAATACACAACACTTCTTTACTTCCATCCAATTCTAACTGTCAATGATTGAGTCCATCTTATGGTATATTTATTTGGGCCTATATAAACTCAAAAATTGAAGAAAACATAATTCCATATGGATATCTATATCACCATCGCTGTCCCAAACAAATACGGTCTGTACTAGAATAGTGAATAGCAATATGGCACACATGTAGCATTGCACAGGTAATTAAACAGTTTGAAATACACATGTAAGACAACTCTTTCTGCACGAGACTGTACCTGCTGTATATCGATCATAAAATCAGTCAACGATCTGCAACGATTACAAATTTCTATAAATAGTAACATTTTCAACTGTTACCGTTGTTCATTGCTCGATCATGACCACTTTGATTATAATTCCTTCATAACTCGGTCAATGTTCTTCCGTTGGTGATTTCAGGCAATAATTCCTTTTATATCCCTCCCATTCGAATTGACTATACCGCTTGTTTTTCGTTTTATTAAGCTGATGTTACGCTATTCCAGCAAACGGCCTCCCTCCACGGAAGCTATTTTCTGAGAACGAAAGCCGACTCAATCCCGACCAAGTCGGAAGTGTTCGGGTGTTTCCACGACTGCACACTACAACTCGTTAGTGTATTTATTTCGTGTTTACAGTGGAATTATTCGTCCCGATTGAGGGAAAGTAAATAGTTAGTTACGTGGCCGTATAATTAGTACAAACTGATATCTGGTTGGGGCATTTCGTGTATGGGGGTTATTTTATTCAGTCTTTCCACAGAATATCGCAGGGAACTCAATTGTGAGGTTCAATTTACGTTTCACATCACTTTAAGCCAATGCATTCTCTTATATATGTGAGGCGACCTATGGTGCATTGGCACAGGGCCCTTCTGTTGGTTAAAGGGTTAAAGTGATCTCGATATTATATTTCATCCAAGCACTCAAGCAGCGACAGTTTAAGCCTTGAAATATTGTGTCTGCAGTCCTTCCCACGAGGAAAACACAGCGAGAGCACTTATTTGCTCTCGCAATTCAGAAGATGGGTGTATAATTGCGACTGTAATATAATCCAGTTACACTTTCACATGCCCATAATTTAACTCAGATGGGAAAGGTTCTAAATATACCTTCAAAAAGTTCAATATAGAATCTACTATTACAGTGACCATAAACATTTCGAAAAGAGGGAAGTCTGAGTGAAAATTTTAGCACCTGTGAATTAATAATTGTGAGTGCCTACAGGTGCGAAGGCAATCGCTCCCATCACCTGAAAAGGAATGGTCTGTCATTTGCAGATTGAAGTCCCCAGAGGAAGTCACCCCCTGGGGACCTCATTCTTCTTGGTCCTCATCTTCTGGGAATTGTCTCAAAATAACATTGTTTTCAGTTACGTCTGTTCAGTTTTTATATCCTTTAATTTGCAGAAGATACAATGAATAATCGAGGAGACTAATAGGTGAAAATCACCAATTTCAACTGGCGAACTTCAATCTGATCATAGGTCTCCCATAACAGTTGAGGCCAAAGCAGAATGAGGTCCCCAGAGGGTGAATTTGGTGGGACTAGCTCGCCGTGCTGGATAGCGTCACTAAATTCGCCCTCTGGGGATCTCATTCTGCAAATAACAGGCACTATTTCAAGGCTTGAGTAGTGAAATCGATTTAGATGGAATTTAAAGACATTATTTTATTGAATAAAAATTATAAGTAGGTAGGTAACCAGTTAGACCATGTCATGATCAAATCTCTACTCTGGCTAACGCCCGTAGAGATCATATTCCACCAATACAAAACCTTGGAACTTTTGAAGTTTTGACAGGGAACCTTATAAAGCAGAACAAATAATGCGGGGAATATATTTCTTAGTTGTTATCTGTTCCTTAATAATGTACTTCACTATAGGTGAAGGCTCCAACTCAAATTTTCACAATTTGAGTGAATTTGTGAGTGATTTTGCTTACAATTCAATGTTTATTGCTATATCAGCTCACAAAAGTCAGAGGAAATCATGAAATTTTGATTTGGGACATTCACCTACATTGAAGTACATTACTAAGGAAGAGATAACAACTATGAAATAATTTCCCCACATAATATTGTCAAGGTTCCTTGTCAAAACTTAAAAAAGTTTCCATGTTATGTACTCGGCATCACAGACAGAGTAGAGATTCATGGCATGATCTAGGTAACCAGTCACAAACCAACTGAATGAATGCAGCGCATTAAACTATTATAACCGAAAATTCCATCCCCCACTGATCGTCCAGTGGTTAGCGCGTCAGACTTTATTCTGTACTTCCATCTGATCACCCCAGCCCAGCGTTCCATATAACTTTATAAATTTCTTATAATTGACCATTCCAATGTATACTTTTATAACTGATGGGTGATTCCATTTGGTAAAGAAAGGCTTAAAAGTTCTAAATTCTGAAATACTTGAAAAGCATCGTTATTTAGAATTTAATTTTCAAGCTTTGTTCACCCAAAAAATAGGATTATTTTTTAGATGATTGATGTATAATACAAACTGTCAAAATACTGTCACATCCCAGTTTATCTTTGAAAATCAAGTCTGAGTTTGGTGTGCCTGTCATTTGCAGAATAAGGTCCCCAAAGGGTGGATTTACTGACGTTACCCCGCATTGCGGGCTACCATCACTAAACTCACCCTCTGGGGACCTCATTCTGCATGGTCTCATATGCTATGGGAGACAAAGACTCAGATTGAAGTTCCTAAACAGTATTGTGATGTACACCCATTGGGAACCTCGATTATGCAATGTGTCTTCTGCCAATGTGGGGATAGAGAGAAACTAAACAAAAAAAGAAATAGAATCTTCTTTTGAAATTTGATAATAAAGAAACTTTCCAGAGAAGATGAGGCTTTAGCAGAATGAGGTCCCCGGAGGGTGAATTTAGTGATGCAAGCGATCACCAAATCACTAAATCCACCCCCCCTGGGGACCTCAATCTGCAAATGACAGGCACACTAAACTCAGGCTTGTTGAAAATGGCCAAAATATGATTGATGATTGTTGTCAATTTAATTCTCTACATTTTATGACCAGAGATGCTGAAATTGTGGTTGTGATTATTCTCAATCAATGTCCGTCTGAATCAAATTAATTGAGGTGAAGATACCTTCGAACTTGATGCGTCAAATTTATGATTGAAATACACAATCGATAACGATGTGACGTGCTTTTATCACTGATGAAAATCTTAAGAAAAATCCCTTTTAAATAATCCAATACCCTGTCTTAATTTAAACATGAGGCTGTGCCCTACACGAGTCAAGAGATTCCTATTTCTGTACAGTAGGAAAGACAATCATCCGAAATTCATTTTAATGTCTGAAGTCAAGTCTTGAAATTGTGTGTCATTTGCAGAATGAGGTCCCCAGAGGGTGAATGTAGTAATGCTATCGTGCATGGTGGGCTAGCATCACCAAATTCACCCTTCGGGGATCTCATTCTGCTTAGGCCTCATCTGCTATGGGAGACCTAGGATCGTTTTGAAGTTCCCCAGTTGAAGTTGGTGATGTTCACCCATTAGTCACCTCGATTATACATTTTATTAACTTGGAACCCTGAAAAAATCTTATACGCCTGTTTGAAAAAATGGTCGTATTGTGTAAATGGGTCGTCCGTCCGTCCGTCGTCTGTCCATCGTCCGTCTTGTCTGCTTTTGGTTTCCGGATGCTAGCTTTAGATTGATTCGAGTGAACAGAACCAAATTTGGTATATTAGTTTACCACCCCAAAATACAGATCAAGCTCGAATATGGATTTCTTCCGCATGATTTTGACTGAGTTATGCCCCTTTTTCAACTTAGATTTTACCTGATATGCAGTTTCCAGATGATAACTTCAGATTGAATCGAGTGAACTGAACCAAATTTGGTATACAGATCAAGTTCAAATATGGGTTCTGTCTCCATGCCCCACTCTACTCCAGAAACAGGCATATTATTCCACGCCCCTACGACATGCTCTTGTTAACCTTTAACCCTTTACCCAACAAACCGGCCAAATAAAGCTTCAACAGCCTAAAATATATTCGGTCTGTCTCAATAGAACCATACAAATATGGATATCATTGGAACCGGCTCCTTGACCACATTGTGATAGTTAGTTATACCCTGTGCCAATGCATTCTCTTATATATGCGAGTCGACCATAGGTCGCCTCGCATATATAAGAGAATGCATTGGCCTAAAATAATAATAATTTTTAATGTGTTAAGCCAATGTGTTAAGCCATTTTAATTTTTAATGTGTTAAGCCAATGCATTCTCTTATATATGCGAGGCGACCTATGGTCGACTCGCATATATAAGAGAATGCATTGGCACAGGGCCCTTCTGTTGGGTAAAGGGTTAAAGAAATACCTCCAGTTTTTAGAAATCAATTTCCACAAATCAATCATTGAAATGAACAAATCTTAATAATTACATGTAGCTTCTTTGGCGCTATATTCTAGGTTTCAAATTCACCAGTTTCTTTGGCTGATTTAAAGAAAATAGATTGAGGTTGAAAATATTCTGTCATATTTAGAATCTGTTGTGTCAGATTTATAATTGGATTGCACAGCTGATGTTCGATTGATTGTCATATGTGAAGATCTTTTTGAAGACACTTGAGCCTTTTCAATAATGTCCAAGCCTGAGTTTAGTGTGCCTTTAATTTGCAGAATGAGGTCCCAGAGGGTGAATTTAGTGATGCTATCCCGCATAGTGGGCTAACATCACCAAACTCACCCTCTGGGGACCTTATTCTGCTTAGGCCTCATCTCCTATGGGAGACAGAGTCGGATTGAAGTTCCCAATTGGTGAATATTGTGATGTACACCCACTGGGAACCTCGATTATGTGAAGAAGTTTCTACCGAAATTTGATAATAAAGAAACTTTCTAGAGAAGATGAGACCTAAGCAGAATGAGGTCCCCAGAGGGTGAATTTGGTGATACTATCCCGCACAGCATGCTAGCATCACCAAATTCACCCTCTGAGGACCTCAATCTGCAAATGACAGGCAACTTCTCTTCATGCCTGTCTGCATGGTCTTTCCTCCACCAATAAGAGTGAGGTTGTCATGATTAATATCTTACATAGCTGCTGAAAGCATAATCAAGTTGAGATCCCTTTTTGAAAATAAATGACATGATCTAGCATCAAATGAGGTCTCCAGAGGGTGAATTTAGTGATACTATCCCGCACAGCATGATAGCATCACCAAATTCACCCTATGAGGACCTCAATCTGCTTGGGTCTCATTTTTTAGTTACATTTTCCCTTTCTATATCCCCTAATTTGCAGAAGATAAAATGCATAATCGAGGTGACTAATGATGAACATAGCAACTTAGGTCTCCCATAGCAGTTGAAGCCTTAAAAGAATGAGGTTCCCAGAGGGTGAGTTTGGTGATGCTAGCCCACTTTGCAGGATAGCATCACTAAATTCCCTTCTGGGAAGTTTTATATCCCCTAACTGCGGAAGATAAAATGTATAATCGAGGTTACTAATGGGTGAACATAACCAACTTCAACTGGGGAAATTCAATGCTAGGTCTCCCATAGTAGTTGAGGCATAAGCAGAGTCAGGTCCCCAGAGGGTGAATTTGGTGATGCTAGCCACCATTCTGTAAGTGACAGACACACTACATGTATTTACAGGCTTGTCCAACATGGACCCCATCTGTAAATTTCCGTGGACGGTAAATTCCCTAAGGACAACTGTGGTTCCTTTGCATTATATAGTGGGGCTAGCATCACTAAATCCACCCTCTGGGGACCTCATTCTGCTTAGGACTCATCTTCTCTGGAAAGTTTCATTATTATCAAATTTTTATAGAAACTTCTTCACATAGATTTTATTTCTTTTTTAGTTTACTTTCTCTATATATCCCCAAATTGGCAGACGACACATTGCATAATCGAGGTTCCCAATGGGTGTACATCACAATATTCACCATTTGGGAACTTCAAATCTGAGTCTATGTCTCCCAAAGTAGATAAGGCCATGTAGATCTCGGTCCCCAGAGGGTGTATTTGGTGACACTAACCCGCTATGCGGGATAGCATCACTAAATTCACCCTCTGGGGATCTCTGCAAATGACATGCAGGCCGACTATCAATCTCAGGCTTGGTCTAAACTAGATTGAACGAGTTGCAAACACTTCATTACATGTTGTGTCACATTTTGAATTTGGACGCATCGCTGATAATCGCGTGTAATGCCGCCTCGGTACTGACGTGAATCGCTGCAAAATCACTCATAGATCCACTCCAATAAACCTGCGCACTAAATCTAATGATGCTACTGATTTCTGGGAAGCATGAGGGCTCTTGATTTCTCCAGAGAACGTGACCAATTACTACTCATCTTCAAAATCTTTTGCTTGAGGTCTGAAATCTTAGAAATTTCCGAAATTATTGATTTTGTATTTAGAGCAGAAATTTAAAAGGATTTCCCTGACAAAATTCTTGTATGATTTCAACAAGTCTGTCATAAGGTCGCTGTTTAAATTTCTTAGAAATTACGAGTTGAATTTTTGACTTGTTGACTTGCATTTTGTTGCAATCCTTGCATATTCGACTCACATTGTTAATTTCATGCAATCTGATAATTTATTTATTTATTGCCGCTCTTTTTAAGCATTCCTTTGAACTTAAGGGGGTGTTTATATGGGGGAACAGGCCCGGCTAGCCCGGTATCATATACTGACTCACGTTAAATATCGTTTGCGTTTATATTAGGAGAGCCAGCCCAGTCATCATGCAACCAAGCCAGATCAGTATTTAATTTAGTCACGTCACCTTAATTAGCCACATTATATGATTAAAATTTACAATTGTAGCTTTACAGCTTTAGAATTATTTGTACAATAAACATAACACCATACAGTTAAACTAAAGGTACAAAATTAATGATATTGTACTGGGACTGCATGGCCAATACTGGCCATCTTCCTGCAGTCCCTTAACTAAATAACAAATTATCCACTACCTGTTGGTAATTGTCAAATAATAAGTATATATATATGTAATATATATAATATAATATAATATAATATCCTCAGACCAGATTCAATTGTACATGCAGGCATAGAATGTCAGCTAAAGAGATTGTATGTAAATAAGGACAGAAATACAGTGAACGTTGATACTAGTCATACCATAGTCATGGGCTATGTTCAATGGGTTTCATTAAAGTAGCTGGTTACATCAGGCTCATTACGATATATTTAATTGATACGTGTGCAAATTAATTGAACTCGTTATGACCAGACGCGTGAAATATCCAGAGAGAATGACATCAATATCAATAAGTAAAATTATAATATTTAGTTATGATATTTAGTTACAATATTTACAATATGTACGATTATAAAAAGTTATTCAAGAATTGTAAGAATACGGTAATTGATATACATGATCGAAAAAACACCCAGTGGTGAAACTATCATATTTATTTACTACAAAATGACCATGCAGCATAGTTTTTTTTCTTACAACCTGTTTTATATGTGACGATTACAAAACAATTCAAATTTGAATGCTGCATCAACATACTCAGGTTTTCCACAAGGGTGGCACAGGCTCCGTAAACAGACCCGGTTTTGGTGCAAAAAAAAAAAAACTTAGATGAAAAAAAGGGGCACGTCATGTATCAATGTAATCAGAGTTTGATTTGCGTGGGTCCGGTTGTCTCTGATCTTCCGATCTCCACCCTGCACCGATGCCAATAATACACCACTTCAAAGGTTGCAACCGATTTTGTGTATTCAATAATTGCTCTGTCGGCAAAACATCACAAACGCAGAAAACTGGGCTAGCCTGCTTAACCGAGCCAGCTTTTTTCTGATGTAAACAGGTTCGGAGCTGGCGTGATCGATGTAGCGATTGGACAGAGTAATGTTTCAAAAGGACTCACAACAACCGATAAAATTATATGAGACTGACATGTGTGGGTGTGACTCCGCTATCTGCTATAATGAAAATGTTATGCTGACAGTCAAATTATCTTTCAAGACCAAGCAATGTCCTAAATAATTGACTCCTTAACCACAGCAGAATTATTGGTAATTTTTCAGGATTTAATCGGAAATATGGCTTGTTGCCATTCATCGGAAAGCTCTCATTGAGAGCTTTCCGATGAATGGCAACAAGCCATATTTCCGTTTATCCTGAAAAATTACCCATAATACTGCTGTGGTTAAGGAGTCAATTATTTAGGGCATTAATGTACTGTTCTCAATATGTTTATGCATCTTTTGTAAGTAAAACTTGAAATAATTGTTGGAAATAGTTGACTATTTTATGGATTCATTTTATATTTTAAAATTGAGATAAAGTATATAAAACACGTGCCTATATATCAGAATGAAGGTGTTATGAGTCTACGACACCTTGTGATTGGCAATACAATCCATATAAATTCAAACTCTCTTCAGGCATTCAGTTTGTCATATAAACAGCTCACGCTCTAAGCTTGGTTAATCGGGCTGGCTCAGTTAGCCGGGCTAGAACGGTCTCATATAAACAGCTCACGCTCTAAGCTTGGTTAATCGGGCTGGCTCAGTTAGCTGGGCTAGAACGGTCTCATATAAACAGCTCACCCTCTCAGCTCGGTTAATCGGGCTGGCTCAGTTAGCTGGGCTAGAACGGTCTCATATAAACAGCTCACCCTCTCAGCTCGGTTAATCGGGCTGGCTCAGTTAGCCGGGCTAGAACGGTCTCATATAAACAGCTCACCCTCTCAGCTCGGTTAATCAGGCTGGCTCAGTTAGCCGGGCTAGAACGGTCTCATATAAACAGCTCACGCTCTAAGCTTGGTTAAACGGGTCTCAATTAAAATGCCCTTACTGTAATTAATAAAATTATACCCTTGAGTAACACATGCTGTACTGTGGACCCTATTATATATCTGCTGCTGATAGTACTTGATACATCATCACCTGTTGTAAAATTGAGTAGGATACATTTTAATGTTTGACCATACTGACTTGACTCTGAATCTGTTAAAGGCCCGCACTTTTGCGGTTGCTGTCCCTCCTGAGTGAAGGCAATTAAAGTGGCCCCTCATGCACCTCTGTTACATCATCCCCAGTTATAATCAAGCTTTGAAATAGTGTCTGTCATTTGCCTAGTGAGGTCACAAGAGGGTGAATTTAGTGACGCCACCCTATAGTCTACAAATTAACATTGTTTTTAGTAACTTTTTCCCTTCTGTTCAGTTTCTATATATATCACCTATTTTGCAGAAGATAAATTGCATAATTGAGCCTAATGGATGAAAATCACCAACATCAACTGGGGAACATCAATCTGATCCTAGGTCTCCCATAACAGTTGAGGTCTAAGCAGAATGAGGTTCCCAGAGTGATGCTAGCCCCCTGCATGAGATAGCATTGCTAAAATCACCTTCAGGGGACCTCATTCTGCAAATGTCAGACACACTATTTATAGGCTTGGCTGAAGGGTGGCACTTTTGCCCTTGTTGCCCCTCCTGAGTGAAGGCAAGGTGCCCCCTCATGCACCCCTGTTACAGCATCCCTGGTTATAATTCTACCTGTGGCATGTGACAAGTACAAATTTCAGAACATTTCAAGCCCTGGGTTTAAGCCTTCCATAATTAATTCTATTTATGTCCTGGTGAAATCCTTTCCTACCTGTCAATGTGACAACTTAATGTAATTTACGATAAAGCACAGAGATGCTACATATAGAACTCCAGTATGGAAACACTCAGTATAAATTTATATATGTTAAAGACATATTATGTATTTGTTCGGGTGCGTGAAACTGATAAGTTAGTATTCAGGCGGGATGACAACTAGAGGAATGTAACATTCTACTAACATCGCCGAAAATTTGTAGCAAATCGTCCGTACCACTCCATAGAAAACATCGTCAGAACTACGCTGAAGTGTAAATATTTACTACTCGATTCGGGACGCATCTATCGGCGATAAACTAACGAAAACAATTTCGCTATCGAGAGTCACTGCATTTAATTCAAAAATAAGAATAACTGTGTGTTGTTATTCTCCATTGCTATTTGATCACCATACCAGAGTGTTTCACATCACTTTAAATCATTAGGGAACAGGAGATAAAAGTTCCTTCGCACAAATGTCAATCTATTCAAATCCCTTTTCATATGTCCCAATATTACGATTTAAATTTTTTTCGACACACTAACAACATCCAATAACCCGTTCATTACAAAATGGACTCTCCCATTCAGTCATTAATATATTCCTTGGAATAGTCTATTGTTCATTTGGATGGGTGTTTTTACTTTACACATGCAAAAATCATTAAAGATTCCCATTTATTCATTTGGTTTGAATGTTCACTTCAATCTTTCTTTAATAAATATTCATGGGCGAGTAGTTCCCTAAAGAAATGTTCAGAGAATATGACCATTTTTGGATCTTATTCTCTTAAAATTTCCAACAATGAACATGAAATTTTGGCTGTATGTCGTCTGCTTACATTTTCCTGTACATTCCCCAGATGAATATTAGACCATTCCATTGTATACTTTTTATAACTGAGTGGAAGAATCCATTTAGTACAGAAAGGGGTCAAATTAAATTAATATAATTGGTGAGCATGTGAATAACCCAGATAGTAAGTAGGGCGGGTTTACATTTTGATGCTGGGTCAAATTTAGTATGTACATAACTGAAGCATTCAATAGAGAGTGATAAAGATGAATGATTCGATTAATATTCAAGTTTATTGGAGATTCTGTATCAGACGATTTGTCAATAACAGAAGCCGAGAGCTATCAATTTCCAGATTAATTCAACCTGAGGAATATGTTGCTACTGATAGATACATCATTGACTGCTGTACTCTAAAAGTGATGTGAAACACTCTGGTAGGGTGATCAAATAGAAGTGGAGAATAATCTTGTTCATAGTAGTTATTTTTACAAATATTATATCTAAATTGACAACACATACCGACATTCTTATATATTAATTAAATGCAGTGACTGCCGATGGTGATATCATTTTCGTTAATTTATCTCTGATAGAAGCGTCCCGATTCGAGTAGTAAATATTTACAATTTAGTGTAGTCGACAGACAATGTTTTCTATGGAGTGGTACGGTTGATTTGCTTTAAATTTTTGGTGATGTTAGTCGAATGATACATTCCTCCAGTTGGCACCACACCTGAAAACTAACTTATCAGTTTCACGCACCCGAACAAGTACATAATGTCTTTAAAGGTATAGTATGGACTTGTTAGTACTCAGGCGTTATGTCATTCCTGGGGAATGTAGCATTCTAATACCATTGCCGAAGATTTCACCAAAATCGACCATACCACTCCATAGAAAACATTTTCTGACCTACACTCAATTGTAAATATTTATATCTCAATTTGGGATGCATCTGTGGGTGATAACCTAACACAAATTATTTCGCCATCGGGTGTCATTTTATTTAATTAATATATAAAGAATGACCATGTGTGTTGTCAATTTGGATTAATATTCTTTAACTCTTTCAGTGCCAGGGGCCGATCTCATCGGCCCTAATTTATGGTCTGTAAAATCGGCCCTGAAAAAAAAGGAAAAATTTTGTTTTAGATTTGTTTTTGTTTTTTGTTGAATTTTTTTTTTGGGTATGCTTAAGCATGCTATATCGAATTTAAAAACAAACTGGATAAAACCTTAGGGGCATGTTATAACTCAAAACTATCACCAAGTATTCATAGTAATAATTTTGATGCCCATGAAAAACGTAAGATTCCCTGGCACTAAACTTACAAAATAAGTCTGGCACTGAAGAGTTAAAGAATATAAGAAAAAATATTAAAATTGTAAAAAATAATAACAAATGATGAAAAATTGTTAGGCCAATGCATTCTCTTATATATGCGAGGCGACCTATGGTCGACTCGCATATATAAGAGAATGCATTGGCACAGGGTATATGGGTTGATACAAAAATCGGACCTGGCACTCAAAGGGTTAAAAGATAACTATGAGCAAGATTATTCTCAATTTCTATTTGATCACCCTAAATATACTGAAAACCCTGTGCCAATGCATTAATTCTCTTATATATACGAGTCTTCCAAAGGGAGCCTCACATATAAGAGAATACATTGCAAAATTGGCCTAACAATAGTTACCTTATTAGCCAGTACATTTTCTTATATATGCAAGGCTCCCTGTGGGAGACACACATATATAAGAGAATGCACTGGCACATGATCTTTAATGCTGCTCAGCTCTGCTCCCGTCATGGAAGGGTTAAACAGTTTTCTACGGGGGGGGGGGGGGGGGGGGGGCTGTCAGATGTGGATTGGGATTTTGGTGTAAACCTATTTTTATTTCCAAATGAGAACGACATATATGCCCCCCTGATGTCTCTCTTTAGGAAAAGAATGAGGATCTTTAACAAGCAAAGATATATTCAGTGGTTGATTTAATGTTATAAATTTTCCAGTACTGTGTAGATTTTGTTTCGCATTCCCTGCCAATACATGTTTTTTTCATTGTAAATTGGTTAGCAGAAATTTGAAATCGCGTCGCTGATTGCGATGCGTTTCCAGTTAAATCGACCCCTGCCATTAGGATTGATTTAATTTAAACATGCAGCTAGCCTCAAGACCAGTATGGAGAAAGTCATTTGGAGTCACTTGTTCAAATATTACCTGAAATTAGCCTCATTTGGAAACAAAATGTCACTGTGAATTAGCTGTATTCAGCTTCAAATCTATTGAACAAGATTTTTATGATGATTCTGAAGATTAATTTTTGTAAAAAACCTTAAATTTCACTGTCAAATTAGTTTTTTTTTATTGGGAAATGAAAATATTGTAATTGGGATTAAGGAGTTTTCATTGGTTGTACTAGTAATGGTGGAATGAAGTGTTATGTCTGTGATTTGTGTGATATGGAATTTACTGCTTCTTCTGAGAGCTCATAGTGTATAATGTCCTAAATAATCGACTCCGTAATCACAGCAGAATTATGGGTAATTTTTCAGGATTTAGTCGGAAATATGGCTTGTTGCCATTCATCGGAAAGCTCTGGGGGGTCTCGGGGAGAGCTTTCCGATGAATGGCAACAAGCCATATTTCCGACTAAATCCTGAAAAGTTATCCTTAATAGGAAGTTAGAGTTAAAAAATTCAAATCTGTATGCAAAGACGTGGAAGTGATATAATATTTCCCACAATGCTAAGAACTTTTATCCTTAAAGATGGTCTATCTCTTTGTAATTATTTCAAGGCTTGATTACCAGACATTCATGCTATATAGTTACTGGGGTATAAAATATTAGATATGAATTTGAAGACCCATGTCTGGAAATATGCTTCTATCGATTAATATTGATTATATTTTGAATATTTTCTGGTCTAAAAACGTGTGGTTGTTTAGCTAACGAAAAATAGTGGTTATTGTTAACAGAGACCAGAAATTTTATTGTGTAATTTTGTCACCAATAAACGTTGACTCATTATATCACTTATAACTATGGAATAAAACAATACAAACACTCAATCTGGGACATTTGATGGTCGTATCATAGCTATGGGTACTCCGTAATGATCTCTATCACTATATGGTATTTCCAAAAATAGAAAAATAAAGTGTCCCATTTAATCATCTCATTTTATAATAAAATATTTGAAATAAAATCAATATTAATTGATAGAAGCATTTCCGGACATGAGTCCTCAATTCATATTTATTATTCTATACCCACAAAACTATTTCAAAATTGTTATATGAAGAGATAATTTCATCTTTAATCTGGGATTACCAGCAAGCCTTGAAATAGTGTGTCTGTCATTTGCAGAATGAGGTTCCCAGAGGGTGAATTTAGTGATGCTACCCCGCATAGCGGGCTAGCATCACCAAATTCACCCTCTGGGAACCTCATTCTGTGGAGATGTAAGTAGAATGAGGTCCCCAGAGGGTGAATTTGGTGATGCTAGCCCGCTATGCGGGGTAGCATCACTAAATTCACCCTCTGGGGACCTCATTCTGCAAATGACAGACACACTATTTCAAGGCTTGATTACCAGATATTCATGGTGTATTATGGTGCTGTCCAGCTATTGGCATCCAGCAGAAACAGCTGCGACTATTTATACAGGGATGTGAGACTCAGACGATTTAGTTATGACATGAATTATGATAGTCTGCGTGTTACCAATTTGTCTTACAGTCAACCAATTTGTCTTAGAGTCTCTGCAGTGATTCTGATCCGAGAATGTATTGTCTGGGTGTCACGACGAGAGCTCTCTGGACATCACGTGTTAATGGGTGTTTTACCCTGTCTGGGTTCATACTCACTTAATAATCCCACAATCCATTAATCAGAATCAAGAATGGCATCATTGGGTGGGGGTCGCGATTAGGTATTTCATCAGGGATCTTGAAATATATTGGGTGGAGGTGTCTCAATGAGCACTCTAAAGTTCGGAAGTTGAATATTCTACGCCTGAATTTTGGAATTGAACATTCAAAGCATGAAGATATTAGAAATGTGTTGGATTAACACTCTTGCTTATGGTGGCTGTAAACGTCGGTTCAATGTTGGAAATATTTGAAAGTTTACTTATTATAGATCCTGTTCCGTCTCCATTCAATTATGGGCATGTGAAAGTGTAACTGGACATACATGTTTGTCTATCCCACAATAACATTTTGATTTGATTGAGACAACTCCAACTTATGATTATACTAACTGAAACAGGCTCCCTTTGGTAGCCTTTATTCGGCATCGGAGAGGCCTGTGGCAGAAGTGGCGCCTTTGTGCGTTTGCGCACATCTTTATCCTTACCCTGAGTCCCCACACCAAATTTGGTTTAAAATCGGACCAGCAGTCTGGGAGAAAAATCCAGACAGACAGATCCTACTCTTTTAAATAAATTGCACCTGTTTTCTGAATTGCGGGAACAATTAAATGCTCTCGCTGTGTTTTCCTCATGGGAAAGACTGAATTACATTTACAATATTTCAAAACCTCCATCAAGCAATTTGTCTTAGAGTCTCGATCTGCAGTCGTTCTGATCTGAGAATGTATTATCTGGACGTCACGATGAGAGCTTTCTGGACTCGATCTGCAGTCGTTCTGATCTGAAAATGTATTATCTGGACGTCACGATGAGAGCTTTCTGGACTCGATCTGCAGTCGTTCTGATCTGAGAATGTATTATCTGGACGTCACGATGAGAGCTTTCTGGACTCGATCTGCAGTTGTTCTGATCTGAGAATGTATTATCTGGACGTCACGATGAGAGCTTTCTGGACTCGATCTGCAGTCGTTCTGATCTGAGAATGTATTATCTGGACGTCACGATGAGAGCTTTCTGGACTCGATCTGCAGTCGTTCTGATCTGAGAATGTATTATCTGGACGTCATGATGAGAGCTTTCTGGACTCGATCTGCAGTCGTTCTGATCTGAGAATGTATTATCTGGACGTCACGATGAGAGCTTTCTGGACACCTAGATGTTTTACCCTGTCTGGGTTTATACTCTCTTATAATCCCACAATCCATTACTCTGAATGAGAAATGTGGCAATAGATTGGGGTGTCTCAGTGATGGGTCTGCATTTCATAAGTTGGATATTCTCATTCTAAATCATCGAATTGGAAATTCCAAGCATTAAAATATTAAAAATATGTTGAAATAATTATAATTTTGAACAGAAATTTAACGATGTAGTCATGTTTTCAAACCAATTTTTATGAAACCTAATTCTATAGTGTATAAATTAGCACATTTGAGAAATTAAAGATGCATAATCCGATTAAGCGCCCCTCAATTACTATTTATTTGGAATCGGGTTAAAAATATTTGATCCGAGTTGAGGAACCCACTTACCACTTTCACCATCTAGACTTGATTATGAGTGGCCCAGTAAACAGTTGTCGAGCCGACGGTCTCGGACCAAATTGCTGAGTTATTGCCCTTTTTCTACATAAAATCGTACATCCTGGGAAGCATCATTGTCCCTAGCCTATATTCCGTCATTTTCCAGTATTTTTTTTTTAAACTTGGCACATATGTCAACAAGCATGGAAACCTGTGTTTGAGTTCAGTCAGATCTCGACTCATTTTGGCGGAGTTATTGCCATATTTCGACATAGAAATGTTTTATTTTTATGTTTACCCATACCATAGTATGGTAAACATAATGTCGACGTCCGGATTGACCACTCGTCGTCCGTCCGTCCGTCTGTCTGTCTGTCTGTCTGTCTGTCTGTCCGTGGACACTTTACGCATGGTGCGATAACTCAAATATTTTCTATCTGATCGGAACTAAATTTTGTATATGAGTTTCTCAGACTGAAATACAGATCGAGTTCGAATATGGGTTTGATCCGAGTTTTTTTTAACGGAGTTATGACCCTTTTTCAACTTCGAATTCACGCATGCTGTCATAACTCAAACAATTTTTTTCTGATCGGAACCAAATTTGGTATGCGAGTTTCAGAGCCCAAAATACAGATCGAGTTCGAATATGGGTTTGATCCGAGTTTTTTTTACGGAGTTATGGCCCTTTTTCGACTTCGAATTCACGCATGCTGTCATAACTCTAACAATTTTTATCTGATCGGAACCAAATTTGGTATGCGAGTTTCAGAGCCCAAAATACAGATCGAGTTCGAATATGGGTTTGATCCGAGTTTTTTTTACGGAGTTATGGCCCTTTTTCGACTTAGAATTCATGGATGCTACGATAACTAAAAAAAAATTTATCTCATAAGAATCAAATTTGGTATGTGAGTTTCTCTATCTAAAATACAATTCGAGTTCGAATATGGGTTTGATCAGATTATTTTTAATGGAGTTATGGCCCTTTGATATATAATTCATCCATGCTTCGATAGCTCAACCAGTTATCGTCTGATAGGAACCAAATTTGGTATGTGAGTTTCTCAACTCAAAATACAGATCAAGTTTGAATATGGGTTAGATCCTGTTTTTTATACCAGAGTTATGGCCCTTTTTAACTAAGGATTGAACAGATTCGATATTTTTATGCTTATCATGTAGAACCATAGCAGCTAACCCCTGTGATATCAGTTAGCACTGAGAGAGAGAGAATAGATTAACTTGTATTATTGGAAATTAGAGTTATTTTTAGCCATCATATTGTCAAGGCACAGTGGAAGCTGTAATTGGACAGAGAACCATCTGTTGTTTATTGTATTTCCATACAGCTCTCTGGTTTAGGATATCAATGCAGTGTTCCAGTGACATACCTGTACCTAATTTTATTGAGTTAAAATTGGCAACCCTTGTCATCAATTTTATGCTTTTGTATATTTTTCATGTAATCATTCTCCTATTATATCCCTTTCACTTGTATGGATTTTTGTGGTTAAAATGAACCCTTAATTCTCAACATTCCTTATACTTAGCAGAAATACCTTTCATCTGATATATCTCATTTTATTGAGATGTATGTAAATTTTGTATGTGAATTTCTCAGCCCAAAATACAGATAGATTTCGAATTTGGGTTTGATCCATTTTTTTATATTTTAAACAGAGTTATGGCTTATGGATTTTCGTGTCAGAACTGAAAATAGCTGATCACTATCGCCAAGGTATGGGTTAAACATCTGCCGATCGTGATCGGCCTCTCGTTTTTATTTTAGAGTTATTGACCCTTTCTCGATACATTGAAGATGTGCAACATATTTAGCGAATATGCACTTTGTATCATAATGGTGTGATCAATTTCTCCTACGGTTAGTAGTATCTGAAACCCATAAATCCTTCAAACCTGCCACCTTCGTCGGAGGACAATTTGATCAACAACCTTTTATTCTTCTTGTTGTAACTGGAGTTCTGGATCTATGACTACATCTTGAACCCTTTCAGTGCCAAGTCCAATTTTTTTATCAACCCATATTTCCTCGATCATTTTTCAAATTTATTGATTTTAATAATGTGATACATTGAGAGCTCTTAGAGCTCTTTCCATCAATGTATCACATTATTATAATCAATAAATTTGAAAAATGATCAAGGAAATATGGGTTGATACAAAAATCGGACTTGGCACTGAAAGGGTTAATGAGAGTGATTTCGAAGCTCCCAAGTAAAAATGCCAATGTGAATTTTTTATTGGGGAGATAAAATGATTGGACAAGTGGACAGTTGATGTATTGTCTGGATGCATGTGTCACTATGAGAGCTCTCTGGTCATCACATGTTAATGGGTGTTTTACCCTGTAGCAGTTTATGGTGTCTACAATACATTACTCAGAATCATGCAGGAGTGCATGTGGCAATAGATTGGGATGGAGTTGTCTCAGTGAAACGATACTAAAGTTGAATTTACTTTACATACTGTGATTTTTCCATGTAAAAATGGCAGAAATAATTTGTTTTTCTGTCATTTAGAAAAATCACCGAATATCTGGAATTTATCCGATGTTTTAAATTTTCTGCCGATAGTGAGATTAACACTCTGATTTTTATATGCCCGTTTGAAAACACGGCCGTATTATGTGATTCGTCTGTCCATCCATCTGTTGGTCCGGACGTCGATCTAGCAGTCCGTCTGTTAGCAGTTTTGGTTTCTGGATGATAACTTTGGTTTTGGTTATTTTATTGGAATGAATTTGGGTTCGTTCCCATTATTTTGTACTGACATGAGGCTCCTTTCGACTTAGAATTTTCAATATATGAGGTTTCAAGATGATAACTTTAGTTGGGTTAGTTTATCCAAACAAAATTTGGTATGTGTGTTTTCCAGACCAAAATACAGGCCATTAGTTCGAATATGGGTTCAATCTGAATATTTTTACTGACCTATGGCTCTTTTCGACTTAGAATTTTCAATATTGAAGGTTTCCGGACAATAACTTTAGTTTGCGTCCACCCATAATAACATTTCCAATACTACAATTTGTGCCACTGCCATTGTTTGTTTATGTACAGTTCATAAAGCACACTGGTGTATTTGCCATTCTCAGCGTAGCTCTTGTTCTAGATTACATGACTTCAAATATAATTTCCCAGACATAGAAAGTTTGTATAAAAATATTTCATCTATTTATCGACCTCTATTGAATCCTATAGATCATCACTGGATAGAAGTGAGTGTTCCTAAGTATAATTTGAAGCTTCAAACTGTCAATACTATTAAATGAGAAAATGACTGGCTGGCCACAAACTATTTTTGTCTTTGAAGCATATAGTAATGCCCTAAATAATCGACTCACTGAGAGCTTTCCGATGAATGGCAACAAGCCATATTTCCGACTAAATCCTGAAAAGTTACCCATAATTCTGCTGTGGTTAAGGAGTCGATTATTTAGGACATTACTGTATACGAACACAAGAGTCCGATTGCCTCAATTATCCAGACGGAGACAATCCTAATTGAGTCCGTATTGAATAGCAACTGATTGTGTTTGCGGTTCGTGACAAACTGGTCGTACAATACTTTTTTCTCCATTTGTTTTTACAAAGATTGCCGCCACTTTCAGTTCACTAATAAAATGATCGTGTTTGGAATATATATTGTCCAATAATTGACTTCTTTTTGTACAATAAGGATTCTAGATTTCCATCAATTGACAGTGTTGTCAATTAGAAGATAAATGTGTTGTGATTCCGAAGCTAGTTTTACCATCGTAAATTCAGTTTTTCATTGTCACAATAATACAACTCAACTGTTATCTCAATATCAAGCCTGAGTTTAGTGTGTCTGTCATTTGGAGAATGAGGTCCCCAGAGGGTGAATTTTAACCCTTTGAGTGCCAGGGGCCGATATTATCGGCCCTAAACCTACACAATAAGTCTGTTAAAGAATATAATAAAATATATTAAAATTGTCAAAAATTGTAAAAAAAAAAAAAAAAACATTATTTGTTAAGCCAATGCATTCTCTTATATATGCGAGGCGACCTATGGTCGACTCGCATATATAAGAGAATGCATTGGCACAGGGTATATGGGTTGATACAAAAATCGGACCTGGCACTCAAAGGGTTAATATAGTGATGCTATCCCGCACCTCACCAAATTCACCTGGGGACCTCATTCTGCAAATGACAGACATGCTATTTGCCCACTTTTAGTTGTGAGCCTTAGTGGATCAGTCTGCAGAGTGCATAGAGCATCATGCTGTCATAGTCATGTCCACCATTTGTGAAACCGCATGGTTCAAATCCTGATAAGAGTATGTAAATTGTGTGCGATAAGCAAAACACTCAATACCGTGGTGATGTTTCTTGGAGAGTGATTCACGGTGACACACTCAGCACCGAAAGCTTTAGTGGCAGGTTTTAACAAGTGCTATGCATAGTGTTCTTAACATATATGACCATGGATCACCATAACACATCATGGATCACCGGTAATCTTCTATACAGTATATACCCCCATCCCAAAAGATGGGGGGGGGGGTACGTATACTGGATTAAATGCGTCTGTCCATCTGTCCATTTGCTCATATATCTCAACCATTGGTGATCGGATCTCAATGAAATTTGGAATGCAGATTTGGCATAATGAGGGCTTTCAAATGCTTTTCATGTTGATATTCACATTTTCCGTTTAAGAGTTATCTCTCTTTGTTTATCTGAAAATGTTGGATTTCCATCCATTGTTCGTTAAAATTTTCAAGTAATGTTTTCGTTCATCACTTTCATTTTTCACAATTTGGTTTCTGACTGCCCATATTTCCATTTTAACCATGGGAGTATCCCAGCAAACTGTGGTGCAACCTCTAAGTGTTAACCCTTTAACCAACAAACCGGCCAAAACCGGCCAAATAAAGCTTCAACAGCCTAAAATATCTTCGGTCTGTCTCAATAGAACCATACAAATATGGATATCATTGGAACCGGCTCCTTGACCACATTGTGATAGTTAGAGTTATGCCCTGTGCCAATGCATTCTCTTATATATGCGAGTCGACCATAGGTCGCCTCGCATATATAAGAGAATGCATTGGCCTAAAAAAAATATTTTTTTAACACTTTTTACCATTTTTTCTTACATTCTTTAACAATTTTATAATTTTTAATGTGTTAAGCCAATGCATTCTCTTATATATGCGAGGCGACCTATGGTCGACTCGCATATATAAGAGAATGCATTGGCACAGGGCCCTTCTGTTGGGTAAAGGGTTAATACTGTTATGAAAGAATTAAAATAGAATATTATATTCTAATTAGTTGTCGATGTCCATGTTCATACATTCAGCATTTTATTGCTGAAAAACTCAGACGACATCTAAACTTGGTAACAAAAAAAATATCGAGCCCTTTTAAATATAAATGAGATGATCATGTTATACCCGATAAACTTGAATAAATTAAACACTTTGTATAATCAACTTGTTAAAATGATTATGTTGCTAATATTTATAACATCATGTGCTAAAATAACTATGTTAAGCCAAAATATCTCTTTACAATTAATTGTCAACACTAGCTATGACATATACAGTGGTGTAATGTTTTTACCCATTAATAAATTAATTAACAAAGTCATATTAAATGAGATTTGTATATGTTATTCATCCGAAGTCTGGTCGCAAACCAAACACTCACGGGACATGACGGATATGTCTCTCTGACTTCTAGCTAAGAGCTCTTTTGTGCCACCTATTAGAGTATATCGATTGTAGAATTATTTCGGAAATGGTAGAAGCCGCTTTGGTGTCACTTTCTCTGACTTTCTGTCACACAAAGATTGGGTAAAATGTTATCTACTGTATGCGTTTGATTGTATACGATATACATTAACCAAATAGACAAAGCACACACAGCCTGATAAAAGCATAGAATGGGTTTGGTATACATGTACAGCCCCATAAAAGCATAGAATGGGTTTGGTTTACAGTAATGCTCTAAGTAATCGACTTCTTAACCACAGCAGAATTATGGGTAACTTTTCAGGATTTAGTCGGAAATATGGCTTGTTGCCATTCATTGGAAAGCTCTCCCCGAGAGCTTTCCGATGAATGGCAACAAGCCATATTTCCGACTAAATCGCTTGTTGCCATTCATTGGAAAGCTCTCCCCGAGAGCTTTCCGATGAATGGCAACAAGCCATATTTCCGACTAAATCCTGAAGAGTTACCCATAATTCTGCTGTGGTTAAGAAGTTGATTACTTAGAGCATTACTGTAGTTGATTGGGATTTATCGTTGTTTCAGCCATCAAGCCTGCAAGTAGTGTGTCTCTCATTTGCCGAATGAGGTCCCCATGTAGAGAGTGAATTTAGTGATCCAGCACAGCAGGCTAGTATCACCAAACTCACCCTCTGGGTACCTCATTCTGCTTAGTCCTCATCTTCTGGGAAGTATCTATAATCACAAATTAACATTGTTTTAGTTACTTTTTATACGCCCGTTTGTAAAAACGGTCGTATTATGTAAATGGGTTGTCCATCCGTCCGTCTTTGGTTTCCGGATGATAACTTTAGATTGAATCAAGTGAACTGAACCAAATTTGGTATATTAGTTTACCACACCAAAATACAGATCAAGTTCGAATATGGGTTTCATCTGCATGATTTTGACTGAGTTATCCCCCTTTTTCGACTTAGATATTACCTGATATGCGGTTTCGAGAATATTGTGTTTTATTTTATTTTTTATTTCGTCTTAAGTCAAAGGTTTCAAACAAATGAATTAAACCTTGCCCCACTCTACTCCAGAAACGGGCTTATTATGCCACGCCCCTACGGCGTGCTCTTGTTCTCTTCTGTTCATGTTCTATATCCCCTAATTTCAGAAGATAAAATTCATTATCGAGGTGACTAAATGGGTGAGCATTAACTGGGGAACTTCAATCTGATCCTAGGTCTCCGGACTCCCATAGCATAGAACTTCAATCTGATCCTAGGTCTCCGGACTCCCATAGCAGTTGACTTCAGTTATTGCCTGATGAACGTTGGAAAAGTTTGTGTAACTGTATTGCGATTTGTACTGATTCTTACGGGAGCTAATTGTGTGGATGCAGAGGGTGTGTACTACTGTGTAGTTATATATTCTGTAACTAAACCTGAAAGCACACTCATGTTATCTCTCGTAGGCTATATTGATTCCTTTGTTTGATCTCTGGAAGATTATTGGTTCAGTAATGCCCGAAGTATATGACCCTTTAACCACAGCAGAATTATGGGACATTTTTTAGGATTTAGTCGGAAATATGGCTTGTAGCTCTCACCGAGAGCTTTCCGATGAATGGCAGCAAGCCATAATTCTATTTTTGAAACATTTTGTTCCAACTCTATGATTCTGCATAGATGGATTGTTGAACAAAACCTTCAACAGTTTGACATGACCATGCATTGCATCAAAAATTGGTTGAATATGTCGGTAAATATTTTACTCTTGGAATCAACATATATGTCAAATTTTGACTATAAAATTGATCTATCAGAACATAATATGTCAGACTCTGTTACAGTCTGAAATTTTTAAATAATCTTGTTTCAGGCATGACATTGACTAATAATGTGATTACTTAATTACTAGGATATGGGTTGTATGAAGACAGATAGACACCAAAGCACCATGCACCCACCCGCTACCTCGATCGTCTGCTTTACTGATAAACTATACATACATGTACCACGCCTAATTGTTTGGTGGAATATAATTCTTACATTGATTATAACAAATTATTATAAAAGAAACTTAACTTATATTTTAAAGCCTGAAATTTTCAATGGTGTACTGTTTCAGAGACATGACAATTTTACTCAGAATTGTTGAGTTTGTTGGTTTTATTGACAAAAAAGCTTGTATGTTAGTTGCTAGATAACATCACTAAACTAAGATAATACTCATATATCAACTCATATAGCATGGAAAATCACATGGTGGATTAAAATTTGCATATAACTACGATCAGCTTTCGGATCGAGCATAACGGGTTTATGTCAATATAGTCTAACACTTATATATTTTTCATCATCTACATGTATTATACACATTTACAAGTAACATTATCCAGGTCTAGCCTCACCCACATGACACACATGAATATCTAAATAGTACACAGTTACCAAGAATACACACTCACAATTCCTACACTCCATACAGATGCTACAAGCGGAATCTCTCTATACTGAATGCACTAGTTTGAAAAGGTGGCCTTGATTATGGAAGATGTTGGACTTTGAAGCGCACATTCAATTGCATTTTAAAAGAATTTTAGCCTCTTAGGTAGAGACAGCACTTCATCAATCTTTGAAAATGTCATCCCTGGAAATATTTGAATAAATTTCCATTCACCGAGCGAACTCACATTAAATTTCCAGTCAGGTGGCCAGGCTGTCATTGCACAATCTCAATTGATTATTTTCCTCAGCAAATAATGAATTGCTGCCCGTGTCAACAAGAAAACGATTTTCTTATGCCCCTCACATGCAATCGCTTTCTAATTCTATCATTTACTGTCAATTTTGAGGCCGCGAGTTGAGCAGCATGCAGTACTGAGAAGTGGTGCGGCTTGAAATAGCACGGCACAACAAATAGCTTGGAGTAGTGGGCTGCATGCAGTACTGCGAAATGGAGCGGAATTCATTGAAATAGCACTACATTGCAAATAATGATAATAATAATGACCAGTTTTATATAGCGATTAACCAATTACTTGCTCTAACATGCTTGGTACAATATTACCCCAGTCATCTGTTCAAGCCAACCAATGAACCAGCTGCAGCCATTGCAGGCGCTGCTCTATAGTTTGATCAGAACATGCTCTGATACTCATCAGTATGACAAGCTGACTGGTACTCTTTTAACCCTTTACCCAACAAACCGGCCAAAACTGGCCAAATAAAGCTTCAACAGCCTAAAATATCTTCGGTCTGTCTCAATAGAACCATACAAATATGGATATCATTGGAACCGGCTCCTTGACCGCATTGTGATAGTTACAGTTATGCCCTGTGCCAATGCATTCTCTTATATATGCGAGTCGACCATAGGTCGCCTCGCATATATAAGAGAATGCATTGGCCTAAAAAAAATATTTTTTAACCATTTTTTCTTACAATCTTTAACAATTTTATAATTTTTAATGTGTTAAGCCAATGCATTCTCTTATATATGCGAGGCGACCTATGGTCGACTCGCATATATAAGAGAATGCATTGGCACAGGGCCGTTCTGTTGGATAAAGGGTTAATATAGAAAGATAGTCATATCATAGGTACTACAGGGTGTTATTTTATTCGGCTAACAGTAAATCTTTCAATATTGAAAGCTATGCATGTACAATAAACATTGCAATTCTGCATTCCTGTCACATGCACATCAACTAACTGGACTGAAGGTACAGGTAGAGGGTAACCTTTTTATGATCTTAACCCTTTGAAAAGTATCTGTAACGTCATATACATGACGTCATGAGTAAATTTAACGTCAACGTCATAGCAATAATTATTAACAAGTTCCGGCCAAAAGTGTCCAATAATTCGTTTTAATTTATGTGCATTTTTTATTAATGTGTGTTATCATAATCATTTGCACTTACACATTCGGGACATTATATTAATAAAAATAAGTCCTATACAAATCATTTATAAATCATATGATTAATTGAAGTTATGTCTACATAAAATAACACTTCCTGAAACGACATATATGTCGTTCTACTCCTCAACCGATAGACGACATATATGTCGTTCTACTCGCCAAAGGGTTAAAGTAAGATATTACTGTTGAGAAATTGGCCAAATTCATCTCTGAGAAAAGTTATAATGAAGTCAAAAGACTAGCTCTCATTGCATTGAATTTTCAAAAATTTATGGGGGATACCCTTCAAATTACCTCTAATATTGAATGAGTGATACTCCATATACCATGCCTACCCAACTTGTGGCATATCTGAATTCGATTTTGATTCTTGTACCATCAAACTTGTGAATCAAGTTTTATTATCGTGAAAATGGACGGAATTTAAGGCCTCATACAGTAATGCCCTAATTAATCGACTGCTTAACCACAGCAGAATTATGGGTAACTTTTCAGGATTTGTTGCCATTCATCGGAAAGCTCTCCCCGAGAGCTTTCTGATGAATGGCAACAAGCCATATTTCCGACTAAATCCTGAAAAGTTACCCATAATTCTGCTGTGGTTAAGCAGTCGATTATTATAAGGCATTACTGTTGGTATCAAGAAAATGGTTATCATGTGTTGTGTAATGGCAAAGTTTCAATATGACAGTTATGTACCATCTTTCATTTTTCACTTGATTCACATTATAACGAAAGACAATTTATCAGAATCTTGAATCTCCCGATGGTGTATAATTTGTGCAATGCCATCACGTATACTGACGGGAGAACATTCAATACACACTTCATTAATGTAATGATGCCAAATGGCCGTCATATTTTTTATTGCAAGTCGATAATTTTCTCACTGATCAGCATTGATGGTCATTTCTTTAATGTCTCCGACATTTATAATCATTATTGATTATCGTCCTGCTAGACGAACGAGGAGTCATTTAGTCCAAATATGCACGTCAATTGCAATTTCAATCACGTTACAGATAATACATGTCAGGCATCATTAGAGTGCGATTCAGTTGATTCAATTAGCGTCAAAATATTGCGAGCTTTCCTGTGGGAAATGTTAACCCTCTGCGCAGTTTGTCCTCCACCTATAAACTGACGTCCTGATATGGCCTTCAGGCTGAATTGAAGATAAACACCAATAAACCACACCAATCCTTTTGTCTGATTGGTCCATTTTGGAGGTGATAAATATGTGTTATACACACACTGTGTTTGCAATGATTCATGTATTGAGAAGAGGCTAGTTTTCGTGGCCATATAGCGACTCGCACATTGTGTATATAGCATGTTTATCTACTGTGTGTGACAGAATCCACCACACAAATTACATTTCAGGAATTTCTAAATGCGAAAATCGTTGGATTTGTGTTTCGACGATTAGATTTCTTGAGTAAACTCTCCCAACCTGCAAATGTAACAACTTGTCACAAGATTATCTCAATTTGCTAAATTCTCACAACCTGCAAGTTCATGCGAATATATTCCTAACAGAAATTGAATGGACAAGATCCCTTACACCTTCATGTTATATAATTATATAAATAAATACTCAACAAATATGTATTAGTTACTTGTGATATGTTTTACCATTATACCCATGATGGGAGGCAATCAATTAATGTTTAAATCTAGGAACTATTTGTTTATAGCGTCCAAGAATATGCGTTGGAATGTTGTTTTAATTTTTAATATATTTGACGATATGTTTCTTGATTTATTATTATTTCTTTTCTCAGGACTTGTGTTAATGGATCAGTGATCACGCAGAAAACAAAAGTAAAACATGGCGACCGCATCCTCTGGGGATTCAACCACTTCTTCCGGATAAACTGTCCGAAAACAAACAGTGAGTTTATAATCACATCTTTCTGAATGTAATCCAATCCATGTTGTTACAATTCATGAATGGTGGACAACTATTAACACTTTCATGATGGGAGCTTCCTGAAATTTTGCGAAAACCATGTGCCAATGCATTCTCTTATATACGAGAGTCTCCCATAGTGAGCCTCGCATATAAAAGAGAATACATTGGCCTACCAATATTTACATTCACCTTGTAAGCCAGTACATTCTCTTATATATGCAAGTCTCCCTATGGGAGAATCGCTATATATAAGAGAATGCACTGGCACAGGATATTTAATGCAGCACCAGCGCAGCTCCCGTATTGATAGTGTTAAAGACATGATCTGCAGCACTTAACAAATTGAACACGGAAAACAGGTCAAGAACCGCTGAGAACACCATGCCATCATGTGTTTATAAATATGGGGTGTGAGAATTTCAACCCATGAAGTTCATGACACCATAGTGTTCTTGGTGTTAGAATTGTCGGGTGCATGTTGATTATGGGTTTAATATAGTCGACAATGTGTCATTGTTCAATCAAATGAATTCCTATACACCCTCTTAGTCAAGTTGGTGTATCTGATTTGACTGACTTATCATGGTCATTGACTACATTGACACCCTGCACCCCCCTGGTTTGTATGACATGGTAGAGACGTTACGCTCCTGGTGTAGGGTCAAATACCAGGTCATATGACCTGGTATTTGACCCTACACTCCCCGGTTTGTATGACATTGTAGAGATGGTACACTCCCTGTGTATATGACCTGGTATGTGACCCTTCACTCCCCGGTTTGTATGACCTGGTAGTTGCCATGCACCCCGGTGTATATGACCTGGTATATGACCCTACACTCCCTGGTTTGTATGACCTAGCGGTCGGTTGGCTATACTGAATGAGAATTAGACCGGGGAAGAAGGGATTACGAATATCAGGGGAAAAGTTCCATTAGTGTCGCGAGCGAATAGAAGGCATTAGTTACTGTCGCGAGATGGAACGACTCGTAATGCCTCTAATATCAGGATAAAATCAATTTGGATGCAAGAAAGTGATTGATGTGACTCCCAAATGGAACGGAGAGCACGGTATTGACAGCAGCCAGCCCTCATATTGCATAAATTTTATCCCCCACTACTGGAATCAGTGTTATAGGGGCTAGTCTATAGAGGCAGAAATAGGGGATTTCTTCTGTTTTTGTCACTTATCCCTCATATAAATGGCCTCATTTCCTCATTTTTTTGCATGGGAGAAATAAATGACAAATAATTAAATAATATTATATATATTAAATAATTAAAAAGACTGGAATGTTTACTAGTTATTTAGTTACTTAAGAAATAAATTGTGTTTCAATTATTTAATGTTTATAAAGTGCTAACTGTATTAATTTGAAGACAAATTTACACACGTTATAGAATTTGTTACAAAACATGGTTATAACTTCATAAACTTTATCACTGTGCATCACCTGATGTTTCTCCCAAGTGCCACCACAGACGCTGTGATTAAAATCATAAGTGGGTGAAATCGCAAGTGGAGAAAAGTGTGGAGCACCATGGTCCAGTGGTTAATTAGCATATCAGACTTTTCTTTGCTGTAAACACACATCATGATGAGTTCACAGCCCGTCTCCGATATACATGTATTGGGAGTTTCACACAACAGTGGCTTGGTCAAATTGTGACATGCATTTGTCGGATCGTATGCTGAAATCTGTTATGGATGTTCACCATTATGAGGGCATTCAGATGGGAGTTCATATGTTTTATTTTGGTTTTCCATTCTTGAGCCTAACAATACTTACCTTGACCTTGTAAGCCACTGCTTTCTCTTATATATGTGAGGTTTCTTATGGGAGACTCGCATATATAAGAGAATAAACTGGCACAGGATATTTAATGCTGCACCAGCTCCTGTCATGAAACGGTTAACAATTAAGGCTGTCCAATGTCATATTAAACCTTTCATGACGGAAGCTGTGCTGTTGCAGCATTAAAGGTCATGTGCCAGTGCATTCTCTTATATATGTGAGTCTACCATAGGGAACCTCTTACTTATTTAGCCATTGTATTCTCTTATATATGCGAGGCTCCCTATGGGAGACTTGCATATATAAGAGAATGCATTGGCACAGGGTTTCTGCAACATTTCATGAAGCTCCAGTAATGGAAGGGTTAAGTCATCAGAATATGTACAGTAATGCCCTAATTAATCGACTTCTTAACCACAGCAGAATTATGGGTAACTTTTCAGGATTTAGTCAGAAATATGGCTTGTTGTCATTCATCGGAAAGCTCTCCCCGAGAGCTTTGCGATGAATGGCAACAAGCCATATTTCCGACTAAATCCTGAAAAGTTACCCATAATTCTGCTGTGGTTATGGAGTCGATTACTTGGGGCATTACTGTATATTGAACTCTCAGAACAATGACTTTATCTACCATTTCCTACGAAATTCCCTGATACAATTGGCGATAACAAATTGGCGATAAAAACATCTGTATCATTACTGCAGTTGCGATACAAGGCACTCGTGACGTCGTTGACTGGTTCAAAATCATGAATGAATTGACATCACATCAATCGCGTAAAAAATCAAAACAACATTCCAACGTATATTCTTACGTACAATAAACAAATAGTTCCAAGGATTTAACATTATTTGATTGTCTACCATCATGGGTATTATGGTATAACATATCACAAAGTAACTAATATGTATTTGTTCAGTATTTATTATAAGTGTAAGAGATTGTGTCCATTGAATACAATTTCCGTTAACTCGCAGGTTGTGAGAATTTATCAAAGCGAGCTAATCGTGTAACACAGATACTTTGCAGGTTGGGAGAATTTACTCAAGAAAGCTAATTGTCGGACACAAATTCAACAGTTTTGGCATTTAAGAAACTCCTAAAATGTAATTTGTGCGGTGGATTCTGTCACACCAATGGTAGATAAATGTGTTATATACACAATGTGTTTGTAACGATTCATGTATACCTTGGAATACCTCAGCAAATTCAACCGAGCTCATCCAAGGATTTCCAAGCTTTACAAAATCTTAATCATAACTTTTTCGAGCTTTACCAAGCTTTACCAAGGTTCCAGCCTAGCTTTACCAAGCTTTACCAAGGTTTCCAACCAAGCTTTACCAAGCTTTACCAAGGTTGCAGCCTAGCTTTACCAAGGTTTCCAATCAAGCTTTACCAAGCTTTACCAAGGTTTCCAATCAAGCTTTACCAAGGTTGCAGCCCAGCTTTACCAAGCTTTACCAAGGTTGCAGCCTAGCTTTACCAAGGTTTCCAACCTAGCTTTACCAAGCTTTACCAAGGTTGCAGCCTAGTTTTACCAAGCTTTACCAAGCTTTACCAAGGTTTCCAACCTAGCTTTACCAAGCTTTACCAAGGTTGCAGCCTAGCTTTACTAAGCTTTACCAAGGTTGTATACGACCTTGACCAAGGTTGCAACACAGCTTTACCAAGGTTGCAGTCTTGCTTTACCAAGCTTTACCAAGGTTGCAATTGTTTTGTATTTAAAAGGTGAAAATCTCTTATGACACTGCAAAGGCTTCAACTTTTGCAATATCATCATCATTAATGATACAATCTCTTGAAATTTACAACAGTCATGAACCATGCCATATAATCATTCATGCTATTATTCATTCAAAGTTAACTTTTCAGTCAGAATTTTTTAATTGTCCGCCGACCCAACGGGTTCGGAGGACTATTATAATCAGCCTGTGCGTCCGTGCGTGCGTCTGTGCATCCGAGGTTTCCGGATGATAACTTTAGTTAGAGTGAACTAAATTAAATTAAATTTGGTATGTGGGTTTACTAGCAGAAAAGACAGGTCAAGTTCAAATTCTGGTACCGTCCGCCAATTTTCACCAGAGTTATGCCCCTTTTTCGACTTAGAATTTTACCGTCTGTTAACATTTTTGATTTCTGACCGACAACTCCAGTTTGGATTATTTGATCATAAAAAAGTTGGTATGTGTATTTCCCAGCTAAAGATACAGGCCAAGTTCGAATTCGGGTTCCGCCCGCCAATATTCACCAGAGTTATGTCCCTTTTTGACTTAGAATTTTTGCCAATTTGAGGTTTCCGGATGATAACTTTAGTAAATGTGTACTGAATGAAATTAAATTTGGTATGTAGGTTTACTAGCACTAAAGATAGGTTTTTATGCGCAAACAACGGTAGTATCAAGCCGACGCTTAGAGGCGGACATGAGGTCTACCGACCTTTTATTCTATTTAGATTGAGATAAATGGTACCTTATGAAGTTATACCATATAAAATGTATAGGATAATATTCACAGGTATATATTTATGGATCTGAGGTATTTGGAGTGTGATAAAACAGTTATTTTAGATAAATTAGCTATAAATAAATAATGATAGAGACAAGCCTTTGGAATGAAAAGGTAGATAGTGGTCCTTAAGGTCATTCTTGGAAATGGTAAAACAATTGTTAAAATAATGTCATAAATAAAAATATCAATACATGTACAACCATATTCTATGAGTCAAATAGAAAAAATTAGGGCCACACAAGCAATAACTTACCTGAAAATTGTTGTGATAAAACATGGATTTAAACTCAGTGCAACAGTTGATTCAAAATGCTGCCACAGACAACAGTGACGTCTGCATATATAGTCATGTGAGCCAGTCATGTGACCTGCGACTAAGCTTTACCAAGCTTTTCCAAGGATTTCCAAGCTTTTCCAAGGTTTCACTTTATGTGACAACCTTGGTAAAGCTTGTTAAAGCTTGGTAAAAGTTAGATCCAAGCTTTACTTAGCATTACCGAGGTTCCAACCAAGGATTTCCAAACTTTGTTGAAGAGTACATTTTTTCATTCAAAAAGCTTGGTTCAAACCTTGGAAATCCTATGAATTCCCAGGATTCCCAAACTTCTTTAAAAAAGCTCGAATTTCTTTTTGCAAATTAGTACAACATGAAGTCAATATATGTAGAAAATTGAAGGGAGGAAGAGTATTTGCAAACAAGTATTAAACTTCCATGTCCCAATGCATTCTCTTATATATGCGAGTCTCCCATAGGGAGCCTCACATATATAAGAGAATAAATTGGCCTAACAATATTTACCTTGACCTTGTAAGCCAGTGCGTTCTGTTACATATGTGAGGCTCCTTATGGGAGACTAGCATATTCAAGAGAATGCACTGGCACAGGATCTTTAATGCTGCACCAGGGCAGCTCCCATCATGAAAGGGTTAAACAGTTATATATATAAACAGAACACAACGTGCATCTTAATCGAGAATCTTTTATCGAATGAGTTGCGGATGGGGGCGCAAGGATATATGTAACTATGCGCCGTCCGCAACGAGTTCGATAAAAGATTCGAGATTATGATGCAAGTTGTGTTCTGTATTTATTCTACACCATTGTGTCAGATAAATTAAATCCATTACTGTCACCTTCATTGATACTATGACTACCTTTATTGTGATTTAACTCTGATTAATAACCAGTAATTTTCGGGGCATCACCCGAATCGGATCGCTGACATAATGTACGTCATCTTTCTTGGCGACAACGTCTACAAGAATAGTTCCGGCTTGTATTCCACTAGAGGTATACACTAATATGTATTCAATGGCTCTTGTTCCATTGAATACATGTGCCTCACATCGATGAGTGTGGAATAAAAAGCCATCTATACAGTTCTTGGCATTCTTTCAAGCATACATCCTTATTTTTACTCTCGGTTGAATGGTAATTAAGAGGGCAGCTGCCAATGTTTGGTGCCTTGCTCCAGCATTCTGACGTGGCTGAAATCTTTGTTCTGAACAAGATATGAGTTATGAGTGGTCCGGTTCATCTTATCACGTCGGGATATAATGGAAGCCATCTCGGTAATGGCATAATTTGGTCTGCATCAATAACATCTCGTCCCCTCTGACTTACCATATCCCTGACCGTCTGACTCTGTTCGGCCATAAGCACCCATACGAGACCTGAATGAGATTTACGTCTGCCAGTTGGAGATTGAGATCGCTGCAATGGCTACAGATTTCGAGATGGATAGATGCATTACCTAGACGGGACGAGATAGATCAAAATTATTTCTTATTTGTTGTTGCGTCTCCATGGACTCGGATAGTACCCAGAGATTGGGTGAGATTAACGAATGCTGTCCTAAGTTACTGTATGTTTGACACCGAGGTTATGAGTGCTGTCTATGTGTTCACAATGCCGCATAAACCTACTAACTCTTTCATGACTGCATGGAGCTTCCTGGAATTTTGCGAAAACCATATGCCAATGCATTCTCTTATATATGCGAGTCGACCATAGGTCGCCTCGCATATATAAGAGAATGCATTGGCCTATCAATTTTTCATCATTTCTTATCAATTTTTCTCATATTCTTTAACAATTTTATCATTTTTTCTTACATTCTTGATCAAATTTTATCATTTTTTCTTACATTCTTTAACAATTTTTTATTATTTTTTTAATTTTCTTACTTTTTCTTAACAAATTATAAAAAAAATAGTATAAATTTTTTTAGGCCAATGCATTCTCTTATATATGCGAGGCGACCTATGGTCGACTCGCATATATAAGAGAATGCATTGGCACATGGTTTTCATGAACCTAATGAATGCTGTCCTAAGTTACTGTATGTCTGACACCGAGGTTATAAGTGCTGTCTCTGTGTTCACAATGCCGCGTAAACCTACTAACCCTTTCATGACTGGAGCTTCCTGAAATTTTGCGAAAACCTTATGCCAGTGCATTCTCTTATATTTGCGAGTGTCCCATATAATAGAGAATGCTAGCCTGCCATAAATAAGAGAGACATATATTGATGTTCCCTTAAATGCATGGATGGTATATCACGCTGCAAGGAAAATAATAGGAACCACGTACCCGACTTTCATTCGGAACTCCGCAAGTTTGTGCAATTTGCTTTCCATTTATCACTGAGCAGGTCAGCCTTTGTTTGACTTGAATGGTTTGTTGTATAATAGACATCATATTATGATATAGACATCATATGTCAATGTATTAAGCCTGCATGAACGTGGTTAACCTTGGTTAACTCAAATGGTTAACCGGTCATGAAAATCCCATAACCATTTCAGCTCTAATACATCCACACATTAGGGGAACCTGTCAGGAAAATAATTGACTTGAATGCTAATTATGGAGTATAAACGGCGCATATAATTTACAGTCATCATTATCAACTATATATGTGGACAATCCAATTACTGACCCCAAGGATGAACTGACATTATTGACCCCCTGCATCCTATCAGCGCTTTATCTGGTTTGACCTCGCTCTTTACACTTACATGACTGGATCTTCCAGAAATTTTGATGAAAACCCTGTGCCAATGCACTCTTTTATAGATGTGAGTCTCCCATAGGGAGCCTCAGATATATAAGAGAATACATTGGCCTTACAATATTTACCTTGACCTTGTAAGCCAGTGCATTCTCATATATATACCTGCATATAAGAGAATGTACTGGCACAGGGTCTTTAATGCTGCACCAGCACAGCTCCCATCAAGAAATGATTAAAAATACCTTTTTATACTGAAGCATCATTATTTAATAAGTGGTTCTCCCATAGGAAATATTCAGATAATAATTTCAAATAACGACCATTGGAACTTATCTAAACATTTCCATTACATAATAAATAGGGCTCCTTCTGCACTTGTTGTATTTTTCTGTTGTCTGCTTTTTATTACATTTATAAACATCCCTCCAAATGAAGAATAGATCATTCCAATGTATACTTCAAAACTGAGTGGGAGTATCCATTTAGTACGGAAAGGGTTAAAGGGTTAAAGAGTTCTCTCAGCCAATGTGATTCAATGAGAACAGGCCTGAGTTTAGTGTGTCTGTCATTTGCAGAATGAGGTCCCCAGAGGGTGAATTTATTGACGCTAACCCGCATAGCGAGATAGCATCACTAAATTTCCCCCTCTGGGGACCTCATTCTGCTTTGGCCTCATCTGCTATGGGAGACATAGACTCAGATTGAAGTTCCCAAATGGTGAATATTGTGCTGTACACCCATTGGGAACCTTGATTATGCAATGTGTCGTCTGCCAATTTGGGGATATATATATACAGAGAAACTAAACTAAAAAAATAAATGTGAAGAAGTTTCTATAGAAATTTTATGATAAAGAAACTTTCCAGAGAAGATGATGTCTTAGCAGAACGAGGTCCCCAGAGGGTGAATTTAGTGATGCTAGCCCACTATGCGGGATAGCGTCACTAAATTCGCCCTTTGGGGACCTCATTCCGCAAATGACAGGCATTTATTCTCAGGCTTGAATAAGAAGTGATTAAAGTTTCGGGTTATAATGGAAGTTTACAGAATGTAATCTACTCTCCTATCTATCCAAATAAATATTAAGTTCCTATTCGCCTGTTCCATGGCTATAATAGATAGACCATCGGAAATAGTGGTCTAATTCAATTCTCTGTCCCCTGCTACGTCGTCCATAACCGCACGTCAATGGAATGACAAACGACGGGTCCATCTCCCGTGTCTAATTATGTCCCTTTATTTAATTACAATGCCGATATCTCAGTTCTCTCGTCTATAGGTATCTGGACACTTGGTTTGTGCACTCTTATAGATCAATTGTTTTCTCTCTTAACCCTTTCAGTGACAAGTCCGATTTTTTTATCAACCCATATTTCCTTGATCATTTTTCAAATTTTTTGATTATAATAATGTGATACATTGGTGGAAAGAGCTCTAAGAGCTCTTTCCATCAATGTATCACATAAGGATTAACTGTCATTTGGACTGTTTTTATGGAGATGTAACCGTGAGGTAAGTGGACATAACTTGTGTAAAACCCGAAGGGTTTTACATACAAGTTATGACCACTTACCTCACGGTTACATCTCCATAAAAATAGTCCACATGACAGTTAATCCTTATATTTATATACATTTAGCGAAAAAGCCACTTTTGTAAATGTATTTAATCGAAAAGTGTATCGTGACAAAAACAGCCCAAAATACCCAATAGCACCCTTGACAAAGGTTAATAGGAACAATTTCTCTTCAAATTGAAACCCGATGATGTATTAAGTCAATCCTGCGCGAGTCCAAATGCGCCCAAAACATTACGCGTTCGTCTTTCAAAACCCAATGACGTATCGATGGTGTTATGAGCTTGGTGTTATGAGGCGTTGCGCATTCACCGAGAAATAACTGCAACTAGCCACGTGGGCACCGACCAATCAGAATGCTGGATTTAGTGATGACAACACTTACTAGTAGTATGTAAATATATTATTATAACTTGCTAAAATGCTGGCACATGTGTGGAGATCAAGATTGACAGGGAGGGCTACTTTCACTAAGTGTATACATTGGTCCTTAATACATGTTATCCTTTACATATACTTTTTCTCACTTCAGAATCATTGCTAGCACACGACGAGCGTTACCGTGTGAATTACACTCACACCAAACAAAAAGAAATCACTTAGGAGTTAGGACGAAATTATTGCGCATAATTTTTGTCTGGATCATTATTAATTTGTATTGTGTGCAGACGTATGAGTCAGTCAGAAATCGTATCAAAACTTTACATTGTTTCCCTCCTTTGTAAAAGTATTATTTTAGTTTTCTATTTTATGCCCAAACGATTCTGGAAATTATATACATGTAGTACCATTAACTGACTCTAGAGTCTAGATCATGAGCCACTACAGCCGTCAGCGCTTGCAAGAGTTAGCGACAGTAACTAGGAAGTAATTGCATAGTCGTGGTTAAATCGGGAACGAGATTCCCCAATTGGTGGCTTGGTGGTGGAGAATAGAATTTAGAAATGCTACTCACATGAAGGCTGTGTATGCCACGTGATAACTATAATGGAGTGTTTTGCAAGAGGTCTAAATCGTATTATAGTTAAAACCACATCAAAAACACCATCATCACAGTTAACAAATGGGAGTACAAAGACCGTAACCTGATGCTGGGCTATTATCAATTTCGAAAGTAATTTGGAGTGTATGCAATGGGCCGAATGAAGTTTATAGCGAAAGGGTTTAATTAGGAATTTAAATAGTATACATGTATGTTGTAGGAGCAGAGAAAGAGATAGTGTATGTATATGTAGTATTAACCCTTTGAGTGCCAAGTCGATTTTTATATCAACCCATATACCCTGTGCCAATGCATTCTCTTATATATGCGAGTCGACCATAGGTCGCCTCGCATATATAAGAGAATGCATTGGCCTAACAATTTTTTTTATTTTTTTTACAATTTTTT
The DNA here is from genome assembly GCA_032622095.1 of Siphonodentalium dalli. Lineage (NCBI taxonomy): Eukaryota > Metazoa > Mollusca > Scaphopoda > Gadilida > Siphonodentaliidae > Siphonodentalium > Siphonodentalium dalli. The sequence continues at coordinate 37,220,201 of CP136069.1, read as the reverse complement.
ACAATTTTAATAATTTATTCTTATATTCTTTAACAGACTTATTTTGTAGGTTTAGGGCCGATGAGATCGGCCCCTGGCAGTCAAAGGGTTAAGGAGAGTTGTAATGTGTTAAAATCAAAATTTCACCGATATCATCATCAGTTACAATATCTCCGTGACGAATCATATAAACGAAGAAAACCGTCGCTTTTCGGCGTGAACTGCAAAAAAAGCACGAATTAATGTAAATAATATAAATAATATCCATCCGCATGATGAAAATGAAAAGTTCCCATTTAGGAAACAATTTTATTATTATTTAGTTATTTGCACAGTAACATATTACCCTACAACTATATACCGTAAATGACATCAAGCCTGATTATAGCATGCCTGTCATTTGCATAGCGGGCTAGCATCACCAAATTCACCCTCTGAGGACCTCATTCTGCATGGCCTCATCTGCTATGGGAGACATAGACTCAGATTGAAGTTCCCAAATGGTGAATATTGTGATTTACACCCATTGGGAACCTTGAATATGCAATGTGTTGTATGCCAATTTGGAGATATAGAGAAACTAATCTGAAGCAGAATGAGGTCCCCAGAGGGTACATTTAGTGATGCTAGCCCACTATGCGGGATAGCGTCACCAATTAACCCTCTGGGGACCTCATTCTGCAAATGACAGGCACACTAAACTCAGGCTTGAACGACATAACATTGTTCCAACCTTACGGCGACATAAATGTCTTTCTACCCACCAACGGGTTAATAGATATATAATGTATTCCAGGTCCCCAAAGTCGAAGGTAGGAATTATTGTATGAGGACTGAATTAATTTATGTTAATTTATTCCAGGTCCACAAACTGCTGAGGCCGAAACATTCGATGGCGACCAAACAATCGACTTTGATTTCGCTCAACAGGAGTTAATGATGAAAGAATTGAGCAACAGCCCACTAGATGTCGCTATCCAAAGTCTCGAAAAACAATACGAAGACGATAAACAAGGTATTACATAGCCCACTAGATGTCGCTATCCAAAGTCTCGAAAAACAATATGAAGACGATAAACAATGTTAGCAATGGGTGCTTTACCTTAATCATGGTAATTGTCCCCCGACGTTTCCGTCGGAGGACTATAGAAATGACCCTCGTCCGTCTGTCAGTGCGTCCGTCCGTTCCCACAAAATGCCACTTATGTGTCTTCGAAGCCATTCAAATACCATTTGGACTCAAATGATTGCTTATGTGGCTAGTCACATAAGCAACCTCATTTGACAGCTGAAATGTGATCTAAGTGGCCTGAGAAAGTCACTTGAAAAAATTGTCCTTTAATAAATTGAAACAATTTGTCCATCAATATGGATGTCCAACCAGTGTTCTATGGACACGGACGGACGGCTTAAGTGGCTAGCAACATTAGCAACCTTATTTACAAATATACAATATTTTTCTTTATCACGCTTTATTTCTTAATGAACTCTCTAAATTGTGAATGAAGGGTTGAAAAAATACAATCTGCTGACTACTTCACATGCGCCAACCATAAGTCACAGAATACATTGACACTTGATTTGCAGCCTCGCAAGTAGCATTTCGTGAGAACCCCTTTTGAAGCCACGTAAAAACAAGTAGTCACATAGGTCACACCATTTTTTCTAGCCACTTAAGTTTGTAGACACATAAGGGGCAAAATGTGTGTCCGTGCGTCCGTGCGTCCGAGATTGGGTACCTTCATGGTGTAATCAACTCCTCCTACAGTTTTAAACGTAGAGATTTGAAACTCTGGGATATTGTTCCTAACATGTTGGTGATTTGCAACATCTATATAGCTAATAAAAAATATCATTTTTTCCATATTTTTGGGGGGTTTTCGACTTAGACAATTTGGAACATTTTTGCCTTTTGGATGAGATTGGGTACCTTCATGGTGTAATCAACTCCTCCTACAGTTTTTAGCTCACCTGAGACAAAGTCTCCGGTGGAGCTATAGTCATCACTCCTCGTCCGTCGTCCGTCCGTCCGTCTGTCCGTCCGTCCGTCTGTCCGTCTGTCCGTCTGTCCGTCCGTCCGTCAACTTTTTTAAAAACATCTTCTCCTCTGAAACCATCATACCAAATTGGTTCATATTTGGTGTGGATGTTCCCTAGGTGACTCTCATTCAGATTTGTTCAAATGAGGTCACCAAGTCAAATAGTTTTGATGTCAGGACCATAACTATTTTTCCACATAGTAATTCTTAAAACGACTTCTTTTCTGAAGTTGTCAGGCCGAATGGGTTCATATTTGGTATGAGGGTACCTTGGGTGACTGTGGTTCAGATTTGTTCAAATGAGGTCACTGGGTCAAATGTGGGTGGGGCTATGGACATAAATCTGAATTTTTTAATTTTTTTTTCAATTTAACTTATTTCTCAATTTAACCAAAAATAAATTATATATATATATATTTTATTTTTAATAAATATTTTTTTTTTATTAAATAAAATATTTTATTTTTAAATAAAATAAAAAAAAACTCATTAAAATTTTGAAGAACCTATGACTACATCTTTGGGAGGGGAGGGGAGGTACCTCTAGTCACTCCACTATATTTGGTTGAAATCAGGGGTTTGGGAGAAATCAGGAACAGACAGATGTACAGAAATGTTCAGTAAATTGCTTTAATCATATGTATTCTCTACTACACCAAGCCACCCATGTGCTCTGATGGACCCATGTTTATACAACTGGCAGATGGGTAGATAACATCTGCTGTGCTTTCCATCCCCAGAGAGTGTAATTCATGTCATTTGTAATTTAAATGAGATTAATGGTGTTATCAATGAAGCACCCTTGTTGTTTACATTATCACTCAGTGGTCATTAAAATCAGATTATTTTCATTTTCTCCAAGTTTGAATTAAGAGAGTCTGGCATTAGCAGAATGAGGTTCCCAGAGGGTGATTTATGTTGCTCCACACAGCAGGCTAGCATAACCAAATACACCCTCTGAGAACCTTATTCTGCTTAGGCCTCATCTTCTGGAAAGTATCTAGAGTCTCAAGATCTCATTCTGCTTAGGCCTCATCTTCTGTGAAGTATCTATAGTATCAAATTTACTTTGTTGTTAGTTAAATTTCCCTTCTAGGAAGTTTATATATCCCCTAATTTGCAGAAGATAAAATTCATGATTGAGGTGCTCAATGGGTGAACATCACCAACTTCAACTGGGGAACTTCAATCTTATTCTAGGTCTTCCATAGCAGTTGAGGGCCTTATCAGAATGAGGTCCCCAGAGGGTGAATTTAGTGATACTAGCCCGCTGTGCAGGATAGCGTCACTAAATTCACCCTCTGGGGACCTCATTCTGCAAATAACAGACAGACTATTTCAAGGCTTGATTGTATAATACATTGTGTTGCTTGAGGCCAGACATGCACAATGTAGGAACAGACATGCTTTTAGTGATGCTATCCCACACAGCGGGCTAGCATCACCAAATTCACCATCTGGAGACCTCATTCTGCTTAGGCCTCATCTTCTGGGAAGTATCTATAGTATCAAATTTACATTGTTGTTAGTTAAATTTCCCTTCTAGGAAGTTTCTATATCCCCTAATTTGCAGAAGATAAAATTCATAATTGAGGGGCCCAATGGGTGAACATCACCAACTTCAACTGGGGAAATTCAATTTTATTCTAGATCTTCCATAGCAGTTGAGGGCCTTATCAGAATGAGGTCCCCAGAGGGTGAATTTAGCGTCACTAAATTCACCCTCTGGGGACCTCATTCTGCAAATGACAGACACACTATCACACTATTTCAAGGCTTGATTGTATAATACATTGTGTTGCTTGAGGCCAGGCATGCACAATGTAGAAACAGACACGCTTTTTGTGATGCTATCCCGCACAGCAGGCTAGCATCACCAAATTCACCCTCTGGAGACCTCATTCTGCTTAGGCCTCATCTTCTGGGAAGTATCTATAGTATCAAATTTACATTGTTGTTAGTTAAATTTCCCTTCTAGGAAATTTCTATATCCCCTAATTTGCAGAAGATAAAATTCATAAATGAGGTGCCCAATGGGTGAATATCACCAACTTCAACTGGGGAAGTTAATTCTTGTCCTTATCAGATTTGTGAAAATGGGATCACAAAGTCAAATAAGGGCAGAGCAAGAGACTTAACTATTTCACTACATAGTAATTCTTAAAATATGTTTGCAAGAACTAGTTGGCTTATATAGAATGGAATGTTCTTCCTTGACTGCAATTCAGATTTTTTTTAATGGGGTCACCTGGTCAAATAGGGGCCAAGCGAAGGACAGTTTCCCTCTTAATATGCTTCCTTCACAAGGACCATCAGGTCTATTTTACTGATATTTATGATATGTATGAAGGGTTCTTTGGTGTCTGGGATTCAAATTTATTCAGATGGGGTCACCAGGTTAAATAGGGTGGGACCAGGGACATAACTATATGTCTCTATAGTAATTCTTAAAATGTCTTCTCAAGAGAGTTTGGACTATTTAGCTTTAATACATATAGTATGGAGGAATCAGGAGGATCCTTTAGTGACTGAGATTCAGATTTGTTAAAATGAGGTCAACCTGTCAAGAAATGGCAGGCTATGGGGAGTTAACACTTTTGTGTCCAATAAAATCATCGAAATACCAAATTCATTAAAACATCTACCTTGGAACCACCTGACTGATTGGTCTGACATACATGTATTGTGTTTTGGGTCCATGGATAATTGGGCTTCAAACATGTTTAAATGGTTTTAGAAAAAGGCGCTTGTGAGATTGGAAATTTCCAACAATTGAGAAAGTTTGAGGTGTCGGTTGTGAAATTCGAACCTAAGACTTGGGAGTCTGGAGCCCGGTCGGGAGGGGACTTGTTGAGCTGGAGGAGGGGGGTGATCAGTAGTGTACAGTTGGCAATTTCAAGGTGGATTTTCACCAAGCTACATACTTGAAGTCTCTCTAGCCACATATCCTGTTTAAATCTACTTCTTTTAAAGTGATTATGAAAAGAGCTGACTGTTTTGGTCTCCAGAGTCCCAGTCTTATCAGTCTTTGCAGTCTGGTGAGCGACCCCACAGTCATTGACTGTCTTGTTAATGTAGAGATTTGAAACTCTGGGATATTGTTCCTAACATGTTGGTGATTTGCAACATCTATATAGCTAATACAAAAATATAATTTTTTCGTGTTTGTATGCGTTTGTTCATCGGGTTGTTTTGTCCAAGAAATTTTGCCAAGAAATTTTGCGGTGGTTTGCAACATCTATATACTGTATAACATTGTTGCAAATAGTATCCTTCTAACAAATCCAATCATGAAGTTTACCACTCGAGTCGGGGGACATGTGGTCTGCGACCTTTTATTTATTTACTATTAACCCTTCCATGACGGGAGTTTTCGGAAATTTTCCCATAGGGAACCTCGCATATGTAAGTGAATACATTTGTCTAACAATATTGACCTTGACCTTGTAAGCCTGTGCACTCTCTTATATATGTGAGACTCCCTATAGGAGACTCACATATATACATGTAAGAGCATACACTGGCACATGATCTTTTAATGCCGCACCAGTTCACATTCCGCCTTGAAAGGATTAAATAGCCTTGATTTACACCGATATATACACACCACTCAATCAACCATAGTTGAAGATCTTTGAAAAACTTAAAAATGATCTGAGAAATTGCCTCAAATTCGAGAATAGACGGGCATGAATACCCTTAAAATTTGTGGAGAAATGGCCTTGAGTTTGATTAGGTATGACATGCTCGGACCCGTGACTAACCACCTAACTCTGTTTTATCTCTAAACTTCATGACTCCCACTGGCAACACATATTTACTCTCCAATCCCTAATCCATGTTTATTTGTTTCCACCTGGTGTCCTCCTGCAAGCTTTGCATTATTAATGCTAAACGCTCCTCATGGCGCTATAAATCGTTGCGCAAACATCGTTTCTGTCAATTATGATTGCATTCACTTCGTATCCTGCAGGAAATTGCTTCTGATCATTTTATCAAAAGTCATCGAACTATTGACGCCATAATGTGTTTGACTAGTCAAATGATTTGTTATACGTGTTTCTATGATAGTCTAGTATTCTGGAATACTTTTGGAATTATCTCTTTATAACCTGATAGGATCCAATGTGACAGATACCTACATCACACAAAAACAACAAGATGAACAATGACACATTTATGTAGTCTATTATATATTTTTGAACTTCTGTCTGTCTGTTTGTATGTATGTGTGCTCGACCGATCCCACTCAAATTTCGTATGTAGGCCTACTTTGATTCCGGGAACAATATGGGCGGGTCCAATTTCACGTGCGACCGTGTCCTTGCCTTCACCTCGCTCATATATGCTCATATCTCACTGAAATTTCTGAACATTGACCGATCCGACTCAAATTTAGTATGTAGGCCTACTTTGATCCCGAGAACAATATGGGCGGGTCCAATTTCACGTGCAACCATGTCCTTGACCTTCACCTCACTCATATACGCTCATATAGTCATGTTTCTGGACCAATTGAACAATAGTTTGTCCATACACTGTGTATTATGTCCAGACAGAGGCGATCACAAAGAAATCCCTAAATAACCCGGACGAGGTCGGGCACATCAGCTAGTATATCATGTTGGGACGGCAATTGTCCTGCGCCCTTCTATGCTAGAATGAATATGTCCTACCAGTGTGTTTAAATTATATTTGATGCTTATAATTGTTTACTTAACGGTTATATTGGAATTATAAATGGGTTTGAGGAACGCTCTTTATTGTTTCATGCTGAATAAACATTGGGCCAGATTTTTCTAGAAATAAATCTTTCTTGAGCTTATAAAGTCCATTTAAAATATTTCACATATTTATCAACCTATTGTTATTCTCCAGATGTAACAGAGATGTAACAAAGTGCAATCTTTAATAAGTAGACTTTGGGGCATCAAACTTTCAAGTTCCTTTAATTATACGCCCTTTTGAAAAAAGGTCGTAATATGTAATCTGTCTGTCCATCTATCCATCCGTCCATTAACATTTTTGGTTTCAGACTAATAACTCCTATTTGGATTATTTGATCTGATCCAAAGTTGATATGCATTTCCCAGCTAAATATACAGGCCAAGTTCGAATATGGTTTCCATCCAATTATTTTTACATGAGTTACAGACGTTTTTCGACTTAGAATTTGACCAATTTCATAACATTTCGGTATCTGACTGTTAACTCCTGTTTGGATTATTTGATTTGAACCAAAGCTGTTATGTGTGTTTCCCAGCTGAAACTACAGGCCAAGTTCATATGGGTTCTGTCCAATTATTTTGCTCAAATTATTATTTTATTTTGTGGTAGTACAATTCAAAATGGCTAAAGAGCATGTTTTGCCATGCCATGCCATTCTACATTTTTTTTCCTTTTGCAATCAGATCACATTTCATTTGTTTTTCTCATTATGTCACCACTCTCATCTCATGCATTATAAATGATGATTACTGCTAACATCGCTATAACTCTCACTAATGGAGATTCCCATGCTCGCCAGTTGCAAGTCAAAATGGATCGGACGGCATTTCAATGAGATTAGGATAGCAATTTTGTCAACGAAATGAATCATCATACAATTTTAATGTTGAAATAAATCCCAGACTTTGGGAAGCAGACCTGAGTTTAGTGTGTCTGTCATTTGCAGAATGAGGTCCCGAGGGTGAATTTAGTGACGCTATCCCGCATAGCGAGCTAGCATTATTAAATTTACCCTGTGGGGGACCTCATTCTGCTTAGACCTCATCTTCTCTGGAAAGTTTCTTTATTATCAAATTTCTCTAGAAACTTCTTCACATAGATTCTATTTCTTTTTTAGTTTAGTTTCTCTATATCCCCAAATTGGCAGACGACACATTGCATAATCGAGGTTCCCAAAGGGCGTACATCACAATATTCACCATTTGGGAACTTCAATCTGAGTCTATGTCTCCCATAGCAGATGAATCCATGCAGAATGAGGTCCCCAGAGGGTGAATTTGATGATGTTAGCCTGCTATGTGGGATAGTATCACTAAATTCACCCTCTGGGGACCTCATTCTGCAAATGACAAGCGCCTTATTATTAGACCTGATGCATGCTAGTTGCAAGTTAAAATGGATATGTTGGCATTTCAATGAGATTAGGATAGCAATGTCCTGAACGAAATGAATCATCATACAATATTAATGTTGAAATAAATCCCACACTTTGGGACGTGGGAAGTCCATACTCGGATTGGTGCATAAATCGCACTAATTTGATTTTTATCCGCTAGTGATAGCACTTCTGAATACAATTAGTGGTGCGAGATTTTTAAGCAATCTCTGAAACTCAATTATCTATATAGAATTCGGCTCTAATATCATTGTCCTAACATTCTTCCCAAATGGCATTGTGTGTGCGTGTAAGAAGATTTCTTTTAGTTGGTATAATAAACTTTCCAAGGCTGATTATAAGAAATCGGTCAAGGACATTGCCTTGAACAAAATTTGAAGTGGCCGACTTAATTGAGTTTGAGTAGGACAACATCTAGCCTGAGTTTAGTGTGCCTGTCATTTGCAGAATGAGGTCCCCAGAGTGTGAATTTAGTGATGTTATCCTGCATAGTGGGCTAACATCACCAAATCACCCTCTGGGAACCTCATTCTGCATGGCATCATCTGCTATGGGATACATAGACTCAGATTTTAGTTCCCAAATGGTGAATATTGTGATTTACACCCTTTGGGAACCTCGATTATGCAATGTGTGGTCTGCCAATTTGGGAATGTAGAGATACTAAACTAAAAAATAAATACAATCTATGCCATGAAGAGGTTTCTATAGAAATTTGATAATAAAGAAACTTTCCAGAGAAGATGAGTCCTCTGGGGACCTCATTCTGCAAATGATAGACACACTATAATCTGACTTGGACAACATTACTGATGTATGTTTTTCCCCGATCTTAAGGTAGATTTAGCTGCATGATGACAAATCGAGATATCATTACTTTCACTTTGAAAAAAGTTCACCAACAGTTTTACATCAAAAACAATGAACAAGATTATCTATCAGTCAAAATTCCATTACTACAGTACCAGGTCCTACCAGATCAAGGTAAATATTGTTAGGCAAATGTATTCTCTTATATATATATGTGAAGCTCCCTATGGGAGACTCGCATATATAAGAGAACCCTTCAGCACAGGAATGTCACAAAATTTCAGGAAGTTCCCATCATGGAAGGGTTAATTTATAGCCATCTTTTTTCGACTTAGAATTCACATATTTGATGGCATTTTATGGGCAAACAATTGGGTATGTTCAGCAATGCCCCAGCCATGCACTTGTTACTGATATTCCTCAGTTCTGACCTTGATTTTCTTATGGATGAGCCTCTAATTACTGTTAACAGAACGAGGGTCCATTGAAGTAGCAATCTGTCAGATAATCAGTGAAGCTCAGAAACGGCGATTAAGTGATCTTGTTTTAGTTTAATTTCGAGAGCTATAAACTCATAGACAGTGACGATAATCTTATTTTAGTTTAATTCAGAGGATGATCGTCTTTCTTGCTGAATCAGCAGGGTTCTATTCTGTCATTACTCGCTGTGTGAAACCCATATGAGCTTGAAGTCGCCACTTACAACTTATTTTTGTTGACTAATTTACTGTATCCCTCTTTTTAGCTCAACTTGACTTGTCACGTTTGAGCTATTGTCATATTTTTGTATCCCTCGTCCGTATGTGTGTGTGTGTCTTGTCAACAATTTCCATTAGCATGGGCAACAGGTCGTACCATGTAGGAGTGTAATTATATATTTAGGGTTCTCCATCAGTCCTTCCCAGGATACGGGAGCGATTGCTCTCGCACCCGTATGCACTCGTAATTTTCAATTCACGGGTGCTAAAATTCACACTCGCCCCTCTTCTCAAAATACAAATGGAGACTGTAATTGTTGGTTCAATATTGAACTATTTTAAGGTTTATTTAAATCCTTTACCATCTCAGTTCTACTATGGCATATTAAAGTGTAACTAGACATAGGTCTATTCCACAATGACTCTTTGTTTGAGTAAAACCCAACTTACAATTATAGTATGGCTGCAATATTACACCCATCTTCTGAATTACGGGAGCAAATAAATGCTCTCGCTGTGTTTTCCTCGTGGGAAGGACTGCTCCATGGTGGAAGGGAATGTCATATAGGTGAGAGAAGGGAATTTCATATACAGTAATGCCCTAAGTAATCGAACTCTTAACCACAGCAGAATTATGGGTAACTTTTCAGGATTTAGTCACAAATATGGCTTGTTGCCATTCATCAGAAAGCTCTCACCGAGAGCTTTCCGATGAATGGCAACTAGCCATATTTCCGACTAAATCCTGAAAAGTTACCCATAATTCTGCTGTGGTTAAGAGGTCGATTACTTAGAGCATTACTGTAGGTGAGAGAAGGAAATACCAAATGTGTGCAATCTCCATTGAGAAATAAAATTTCACATTAGTGGGGTTCAAGTCTGAATTTAGTTTGTCAGACATTTGCAGAATGAGGTCCCCAGAGGGTGAATGTAGTGATGCTACCCCGCAAATCATCACCAAGTTCACTCTCTGAGGACCTCATTCTGGTTAGGCCTCATCTTCTGGGAAATATCTATTGTCTCAAATTAACATTGTTTTGGATACTTTTTCTCTTCTGGGAAGTTTCTATATCCCCTAATTTGCAGAAGATAAAATGCATAATAATGTAACTAATTGGTGAACATCACCAACTTCAACTGGGGAACTTCAATCTCATCCTAGGTCTCACATAGCAGTAGTCCAAGTCTTCTCGTACTAAAGCCGGCTAAGATATTGGGATGGAGGTGCCGGTCTTTAGTCCGAGATCGCTCGCATAGCCTTCTTATGACACGAGTTACGCCCAGGATCTGTGGCAGGAATCTGGTGTATTTTACTCGATTTACCTAACAAAGCAATACATGATGCTATATATACGTCGGAAAGAGTGACATCTTATGGTCAGAATGGTGTATAATAATCTAACTTTAATGTTAAATTACACATAGAATATTCCGGTTGATTGCCACAAACATCGTTGTTTTTTCTGTTTGTTTACTTAACTGAAAGCCGAACTCAGGTTCCGAAGAACTTCGGCATTGTTCGGTGTTTGTTCTGAATATTCTAGTTTCCGTTTCTATATATAGCTCGGGGTTTTCCGAACAAAATGATGAAAACCGATCGCCACAAAGTCCAGTTTCCAATGTGCTTTGAGAACAATTCCCGCACTAAAAACTTAATGACATAATGGAGGATCAGAAAGGTAGTTTTGTTGACAATTTTCGCAAGCAACTTGTCAAAATTGGAGCAAATTAGAACTCTTGTGTCTGACTTGCCATGCGTGTGATTTTCATCCATGTGCATTTTGACTTTTGTGTTGATAAAATAATCGGAGAACCGAATCACACAGTTTCGAAATATAGTTCTTCCGTTTTAGTGGGACTTTTCAAAGTTAAGGTTAAAAATTTATACAAATTTTGTTTGATTTTTTTGTGTGCTTAACAAGAGCAGTATATTGCTCTGTTCGCTTAGTATATATCTTAATTTCGCTGAAGTCCACCAAATGTGGGAAATGTAGCACCATATTATTTATTCTAATGCTCGTTGTGTTTACACTGTTTTAAACTTTGAGAGGGTTGTAATTCCCCGTAATTTATTTAATGTATTACATTTATATCTTCAATGTTTAATTAATCTATTTATTTTTTATTTATTGACACACATAATTACGATTACAATGGAGAATTCATCGTAATTTGCGTTGTCAGTCGAAAATCTACGGAATATTTTCAACGGAAAATGCCGAACACAGTTCGCGAGGTCAACTGAGTTCGCATACTTTTAAAAATTTGTAAACATTGCGGTAAATGTCTCTTTTCGCATTAAATTACCGCTTTCAATTCACAACTGATGTGGGTTTCAGATCAAATAGCATGTCTTCTGCGGAAAATATCCGTTTATTGTCGCAATTGTGATATTTTATTTCATATAATTGTGGTTTTATTTGAGCGGGTCACTAACGCTTAACTCGTGTCATAAGAAGGTTATGCGAGCGATCTCGGACTAAAGACCGGCACCTCCATCCCAATATCTTAGCCGGCTTTAGTACGAGAAGACTTGGACTAACATAGCAGTTGAGGCCTAAGCAGAAATTGGTTCCCAGAGGGTGAATTTGGTGATGCTAGCCTGCTATTTGGGATAGCATCACTAAATTCATTCTTTGGGGACCTCATTCGGCAAATATCAGACACACTAAATTCAGGCTTTGTGGTGTTCCTAAAGAGTTCAATATAAATGGGGTTCTAAAAAGTTTTAATTTATTTTTGCAGAAGCACTAGAATTACAGAGACAGATGTACGAGAAGCAGATGCAGAGTTTACGGAACCAATTAATGTCTCCGACCACGCCATCAGTTCCATTTCTCGGATTCGACCCCACACGCCTCACACCAACAGGAAACATGACACAGAGTGGCATACAGCGAAAATATCAAGAGTGGGCTCAAGAAAGGTAATATTAGTTACCAGCGGCCCTTTATAGTGTAATTAGTTACCAGTGGCCCTTTATAATGTAATTAGTTACCAGTGGCCCTTTATAGTGTAATCAGTTACCAGCGGCCCTTTATTGTGTAATTAGTTACTAGCTGCCCTTTATAATGTAATTAGTTACCAGCGGCCCTTTATAATGTAATTAGTTACTAGCTGCCCTTTATAATGTAATTAGTTGCCAGTGGCCCTTTATAATGTAATTAGTTACCAGCGGCCCGTTATATTGTAATTAGTTACCAGCGGCCCTTTATAATGTAATTAGTTACCAGCTGCCCTTTATATTGTAATTAGTTACCAGCGGCCCTTTATAATGTAATTAGTTACCAGCGGCCCTTTATAATGTAATTAGTTACCAGCGGGCCTTTATAATGTAATTAGTTACCAGCGGGGCTTTATAATGTAATTAGTTACCAGTGGGCCTTTATAGTGTAATTAGTTACCAGCGGGCCTTTATAATGTAATTAGTTACCAGCGGCCCTTTATAATGTAATTAGTTACCAGCGGCCCTTTATAGTGTAATTAGTTACCAGCGGGCCTTTATAATGTAATTAGTTACCAGCGGCCCTTTATAGTGTAAACAGTTACCAGCGGCCCTTTATATTGTAATTAGTTACCAGCGGCCCTTTATATTGTAATTAGTTACCAGTGGGCCTTTATAATGTAATTAGTTACCAGCGGCCCTTTATATTGTAATTAGTTACCAGCGGCCCTTTATAATGTAATTAGTTACCAGCGGCCCTTTATAATGTAATTAGTTACCAGCGGCCCTTTATATTGTAATTAGTTACCAGCGGCCCTTTATAATGTAATTAGTTACCAGCAGCCCTTTATAATGTAATTAGTTACCAGCGGCCCTTTATAATGTAATTAGTTACCAGCGGCCCTTTATTGTGTAATTAGTTACTAGCGGCCCTTTATTGTGTAATTAGTTACCAGCGGCCCTTTATAATGTAATTAGTTACCAGCAGCCATTTATAATGTAATTAGTTACCAGCGCCCCTTTATAGTGTAATTAGTTACTAGCAGCCCTTTATAATGTAATTAGTTACCAGCGGCCCTTTATAATGTAATTAGTTACCAGCGGCCCTTTATAATGTAATTATTTACCAGCGGCCCTTTATAGTGTAATTAGTTACCAGCGGCCGTTTATAATGTAATTAGTTACCAGCGGCCCTTTATAATGTAATTAGTTACCAGCGGCCCTTTATAGTGTAATTAGTTACCAGCGGCCCTTTATAATGTAATTAGTTACCAGCGGCCCTTTATAATGTAATTAGTTACCAGCGGGCCTTTATAATGTAATTAGTTACCAGCGGCCCTTTATAATGTAATTAGTTACCAGCGGCCCTTTATAATGTAATTAGTTACCAGCGGCCCTTTATAATGTAATTAGTTACCCGGCCCTTTATAATGTAATTAGTTACCAGCGGCCCTTTATAATGTAATTAGTTACCAGCGGCCCTTTATAATGTAATTAGTTACCAGCGGCCCTTTATAATGTAATTAGTTACCAGCGGCCCTTTATAATGTAATTAGTTACCAGCGGCCCTTTATAGTGTAATTAGTTACCAGCGGCCCTTTATAATGTAATTAGTTACCAGCGGCCCTTTATAGTGTAATTAGTTACCAGCGGCCCTTTATAATTTAATTAAGTTACCAGCGGCCCTTTATAGTGTAATTAGTTACCAGCAGCCCTTTATATTGTAATTAGTTACCAGCGGCCCTTTATGATGTAATAAGTTACCAGCGGCCCCTTATAATGTAATTAGTTACCAGCGGGCCTTTATAATGTAATTAGTTACCAGCGGCCCTTTATAATGTAATTAGTTACCAGCGGCCCTTTATGATGTAATTAGTTACCAGCGGCCCTTTATGATGTAATTAGTTACCAGCGGGCCTTTATAATGTAATTAGTTACCAGCGGCCCCTTATAATGTAATTAGTTACCAGTGGCCCCTTATAATGTAATTAGTTACCAGCGGGCCTTTATAATGTAATTAGTTACCAGCGGCCCTTTATAATGTAATTAGTTACCAGCGCCCCTTTATAGTGTAATTAGTTACCAGTGGCCCTTTATAATGTAATTAGTTACCAGCGACCCTTTATAATGTAATTAGTTACCAGCGACCCTTTATAATGTAATTAGTTACCAGCGGCCCTTTATAATGTAATTAGTTACCAGCGGGCCTTTATAATGTAAGTTACCAGCGGCCCTTTATAACGTAATTAGTTACCAGCGGCCCTTTATAATCACAATTCAATTGAGTCACATTTAGGGTCTCAGGATTTTCATAATACTAAACTGGATAGTTTTGTTTTAAATCATGCCATGAATCTCTACTTTGGAGTGTCACTGCGTTTAATTAATATATAAGAATGACTGCCTACTTTGGAGAGTCACTGCGTTTAATTAATATATAAGAATGACTGCCTACTTTGGAGTGTCACTGCGTTTAATTAATATATAACAATGACTGCCTGTGTTGTCAAAATATCTTCGGTCTGTCTCAATAGAACCATACAAATATGGATATCATTGGAACCGGCTCCTTGACCACATTGTGATAGTTACAGTTATGCCCTGTGCCAATGCATTCTCTTATATATGCGAGTCGACCATAGGTCGCCTCGCATATATAAGAGAATGCATTGGCCTAAAAAAAATCTTTATTTAACACTTTTTACCATTTTTTCTTACATTCTTTAACAATTTTATAATTTTTAATGTGTTAAGCCAATGCATTCTCTTATATATGCGAGGCGACCTATGGTCGACTCGCATATATAAGAGAATGCATTGGCACAGGGCCCTTCTGTTGGGTAAAGGGTTAATACCAAATTTACACCTCTCGTGTGATTGATTGCTTACTGCTTTCACTAAAGCTCATGCCGTAAATCATCAATCCCACTCGTGTAAATTTGGTTCTCAGAAACACTATGTGAGTAGTCTATTTTTATCCATCTAAACCTTGTAATATATCTCTAATATGTCTCGGGTTTTTATTTCAGGGACAAGGAGTTTAAGCAGAGCCTGGTCAAGCTTCGACAGGAGGTTCTCAAGGCCAACTCATTCGTACAGGAGGCGAACTTCCTCGCGAAGGAGATGGGAAAACAGACGGAATTCAGTGTCACTCTACAAATACCGGCATGCAACCTCAGCCCAAATCGAAGGGTATGTATCAATACAGGCATTTCTCTATACTTTTTAGGAAAGGGTTCTGGGTTTTTTTTGTCTAAATTTCGTAATTGTGAGGGTCTCGTGCAGTAAGGGGCTAGCTCAACACTAACAAAAAAGGGAGATAACCCCTTTCTGCATGAGACCCTCGATTTTATCATACCAGGCCGAACCATGATTCACCTTGACAGGCATCAAAATATGGTGCTGGACTAACACACAGAGCAGGCCAGTTTCTCTAAATTCACCCTCTGGGGACCTCATTCTGCTTAGGTCTCATCTTCTCTGGAAAGAATCATTATAAAATTATAAAGTTTGTTAGATTCTTTAGAAACATCGTAGAATGTTTCTTGTTATTTCTATTTTTAGTTTAGTTTCTTATATGTGACCCGCCATATCAAATCCAGTCGTAAGTCGGGATTTTTTTACCCTGTGCCAATGCATTCTCTTATATATGCGAGTCGACCATAGGTCGCCTCGCATATATAAGAGAATGCATTGGTCTAACAATTTTTGACAATTTTAATAATTTTTTCTTGTATTCTTTAACAATTTTATTATTTCACCCATACAGAGCCCCAGACAAACATGAGCAGACGACACTCTTCTATATGCTTCTATATATGTGTGGGGCTTCCTGCAGGGTAATGGATGTCCTAAAAATTGTAAAAAACATTTATTTGAAAAAAATGATACAAGATTGTTAGGCCAATGCATTCTCTTATATATGCGAGGCGACCTATGGTCGACTCGCATATATAAGAGAATGCATTGGCACAGGGTAAAAAAATCCCGACTTACGACTGGATTTGATATGGCGGGTCACATATATCCCCAAATTGGCAGATGACACAATGAATAATCAAGGTGCCAAATGGGTGAACATCACCATCTTCACCATCTGGGAACTTAAATCTGTGTCTAGGTCTCACATAGAAAATGAGGCCATGCAGAATGAGGACCGCAGAGGATGCATTTGATAATGCTAGCCCGCTGTTCAGGAGGGACTTTTATCACTAATTTAACCCTCTGTGGACCTCATTCTGCAAATGTCCAGGACAATATTTTGTGGGCTGCACCATGATTACACTAATCTCGAGGCCTACCATTCTGATAATGTTGTTTTTCTTACCATTTCAGAGAGGCGCCCTGGTGAGCGAGCCCGCGATTCTAGTAAATCGTAAGAAGCGCGGCAGTCAGGTTTGGACGATGGAGAAGTTCGAGAATAAAAGGATTGACATGAAGGAGATGTACGAGGAGAGAAAGGCGCTGGGACTGCCGTTACGGGTGGGGGCCGACTCTGACACTGATAGCTGTGATTCGTCGGTTTGTTGTCACCCTGCATGGCTTTTATTTATCGCCTGATGAAACCAACCTTCAGCGATGTTTTTCTGCGATTATCCCTTTCAGTGCCAAGTCTGATTTTTGTATCAACCCATATTTCCTTGATCATTTTTCAAATTTATTGATTATTATAATGTGATACATTGATGGAAAGAGCTCTCAGAGCTCTTTCCATCAATGTATCACATTATTATAATCAATAAATTTGAAAAATGATCAAGGTAATATGGGTTGATAACTTGATACTAAAATCGGACTTGGCACTGAAAGGGTTATCTGAAGATCATGGCCACTTTTAAGCAGCTCTTAACCCTTTTATGACTGGAGCTTCCTACAGGGAGCCCCATACAGGTGGCAGCTTGTATTGCGGAGTGTCGTCTGCTCACGTATATGAGGGGCTCCATAAGGGTAGCTGAACGCTTCCATGACTGGAGCTTCCTGAAATTTTGCAAAAACCCTGTGCCAATACATTCTCTTATATATGCGAGGCTCCCTATGGGAGACTCGCATATATAAGAGAATTCACTGACATAGGATCTTTAATGCTGCACCAGCACAGCTTGAGTCATGAATGGTTTAAAATTAACCACGACAAAAGACAATGCCGTAGAAAAATGCAATAGAATTGTCAAAGTTCTGTTTTCCAGATGAGAATATAATTTCAGCTGACATAATATTTCGGATAGGCAAATCGAACAAGAAAATAAAGGCTCTGTTGCAACTGCAGATTTATGATTTACATGGCATATTTCTGAATTCGATAACCATGCCTTGAAAAAGTAGAAAATTCAGTTTGACTAAATACTGTTCACTTGGAGTTTTGCGAAATTTGGCCTTTTGTAACAGGAATCAAAACATCCTTTTATATTTTCCTAATTTGAAGCTGAAATTGCTGATAATAGTGTGTTCAATGACATGGTATATTTTATCTGTAACCCATACATACCTTACCTATATTCGAATCAAATATCGGCGTGAAATGCTGAGCCTGACTCATTATTTATCTTGTGCATGAGTCCTTACTTGCCATTTAAACTGAGGGTTGGTTTTTCCAGGTCTATTTTAAATTAGTTTACTGAGTCACTGGTAACACTTCTAACTGGAAATGAAAGGAAAAATAATATGTAAATGTTAGCTGTCCAAGTTAATTTGAGTTAGCAAAGTTCAATTTAATTAAAAAAATTATTTTGTTGAAATTTATTTAGCTTGAAATTGATAACTTTTCAAAATAATGCCAATTGACCCTTTCATGACGGGAGATTCCCGAAATTTTGCGAAAACCATGTGCCAATGCATTCTCTTATATATGCAACTCTCCCGTAGGGAGCCTCTCATATATAAGAGAATACATCTGCCTAACAATTTTTACCTTTGACCTTGTAAGCCAGTGCATTCTCATATATATGCAAGGGTCCCTATGTGAGACTCGCATGTATAAGAGAATGCACTGGCACAGGATCTTTAATGCTGCACCAGCGCACATTCCGTCATGATAGGGTTAAAACATTACAAGACAGCTTATCTGTCTGTTAACTGTTTTGTTACTAGAAGTTTCCCATGTAAATTTTCGATGGACACAAACATTCATTTTGACCACGACATTTTAGTATGATGTTACCAAGACTCAGGAATATTATATTATGTTCGATTTTAGTCACAATCTTTCCAGCCATGTTAGGACATACATGTAAGCTCAGATCAGATTCTATTTTTAATGAAAATTATCAGAGACTGAAGTATTTTTACTAGAGATGACTTATATAAGTACGTAATGACATCAGGCCCAAAATAAATAACCTTGGTGTGGATGGAAATCAAGTTTTAGCTGTGAAATTAAAAATACCTATTATTAACACTTCCATGACTGGAGCTTCCTGAAATTTTGCGAAAACCCTGTGCCAATGCATTCTCTTATATATGCGAGTCTCCCATAGGGCACCTCGCAAATATAAGAGAATGCATTAGTCTAACAATATTTACCTTGACCTTGTAAGTCAGTGCATTCTCATATATATGCGATGCTCCCTATGTGATACTCACTTATATAAGAGAATGCACTGGCACAGGATCTTTAATGCTGCACCTGCATCTGTGGTAAACAGCTGGATAATTTCTATGACTTCACTATGTTTATTCCCCCTAAAAGATTTCATGTATATTTCGACCTATAATGTTTCTAGTATCAAATTCTGTATAATTAAATTATGATATTCAAATGAATCATATCCGTTTAACACTTTGATGACTAAAGTTTCCTGGATTTTTGCGAAAACCCAGTGCCAATGCATTCTCTTATATATGCGAGTCTCAGATAGGGAGCCTCCCATATATAAGAGAATGCATTGGCCTAACAATATTTTACCTCAATCTTGTAAGCCAGTGCATTCTCTTATATACGCGAGACTCCCTATGGGAGACTCGCATATATATTTGAGAATGCACTGGCACAGGGTCTTACTGCTGCACCAGTGCAGCTTCCATCATGAAAGGGTTAAATTCAAGAAATCAAGGCTTTGTATGTCATTAATGTCTGAATTGTGTCTCTTTCTACGCTGTCTCATGTATTATCTTCATTAAAAATGACAAGAATCCCAGATTAAATTCACACTATTTCTTGTGTATTTACTATTTTAGTACACGACAAATCAAGGCATATTCTAATTTGCAATCTTGAGAACTATGTTATTATTTTTTAACACACTAATGCTTTGTCATTTTCGCCATTGAATGTTGTTCGTTGTTCTGCTGAATTATTTAAATTTTATTTATTTATAGATTTTTGTTTAGGCGACACCAATTTTAAAGTCTGGTTTACGAACATCTGGTCAGAAAAAATGTACATGCAGGAGGGAATAAAAACATATAAAGTTTTTAATCAACCAGTAATCAGAAAATATCAAATCACGTTAAATTTTACATCATTTGTGTAATACATCTTATTTCAGTTTTCCGACACTTTCTTGCTGGTTAATTTTGTATAACTCATTTTTGTTCCGAGTTACTGATAATGATGTCTTTGCATACAAATATCGTAGTGGGAATGGCTACTTTACATTTAATGAAAGAGTTAGTAATAAATAGTTAGAATGTCTACAAGTATACAGTTACTATAATTTTTTTTAATTTTTTTTTTTGCAACTTTGTGAAAAAAGTTCTAGACATTAAAATTGGTTTCTCCTAATATATATATAAACATGTATAAACTCATCAGTTGTTTCTGATTGTATTAATCATAAGTTTCCCCGCTGCTTAATTTAAAATGCTGTTACAGTAACCGGTAGCTAATCTTTAGTCGTTATTACACCTTAATGGATTGCATGGTTTTCAATTAAGCTTTGAAATAGTGTGTCTGTCATTTGCAGCATGAGGTTTCCATAGGGTGAGTTTTGTGACTATCCCATATGGCAGGCTAGCATCACCAAATTTACCCTTTGGGAACCTTATTCAGCTGAGGCCTCAACTGCTATAGGAGACCTAGGATTAGATTGAAGTTGCCCAGTTGAAGTTGGTGACGTTCACCCATTAGTCACCTCGATTATGCATTTTATCTTCTGTAAATTGGCTGATATAGAAACATTCCAGAAGGGAAAAAGTAACTAAAAACAATTTTAATTTGAGACTATAGATACTTCCCAGAATATGAGGCCTAATCAGAATGAGGTCCCTAGAGGGTGAATTTAGTGGCACTAGCCCGCTATGCAGTACATCATCACTAAATTCACCCTCTGGGAACCTAATTCTGTAAATGACAGACACTATTTCAGGCATGGTTTTAAATGATTTGATAAACTTTTGATAGATTGTTTCTTTGGTTGAGTTGATTAATCTGTTGGCAGGGAATGGAAATTGCTATCTCTGTGTTAAATAGAATAAATATCTTACCCAGAATGCACCCCAATGCTATCTCTATGTTAAATAGAATAAATATCTAACCCAGAATGCACCCCAATGCTATCGCTGTTGCATGTTTGTCCCTGTTTTCTCATTTTGTGATTTATTGAAACTAATGCTTGATCTTGTCTGCAGTTTGTGTGATTGACATGTTCAAAATATTAATCTTGAGAAATATGGGTCCTGTTTTTTTAGAACATTGTAAATGATTCATCACTCTTTGTCATTTTATCTGGAATCTGGACACGTGTTATGAACAGATAAATCTTGTCAAGATGAATATACTTTTACTGCAAATCCGAAGAAGGAATTTCATAATTAACCCCAGATTGATTTTTATGTGTACCCATACCATGTATGGTACACATAATGCCGACGTCCGGATCAACCATCCGTCGTTCGTCCGTCCGTCTGTCTGTCCGTCCGTCTGTCTGTCTGTGCGTCCGTCTGTCCGTCTGTCCGTAGACACTTGCTATCCGATTCAATTACTGGAGTATCTTTTATCGGATCATGTTCAAATTTCATGTGCATGTTTACAATGACACACCCCTCACCTGTATAGTTTTTGGTTTAGATCGATTGATCGGTTTAAAAATTATTAACACTTTGCATCCACACATGGGCATGTGCTATCCGATGCAATAACCAAAGTGTTTTTTGTCCGATTCTGTTCATATTTGAAATGTAGGTTTATGATGACACACCCCTCACCTGTATAGTTTTTGGTATCGATTGGTTGATTGGTTTAGAAATAATTAACCCTTTCACAGACTGCCATCCAAAGCAATAAGTAAAATATGTTTCTTCTGATTTACCTCATATTTCTTATGGTACCTAGGTTTTCCTTAGCACTCTCTTCATCTGTATGGATTTTGGTTTTGGTTAATTAACCCTTATACTCTTGAACCAGGGTTATTAATGAACACTATTTGATAGTTTTAAACATTAATTAGGTGTGATGTCCTGTATGCAAATTTTATTGTAATAGTTGCATTTAATATAATGCTATCAATA
Organism: Siphonodentalium dalli; assembly: GCA_032622095.1. Lineage (NCBI taxonomy): Eukaryota > Metazoa > Mollusca > Scaphopoda > Gadilida > Siphonodentaliidae > Siphonodentalium > Siphonodentalium dalli. Next base: position 37,198,163 of record CP136069.1, on the reverse strand, counting down.
AATTATCATGTGAATATCCAATATGCAAAGTTGAGACTACATTTGTTTTACATATACCTGTAATCCCAAAGCTATTTTAATAGCCATGTGGTGGAGTGGTGGACAACTCTATTAGAAATATAATGATAACATTCCTTCTTGGCCAGTGCTAGTTGGAGACAGACAAATAACACTGGGGATAAATGTTTATCAACAAGCCAATAATAACCTCAGTGTCAGCATCTGGGCTGTGTGCATTGTTTGTTTATTTTTATAAAGTCTCACATTCCTATAATCTGATCTCACACCTCACTACTGCACATAGGTATCTGGTGTCTGCTGTCGATACACTTGTATCTCTCCAGTGATAACCTATCAAAGAAATATTCAAGTGACATACATACCTGGTACAGTCCACTAATTGTATAGAGTTAGAATTATTAGCCCTGGTCATCAATTGTACTGGCTATATTATATTGACAATTTATTCATTATATTATATCTCCAGGTTTCTCCTCCTTCACTTACATGGATTTTTGTTGTTAAAAATTAACTCTTCAACATTCATCATATTTTAACAGAAATACTTGTTTTCTGATATATCTCATTTTATGTTGGATTATTTTGACACACTCTTTGCCCCTATTGATTGATTCATTTATTTTGATTTTTATGTGTACCCATACCATAGTATGGTACACATAGCTTCGACGTCTGGATTGACCACTAGTCATTTGTCCGTCTGTCTGTCCATGGACAATTTATGCATGGTGCGATAACGCAAACATTTTTTATTCGATCTGAACCAAATTTTGTATATGTGTTTCTCAGCCCAAGTTCGAGTTCGATTGTGGGTTCGATCAGTATTTTTTTTACGGAGTTATGGCCCTTCTTCGACTTAGAATTCACGCATGCCGCAATAACTCAAAACAAATTTATCTGATTGAAACCAAATTTTGAATGTGAGTTTCTCAGCGCAAAATACAGATAGAATTAATTAACAGAATTATGGCCCTTTTAGATAGGATTTTAGCGTCCAAGCTGAAAATAGCTAATCACTATCGCCAAGGTATGGGTTAAACATCTGCCAATCGTGATCGGCCTCTCGTTTATATTTTTGAATGGAATTTGGATGGATTTAACATGTGGATTACTAAACATGTTTTAAGTAATGTGACAGAATTTACCATTTTACACAAACATTGGTTTATAGCATTTTGAATGTAGGATTTTTATATTAAATTTCCACAATTGCCAGCATATTCGTGTTATAATGTTCAAAGCTAGCTTGACCCTGTTATAGCTGTACAAACATACAGTAATGCTCTAAATAATCGACTCCTTAACCACAGAAGAATTATGGGTAATTTTTCAGGATTTTGTCGGAAATATGGCTTGATGCCATTCATCGGAAAGCTCTCTGTTAGAGCTTTCCGATGAATGGCAACAAGCCATATTTCCGACTAAATCCTGAAAAATTACCCATAATTCTGCTGTGGTTAAGGAGTCGATTATTTAGAGCATTACTGTACTAACATTAGAAATAACAATACTAACTTGTATAACATTAAACAGTGAGAGAGGTCATGAATATAAAAATAATAGAAAATTAGCCTAACATTACACATTAACTGGTTATTACTAAGAAACAGTTGTTTGATTTGTGGAATTTCAATGAGTATGACTGCAATATTGTTGAACAGATTGTTTGCATAAAACTTGTCCAACAACAATCCAGCCATACTTCTTTAAAGGGGGACTATACACTAAATCCGGCCATTTTTGGGACCATCTCCTTTTATACTCAACAATATATGCAACAAATGAATGAATTCATTCATTTGTTGCATATATTCTGTTCAGTATAAAAGGAGATGGTCTCATAAATGGCCTGATTTAATGTACAATCCCCCTTTAATTGAACAAAGTATCCATTTCTTATATTTACACAAGCCTTGAAATAGTGTGCCTGTCATTTGCAGAATGAGGTCCCCAGAGGGTGAATTTAGTGATGCCACCCCGCATAACGGGCTAGCATCACCAAATTCACCCTCTGGGAACCTCATTCTGCTTACAACTCAGCAGAATGAGGTCCCCAGAGGGTGAATTTGGTGATGCTAGCCCGCTATGAAAATGAATTTATGACTCCAGCAATTTATTCATTTTCGTTATAATAACCATGTTGTTTGCATTGTTCATAGAGCACACAAGAATATTTTTGCACTAATCCATGGCTCTAATTCATTCATTTGTTGCATATATTCTGTTCAGAATAAAATGAGATGGTCTCATAAATGGCCTGATTTAATGTACAATCCCCCTTTATTGAACAAAGCATCCATTTCTTATATTTACACACCAATGGCATACTTCTTATTTAAGATTCTGGTATATTTTACAGAAAAACCTTAAAGGTACTCAATCCGATCAGAAGCTCCTAAATTACTATTTCTTCGACTTCAGGGTAAAAAATATTTGATTCGAGTCGAGGAACCCACACATCAAAGCTCAGAGTGATCAGATATCGATTTTTGAAGTTTGTTATTTCTTGAGATGTGTAATAATATGTGGCCCAGAAACACGTGGTCAAACGGAGGGTCTCGGACAAAATTGTGGATGAAGATGGATAACTCTATAATCAAGTGGTAATACGATAAAATTTTGTGATACTTTAGCGATAGTACGGCCATATTTTGTTGAACAAAATGTTGATAAATAACAGGTTTTGGGGAATTTTATACCATAATTGACCGTCTGATTGAATTGAGTACCTTTAATAATTAGCCTTTTTTTACCAGCACACCAAGACTTGGATTGCATGCAGCAAAATTAAATCATCTAAATTTAAGTGAGTCCAAACTTTTGATAAGTGTGTAGTCATACAGTCGTTGTATTCATGGCCTCTGAACACAAAGTCTTGGGTATTAATTGACATCAGTCATCATAGATTTTACCGGTTGTAATTAGACATGTAAATATTCATTGTTGATTGGGCATCTTTTCCAGGACGAGGGCCCACCAAGAAAAGGCGATCCGTTCTACGAGTCACAGGAAAACCACAATCTTATAGGCGTGGCTAATATTTTCCTCGACTGTCTCTTCCACGATGTCAAACTGCATTATCATGTCCCAATCATCAGCCAACAAGGGGAGGTATGAACTATTGAAACAATTTCACAGTAAATTACCAGTTTCTCCAGATTTGTCAACATAAAAGTAAAAACTTGTAATATATTTAATTATATTGGATTGTAACTGATTAGTGTTTCCATTGTATTTTATTTATCTACATGTAATTACTGTAAGTTCCAAAATTCGGAACAAACCACTGGAAAGTGCTCATTTGTATATAGTGTATATACTTTTTCTCATGTCCCACAAATAATGGCCGAGAATAAAGTATTACTTACGTATTTAATCAGAAAATTTCATTTTATTCTCGTCTATTACAAAACATTATTGCTAATGGATTCAATTACTGCAAGCATCAACATGATGATGTGCAGTAATGCCCTAATTAATCGACTCCTTTAACCCTTTGAGTGCCAGGTCCGATTTTTGTATCAACCCATATACCCTGTGCCAATGCATTCTCTTATATATGCGAGTCGACCATAGGTCGCCTCGCATATATAAGAGAATGCATTGGCTTAACAATTTTATTTTTTTTTACAATTTTTTACAATTTTAATATATTTTATTATATTCTTTAACAGACTTATTGTGTAGGTTTAGGGCCGATAATATCGGCCCCTGGCACTCAAAGGGTTAACCACAACAGAATTATGGGTAACTTTTCAGGATTTAGTCGGAAATATGGCTTGTTGCCATTAATCGATGAATGGCAACAAGCCATATTTCCGGCCATAAATCCTGAAAAGTTACCCATAATTCTGCTGTGGTTAAAGGGGTCGATTAATTAGGGCATTACTGTACATGTATTACCATATGAGTCTTGATCAGATTATAATATGGCAGGAATTGAGTGATAACACCTTTGTATACTCATTCATTTTACTCTATTGAGTCTATAAAGGTGTTATCATTCAATTCCTGCCATCTTACTGGCATCAATAAACTCAAACACTCTTATTCTCTTATCATATCTAATGTCTGGAATAAACTTAACGGGACTGGCGGCTTTCATTGTAGGCTATAATTTAGAAATCACATTTATTAAATTATGATAATTATACCCCCCCCCGCAACGAAGTTAGGGGGTATACTGGAATCAGTTTTTTCCATCCGTCGTTTTTCGTCCGTGGACACAAATTTGTCTGGAGTTTTTCTCAGTCGTTTTTTTTATCAATTTCCGTGAAACTTGGCACAGACATCAACCACCATGGGAACCTGTGCACCTGCGATTATGACATCTGTCCGACTTTTTTTTGTGGAGTTATTCCCCGACTTAGAACTTTTGTTCGGTCAATAGGTTTAAGATTAGGGTTACGGTTGTGCACCTGCAATGGGAACTGTTATTTTATTATTTTAACTAAATGTTTACTGACATGTAAAACATCTTAGTACAAATGTAACAATAACATGCAATGTACGTGATATTTATGAGTGGTATAAGAACAACATCTGTCTTGTCATATAATATTCTTTCTGTTTGTGGCAGTTATAGCAGATGTGACTATTTTAACAGCTATACCCACAGGGAAGGCCTTCCGTATCTTTAAATGCTTTGGTAGATAGCTTTAATTTACATTATTTCTGTGATCAACCTCAGCAAATAAAGTTCTGTCATAATAATAGCAGATACAAAAGGATTTAAGCCAAGCATGAGGATCATGATGGAAGCTACGCTGGTGCAACATTAACCCTTTCAGTGCCATGTCCGATTTTTGTATCAACCCATATACCCTGTTCCAATGCATTCTCTTATATATGCGAGTCGACCATAGGTCGCCTCGCATATATAAGAGAATGCATTGGCCTAACAATTTTTCATCATTTGTTATTATTTTTTACAATTTTAATAAATTTTTCTTATATTCTTTAACAGACTTATTTTGTAGGTTTAGTGCCAGGGAATCTTACATTTTTCATGGGCATCAAAATTATTACTATGAATACGTGGTGATAGTTATGAGTTATAACATGCCCCTAAGGTTTTATCCAGTTTGTTTTTAAATTCGCTATAGCATGCTTAAGCATACCCAACAAAATTTCAACCCAAAAAAATCTAAAAAAACAAAAAACAAAAATTTGTTTTTTAATTTTTTTAGGGCCGATTTTACAGACCGTAAATTAGGGCCGATGAGATTGGCCCCTGGCACTGAAAGGGTTAAAGATCCTGTGCCAATGTATTCTCTTATATCTTATATATGTGAGTTTCCCATAGGGAGCCTCACATTTATAAGAGAATGCACAGGCTTACAATGCCAATGACGGGAGCTTTGCTAGTGAATCATTAGAGATCCTGTGCCAGTGCATTCTCTTATATATCTGATTCTCCCATAGGAAGCCTACATATATATATGAGACTACACTGGCTTAGAAGGTCAAGGTAAATATTGTTAGGCCAACAATTCTCTTATATATGCAAGGCTCCCTATGGGAGACTCGCATATATAAGAGAATGCATTCGCATTGGGTTTTCCTAAAATTTCAGGAAGCTTTAACCCTTTCAGTGCCAGGGACGATCTCATCGGCCCTAATTTACAGTCTGTAAAATCGGCCCTATAAAATAAAAAAAAAATTAAATAAATTTATAGATTTTTTTGGGTTGAATTTTTTTTGGGTATGCTTAAGCATGCGATAGCGAATTTAAAAACAAACTGGATAAAACCTTATGGTCATGTTATAACTCAAAACTATCACCAAGTATTCATTGTAATAATTTTTATGCCCATGAAAAACGTAAGATTCCCTGGCACTAAACCTACAAAATAAGTCTGGCACTGAAAGAGTTAAAGAATATAAGAAAAAATTATTAAAATTGTAAAAAATAATAACAAATGATGAAAAATTGTTAGGCCAATGCATTCTCTTATATATGCGAGTCGACCACAGGGTATATGGGTTGATACAAAAATCGGACATGGCACTGAAAGGGTTAAGACAAGCACAATGTGGTTTTCTGAAGCTTTGAACTGGCAACTGATCATGTAATGACTTGATTTATTTCAACATTTGTCTATTTTCACAGGTATCTGGGAAGCTGCATGTGACCATATCCAAATTAGGATCCGTCACCGACAGATTTGGTGACGCAAATTATTTTGAAGAAGATGACGACGATTTCATGGAACCAAGTTTTTCATCACCGACTCCTATTATTGTTAAGGTAAGTCACTGTCAATTCTTCACCGACTCCTATTATTGTTAAGGTAAGTCACTGTCAATTCTTCAGGGTAATTAAGCCACACTTTTAATGTGATCCTGAGATTTTGAACACAAGAAAAATTCAGCAAATTGAATATGTTCACTGAAATTAATTAGCAGTAAAATCCCATGATTACAGTGTATATGTCGATTAATACAATTTTATGTCACATAAATAAATTTTTCACACATGTATATCTACTGTATGTTTTTAGTGATACAATTCGGAATTACTGAGTAAGTTCCTTAGATAGTTAAGCCATGGTCATTTGATTATTTGGTTTACAGATTTTTTAGCCTCTGTAGACAGAGTAGGACAAAATTAAAATTAAAAATAATAATCATATCATTTAATTTTTTTGGTGTTCGTAAACATCATAACCTTTGAGAGTGTAAATGGTATAAAGATGACATTCTGAGCAGGACTAGGAGTCATAAATACAATTTGACATTATTAGCCATATTGTTTCCCTGTGGTCTGGTATGTATTAACTCGGGAATTTTTCACTCAGTTTTAAATTAGCACACTGATCTGTGTGCGAAAGGTAGTACTGCGCCAATTTAAATACAAGTAACGTATGAGCTTGGTTCTGGAAAGTGTTTAAATAACCAACATTGTGCCTTTTAGTCATTTATTGTAATACCTCTGGTTTAAAAATTGCTCTTTTCTGTCAGTTGTGCTCCCTCTCTTTCCTTTTATTTCTTCCGACGCCCCTGTTTGGCAATTTTTTTTTTTAGCAGGTATATGTCAATCCATTGCTGCGAGAACATTAAGTTTGTGATTGAAACCTCAGTCACGTCTCTAAGCCGTCTCCGTGGCTTGTGTAACCTATTATCTAATTATTTACCAGTAAATGTTATCAGAATAAATAGGGGCCACATTTGTAGGCTATTCATCTATCCCACTGTAGGCAACTTTGTACAAAATTAGCTGGATATTGATTGAATCATTTCCCAGGGGGTTTTCTACTCTCCATTGAGATGACTTCCTCAGTTCCTGGTGCAGTGGAACATTCATAAAGCCCTGAGTGGAAATATCCCTCATTATACCTCATTGGAGTTTAGGTCATTGTCGTTTTATCATGGGAATTCCCTGCAGTGATTTTGTAGACACAGCATCTCCCCTGACCCTCTTTACAATAAACACACACATCATCCAACTAATTAGGGTCCATACTGATTGGGTCATTTCTCCCCACGGGAGGCTCGTATTGATCAGGTGACTTCTCCCGTGGGTGCTCTCTGTCCAGTGTTAGGACACTCATTTGTGGACATAGATAGGGTATGGCTAATTAACTTTAAGCCTTGTTAAGCCTTGTAAAGTCAATTTCCTGTTTCCCAGGCCAAATTAATATTGAAAATCATGCGTGAACACAGATTTAATCAAATTTTGTATTTTTGTGGCATGTACATGCAAGCCTTGAATTAGTGTGTCTGTCATTTGCAGAATGAGGTCCCCAGAGGGTGAATTTAGTGATGCTACCCCGCATATCGGGCTAGCATCACCAAATTCACCCTCTGGGAACCTCATTCTGCTGAGTTGTAAGCAGAATGAGGTCCCAAGATGGTGAATTTGGTGATGCTAGCCCGCTATGTGGGGTAGCATCACTAAATTCACCCTCTGGGGACCTCATTTGCAAATGACAGGCACACTATTTCAAGGATTGTGTACATGCCAAGCCTGAGTTTAATGTGCCTGTCATTTGCACAATAAGATCTCTCAGTGAGAGCTTTCCGTTGAATGGCAACAAGCCATATTTCAAACTAAATCCTGAAAAATTACCCATAATTCTAATGTGGTTAAGGAGTCGATTATTTAGGGCATTACTTTAGCTAATGCACACATTGAGAGCTTTCCGATGAATGGCAACAAGCCATATTTCCGACTAAATCCTGAAAAATTACCCATAATCCTGCTGTGGTTAAGGAGTCAATTATTAAGGTCATTACTGTATATATACCCTGGTGAATGATTCTATGTTCCAGAGTCATGAAATAATCAAGTTACATTGTGGGTTTCTGTATCTGGTTTGTCTACATCAAGATAGATAATCAAATCCTGGACCATACAGAATTGCCTGTTATATGCACTATATTAATCAAGCAATGAAATTTGCCCATGATTTACTGAACATGGTAAATCCCTGTGGGGCCCATGTGGTGTTAATGTAGGAGAAATATATATTATTCCCATCAAGCATGGAACCAATGTAATGCACCCAGGGATTTGGTAAATAACTTGTTATAGAATACAATCCCAACCTGGGTTGTTTTTTGTCTCAAGGTGTAAATAAAGAGTATTCCCGGGTTCATGCTTCCAATGGCCAAATTGGCCAATGGTAATATTTTTGGAAAATGGCCAAAGAATAGACCGCAATCACCTCTCAAGTTATATAATTATTGTTGATGTGTGTGTTTCCCAGATAAAAATACAGGCCAAGTTCAAATATGGGTTCTATCAGGAGCTTTGGCGTCCTAACCGGTTACCGGTGTAACACATCATATTTTTCCCCTGGATATCTTCCCCTGCGGAAAAAATTCTGAATAAATTTTATTTCAATGGATAGAAACTTTTCCTAGCAGGTGTCCTCTGTTCATATCTATTATTTTATATTCCAGAATCTATATAAAACTTGCTATAAAGAAATACACTATCGTTAAAGGACTGTATTCACTTTGATTCTTTTATTTCTGTATACATGCATTATAATAATAATAATAATAATGACCAGTTTTATATAGCGATTAACCAATTACTTGCTCAAACACGCTTGGTACAATATTACCCCAGTCATTTGTACAAGCCAACCAATGAACCGACTGCAGCCATTGCAGGAACTGCTCTAGTTTGATCAGAACATGCTCTGATACTCATCAATATGACATGCTGACTGTTACTCTTTTAACGCGTGAGTGATGCGAAGTCGACACAGTACGAGTGACCTTGCTCAAGGGTCACAACTTGGCATGGGTTTTGAAACAGCGAGCAATCCGGCCAAGCCACTGCTGTGTGAAGACTCAATGACCGGCGACGCGGTGCGAACCCATATCGATGTGTTAACAGCGAATACAAGTCCGACACGCTAACCACTGGACCTCCATTACATCTAAACAAAATTTATTTCCTCAGGTGTCTATCCATGAAGCGAGAGGGTTGCCTCCGGCACTATGCAATTTTGTCTTCTGTCAGTATTCATTTTGGGGAATCCCGGAGAACATTGTGGTGCCGCCTGAGATTCACCCAGATAGTGCCGCCCGCCGGAGATCAGATGGTGCTTCATTCGACTTCAATCACACAAAGGTACAGCTCAAATTCAAAATTTATTGAGACCTCGAACTATGAACTATGACAAGACAAATATTAAATAATTTGGAAGTCATTCCCTCTGGTTAGTGTTCAGTGCCGAAGTCATTCCATCTGGTTAGTGTTCAGTGCCAGCCTGCCAGGTATTTTGATGTGTAAATGTGTACATCAGAGGCATATTAACCCTTTACCCAACAAAACGCCCAAATAAAGCTTCAACAGCCTAAAATACCCTGTGCCAATGCATTCTCTTATATATGCAAGTCGACCATAGGTCGCCTCGCATATATAAGAGAATGCATTGGCCTAACAATTTTTTATCATTTTTTTTAAATAAATGTTTCTTACAATTTTTAGGACATAAAATAAAAAACATCCATTACCCTGCAGGGAGCCCCACACATATATAGAAGCATATAGATGAGTGTCGTCTGCTCATGTTTGTCTGGGGCTCTGTATGGGTGAAATTATAAAATTGTTAAAGAATACAAGAAAAAATTATTAAAATTGTAAAAAATTGTTAGGCCAATGCATTCTCTTATATGTGCGAGGCGACCTATGGTCGACTCGCATATATAAGAGAATGCATTGGCACAGGGTAAAAAAAAATCCCGACTGTTGGGTAAAGGGTTAATGAATATGTAATACAATCTAATTTAACCCACACATGGACCAATATAATTTTACCCACTCCAAAGCATCTTCCGATTACCCCTATGTAGAGCACTGATATTACCCCTATTTTAAAAAAAAAAATTCTGAAATGTTCCACAGAAAACCCTGTGCCAATGCATTCTCTTAAATATGCAAGTCTCAACAGAAACTTTTGTACATAACTATGAAATAATGGCAACAGAAGCTTTATCTAACATTCTGTCTATACCTGTCCCCCCCCAAACAAATTTCAGGGGACAAAAGAAATAATCAATGTCATTCTGTGCGTCCGTCCCAGATGGTTTCCAGATGATAACTTTAATTTTAGTTGTCTTGATTGTTTTCAAATTTTGTATGTGATTATCCCCATGAAAATTCTGGTTAAGTTCGAATTTGGGTTCGGTTTACCCATTTTTGCCAGTTATGGTCCTTGTTGTCTTAGATTTTGTTGATTATTTTGGTTTCCAGGTGATAACTTTCATTTTAATTATCTGCGTGTTTTAAAGTAATGCCATAAATAATCAACTCCTTAACCACAGCAGAAGTATGGGTAAATTTTCAGGATTTAGTCGGAAATTTTGCTTGTTGCAATTCATCCGAAAGATCTCAGTGAGAACTTTCCAATGAATGGCAACAAGCCATATTTCTGACTAAATCCTGGAAAATTACCCAAAATTATGCTATGGTTAAGGAGTCGATTATTTAGGGCATTACTGTGGTTTTAATTATATGTGTATTTTACCTTTACGTTACAGGACTTCAAAGTCTACCTCACGGAGGAACTAATAGAACACATATCAGAAGGTGCTTTATCTATAGAAGTCTGGGGTCATCGAAGTCAAGGCTTCGGGTCAAACGGTGCCCCGCTAGATATGATGAAAATCAAATCGCGATCACTGCCAGACAGGTTAGTAATGTTTTACTGCAATATACAGTAATGCCCTAAATAATCGACTCCTTTTAATTACCACAGCAGAATTATGGGTAATTTTTCATGATTCAGTTGGAAATATGGCTTGTTGTCATTCATCGGAAAGTTCTCACTGAGAGCTTTCCGATGAATGGCAACAAGCCATATTTATGGCAACAAGCCATATTTCCGACTAAATCCTGAAAAATTACCCATAATTGTGCTGTCGTTAAGGAGTCGATTGTTTAGGGCATTACAGTAGGCTTCATATCTATGTAAAACTTTGTACAAACCATTTACATAACTCTTAAATTGAAATGTTTAGTTCAGTTGACTATGATTGTATTGATGGTTATATATATATTTCAGCCAAGTATTTGCAATTTGAGGATAACTCCACAGATATTCCTGTTTTGTCAAGGATATGTTTCTGAGCAGGCTCCATATGCATGCTTGATATTTGCAAAAATAAAGTAATAAGGTAAACAAATTCAACCAAAAGATTGGACTGACATTTTCAAATGGACAGATTTAGGTTGAAAAACTTCTAAATTGTCCATCATGCACTACAAACTATGGTCAACCATAATCTGTTGCAGGATATCATGTCCAATGATAGATGTACCATATCCTTTTATAAACTCCGCATAACACCGAGTGTTTATTGTTACACATTAGTGGCATCCACATTAAATACTGACTATAATATGTCAATTTTCATTTCTCACTGACTACTAGTCTCAACTCTTCCTTATTTAACCCTTTCAGTGATTATAATAATGTGATACATTGATGGAAAGAGCTCTAAGGGCTCTTTCCATCAATGTATCACATTATTATAATAAAAAAATTTGAAAAATGATCAAGGAAATATGGGTTGATACAAAAATCGGACTTGGCACTGAAAGGGTTAAAGTTACGTGAAAAACTCCGATAGGGTGATCAAATAGAAATGGAGAATAATCTTGCTCAAAGCAGTTATTTTTACAAAATTAATCAAAATTTACAACACACACCGTCATTCTTATATATTATAATCAAATGCAATGACTTTCGATGGCAAAATCATTTGTGTTGGTTTATCGCCTATAGTTGCATCCCGAATCGAGTTGTAAATATTTACAATTGCACATAGTTCAGACGATATTTTCTACGGAGAGGTATGGTCAATCTCTTTGAGATTTTCGACGATATCAGTATAATGCTGCATTCTACCAGTTGGAATAGCGCCTGAATACTAACTTAGCTTACTCGTATTTAAATTCTCGCAGTACTATTTTTCGCTCAGTTATAAATTCGCGCACTTAAAATTCGCACACCTATCTGCACGAATTCAAAACTGACCAAATTTTTTTCGTAAAATTCTTGGATCTGAGGACTGTTTCAGTTCTCAGTCATTTCTGAAGATACATATGTAACTATATTAAACACGTTCATAACAAAGGATCACTGGATGGTTTACATCATGTGAAACATAACTGCATAATCATTCTGTTGCGATGATGCATGTCTATAGGCTCCAAATGATGACTCTGATATTGAAATAGTTATGGACTTGACATCAATGCAATGAACTGGAAGCAGAAAACCACAACCGAAAAGCAAGCCTTGAAATAGAGTGTCTGTCATTTGCAGAATGAGGTCCCCAAGCCTTGAAATAGTGTGTCTCTCATTTGCAGAATGAGGTCCCCAGAGGGTGAATTTAGTGATGCTACCCTGCATATTATTATTATTATTATATACATTTAAAAACGCATTATACAATAAAGTTTCAATGCGCTTTACAACAAAGCGCGACAAAAATAACATTGAAATGTAAAATTTAAAAAGCATAGTAATAAGGTAAAGGAAGTTAAGATGATGACTAAGAACTAGATTTAAACTTAACGATTAACTTGCTGGAAACATTGTCTAAAAAGTAAAGTTTTGAGATCGGTTTTGAAATCCTTCAATGTAGAACATCGTCGAACAGTTTGTGGCAGACCGTTCCATACCTGCGTAGCCAATTCCTGAAAACATTTTTTACCGTAATTCACGTTGGGTTTCGCTATTGTCCTAATGTCTAAACCGCTTGTCGTTGAACGCGTAACTCTGCCGGATTTTAGGACAAACATATCAGATATGTACTCAGGCGTTGTCTTTCTCAATGATTTGTATATAGTCACCGCACATTTGAACTTAAGTCTGAATTCGAATGTCATAATGTGCTCCTGTATTAGCGTCTGTGTGATATGGTCGAATTTGGCGACATTTTTTATCAATCGGGCGCAGCTATTTATCACAAGATCAATACGCCGAATATTCTCTTGCGTGATGTTCGTCAAAACAGTGTTTAAATTATCGATCCGAGACAATACAAGTGAGATAACTGCATGCTTCATGACATCATCACTTAAGTATCCTCGAATGCGTCGGAGGCAGCGAAGGTGGTAATAACAAACTCGGATCAAGTTCGAAACCATTTTGTCCATGGACATCGTTGAGTCAAAATGGGCTCCAAGATTGCGTAGATCTATGCATGATGTTATCACACTTTGGCCCAGGTGTATATCGAAACGGCACTCGTCGTTGTTGTTGACAAATTGCGAAAGGGCACTCAGTGAATATTTTGACCCAATAACGAGAAATTCTGACTTGTCGTCGTTAAGTTTGAGTTTGTTTTCCAACATCCAGTTTTTGATATCGACATAGCAGTCCTCGAGATGTTTTTTAGCTTGATGATACGAATTTAAATCCTTTCTAGAAAATTCTAAATACACCTGAGTGTCGTCGGCGTAGAGATGATATTTGACTGCATATTTTTCTAGAATACGTCCCAAAGGCAGAGTATAAATCAAAAACAGCAGAGGCCCTAATATGGATCCCTGAGGGACACCAACATCCAGGCATACTTGCTCTGAGAGAGTCTCGCCAATAAGTACCTGTTGTTTCCTGTTAGTAAGGTATGATTTAAACCATTCGAGTGCGATGTTGCTCACTCGAATATCACTACGAAGCCGTCCTAATAAAATGGTATGATCGCAAGTGTCAAATGCCGCACTTAAGTCAAGCATCAGAAGAAGCACACAGTTGCCACGATCCAAGGACAGGTCAATATCATTTTTCACTTTCGTCAGCGCAGTCTCACACGAGTGATGTTTCCGGTATGCGGACTGAAACTTGTCGAAAAGAGAATAACGATTGACATGGTCTAATAGCTGTCGACTAACTACTTTCTCTAAAACTTTCGATATAAATGACAAGTTGGATACAGGCCTATAGTTTTTAAGAACATCTCGATCCAAAGAAGCCTTTTTAAGAATCGGTGTAACAACTGCATTTTTCATGATACCAGGAACAATACCATCCATCAAAGAATTGTTTATCACCTTAGTAAAAATTGTAACGGCTTGAATTCTCACGGATTCACATTTGAGAAATTTAGTTGGAACAGGATCTAATAGGCATGATTTGCTTTTCATGCTTAACATGAACTTTTCGACATCACTCTCATGAACAAGGTGGAATTCTGAAAACTCAATAACTGAACATCTCGTGTCTCGCATCCGAATGGTCGCTGGTGGAACACATGCATTAGCATATCGCACTCGAGCATCCGTTGCCTGTAAATCCGTGTCTCGCATCTGAATGGGCGCCGGTGGAGTGGGTTGAATCTGGTCTCGCATGCGAATGGTCGGCCACGATGTTTCGCAGTCCGTATCTCGTACTTGAATGGTCGTTAGCGAAAACAGCTACATCAGCACCTCGCATTTGTATGGTCGCTCTCATAGAAGGTACGACGGTATCCTGAGCGCTAATATTCAAATTAAAATATTTCTTTATAGTATCTATCTTATCACGAAAGAAATAAACAAAGTCGTTAGAAAGTTCCAAATGTGACGAATGCTTGGGTAGCTGGACTTCCTCTCTTTTTGAGAGACTTTTCAATCCATCATACATTTGCTTCTGGTTTGCATTTATAAAGAATGATTTAAAGTGCGACTTTTTTGCACACTTAACCATGGTTACAACAGTTTGAGAACATACAATTAATTCATTCCTGTTTTCCTCAGATCTGTGTCTGGAGTATTTCACTGATAGTTTACGACGTCGTTTCTTCTCCAATTTAATTTCATCAGTAAACCATGGATTCTGATGTCGACCCAGTTGTACCGATTTCAATGGAATTTGCTTGTCAAGCTCTGCAGTCACACACGCGTTATAAGATTCAACATCCATTATCGAGGCAAGGTTAGATTCCAGACCATCTGCAAACACTTCAGTATTCAGCTGTTTGAATTTCCGACGCATCACACGTTGTTTTTCAGGTGGTTGGTGGTTCACAGTCATAGGCACTTTGCATGTGACAGCGTGGTGATCCGATTTACCAGTGAACAGCGCTCGGTCATATACTTCAACATCTTTTATGCACAGTTGATCGCTACACACAACATGGTCCAATGTATGGCCAACGTGTTGAGTCTCTGTGGTACATCTAGTGCAACCCGACACGCATTGAATCTGCTCATTTGCTTTAAGAATGTTTAGATAAGCACAAGCATCTGCGTCAAAGGGATCGTCCAGATAGATATTAATATCACCAATGATAATGAAGGGTGTGGGCATGCTACGATATAAACTAAGCATGTTTTCGAACTCTTTTTTGAACAGAGAGAATTTTGTACCACCTGGTTTTTCTGGTGGTCTATAAACTACGATCACCATCAGTTGTTCAGTTCCTGCCTTAGTAGGGAATTTACACAGGACAGGGAGATGTTCGAAGTTTTCATAGATCTCGTGTGTATCACGTTGAATTTGTATAGCGGTGGAATATATCAGACCTATGCCGCCCCCACGGATGTCACCACTTCGCGAAGTAAATACAGCGTTGTAATTATCAGGACAAACAGACACAGTTGTCGGACCCTCCTCTCCGTCGAGAAGCCATGTTTCGCACACAGCAAGCAAATCACACCCAGTTGACTCGATAAATTCACAAACATCGGCGGTCTTATGGACGATGGACCTGGTGTTTAACGTTGTGAGTTGACATTCATCAAACGTAACTACAGGTTCTGTGGATTGTCTTGGAATAGCCCGAAGATTATTTCGACTACAACCACTTTGCCCATTATTTGTATAGGGCTCACATGATCCCACACCAGTTATAGTTCTGATAACAAATGTTAAACCGTCTAAGCAGTTCGCAGATTTCCGTATACCACGCCGTGTCGGTTTGCATTTACTTAGGCCAAGTGTTTTTATTTTCTGCCACACATCTATCGGCAATCTTAAATCTGGTTTCGATGAAAGACGACGCAGATTGAGCGAGGAATATGAACGAGTCACCGATAGTGTCATTGTTGGGTTGTCTATGTGTGGTCCACTTACAGGTTGGTCGGGTGTGTGAAAAATCCAATAAATCAGCGGGCCAAAGTTCTCCACATCGATCGAGCAGACAGGAACAAAAACAATACGAATCCAATAATTCAGCTCTGTAGTTAGGTATATTTGCTTGTTACGCTGAAAGTCGACGGCTTGGGTGAACATCGGGTTGTCGATCCAGAATATCGATTTTCCATGAGACACAGCGATCCACGGTGTAGGTGTCCTGTCGTTAATTAGGAGTGAGTAGTTATCAGTTACCTCGAAAGTTTGTAAAGTCAACAGAAAACTCCAAATATTCAGCATAAAACACCAACTTAATCGAAAACGAAACGTTTCACCGTAATCGTTGGCAACTATTCGCAGCATTGGTCGTATTTTCAGGCTATAGCAGCTTAGAAAAAGTACAAAATTTAACCTTTCTTCCCGGAGCGAGGTGACGTGCTACCGATAGGCGCGACAGGCTAGCGGGCTAGCATCACCAAATTCACCCTCTGGGGACCTCATTCTGCTTACACCTCAGCAGAATGAGGTTCCCAGAGGGTGAATTTGGTGGCACTATGCGGGGTAGCATCACTAAATTCACCCTCTGTGGACCTCATTCTGCAAATGACAGACACGCTATTTCAAGGCTTGCCGAAAAGGCAACTTGGTTTCGGGTTGCGATGACAGCTAACTGAGACTGCATGGTCACGCTGTCATTCCAGGGTGGTGAATGGGGCTGTGCAAGACTTGAAATAGCGTGTCTGTCATTTGCAGAATGAGGTCCCCAGAGGGTGAATTTAGTGATGCTACCCCGCATAGCACCACCAAATTCACCCTCTGGGAACCTCATTCTGCTGAGGTGTAAGCAGAATGAGGTCCCCAGAGGGTGAATTTGGTGATGCTAGCCCGCTATGCAGGGTAGCATCACTACATTCATCCTCTGGGGACCTCATTCTGCAAATGAGAGACACACTATTTCAAGGCTTGGGGCTGTGCTTTCATGCAATCTAGAATATGTGCATTTCTTACAAGCATTTCAACTGTCGTTGACGTTACGATGATTTGTACGTCGCTTGGCATGTAATTATGGTTCTGATTTCTTTTATATTGGTTAACCGTTTACCCAACAGAACGGCCCTGTGCCAATGCATTGTCTTATATATGCGAGTCGACCATAGGTCGCCTCGCATATATAAGAGAATGCATTGGCTTAACACATTAAAAATTATAAAATTGTTAAAGAATGTTAGAAAAAATGGTAAAAAGTGTTAAAAAAAGATTTTATTTAGGCCAATGCATTCTCTTATATATGCGAGGCGACCTATGGTCGACTCGCATATATAAGAGAATGCATTGGCACAGGGCATAACTGTAACTATCTCAATGTGGTCAAGGAGCCGGTTCCAATGATATCCATATTTGTATGGTTCTATTGAGACAGACCGAAGATATTTTAGGCTGTTGAAGCTTTATTTGGCCGGTTTTGGCCGGTTTGTTGGGTAAAGGGTTAACCGAATGTAAAGATAGCAACATAACACTCTTGTTTTCTCTGTGGTATATCTACATTGAGAGTCGTAATATTTTTTCGCTCAGTTTTAAATTCGCGCACTGACGGGTGCGCGAAAAATAGTACTGCGCGAATTTAAATACGAGTAAGGTATCAGTTTCACACGACCAATTAAGTCCATAATATGTCCTTAAGTGTTGGTCTTGTTGCAAATGTCAGGGCTTGCTTCTCGCTTATGTTTGTTTAACCTTCAATATTTGTGTTCCTGGAGATATGGTGTATGTTTTTAACAGGTCAGGCTCATCCTGAATTCCACTATTATAGTGGTATATGACCATTACCGTTTTGTGTTGCACTAATTCGGCATCATACATATAGTTTGTCCAGGAGAATGAATAAGCAACTCAATTAGCTTGCACTTAGTTGAAGTGTTATGAAGGGGCGATTGCGTCATCATGTTATTGTCATTTAGAAAGGCATATATTAGTAATATATTATAATATTATTGAATAACAAAGCTGGCGCAAAAGATCGCACAACAAATTTTGTCGGAAGACTTTTCATTATCTGCAACATTTTTAAGAGTGACATTTGGCTGTGATCGGGTATGTGCCATCTTCTATTCCCGATGCAAATAAAGGAAACTTGAATATTGTATAGTCATATACGACTATAATAGTTGAATTCAGGATGTGCCTGACCTGGTTAAGCCCAATATGAATAAATTCCTAGATTTACATCCAACTTGTTCAGAAAAATTGGGCGGGAGGGCAAATTGTATTTTTTATATCTTATTCTTCCTAACATAAATGATCATGGAAAGTTCTAGATATTGAAGCAGTATCCCATCGTATATAATACAAGGTGATTTAGAGTGTCCAATTTGATCAGTATAGACTGATTAATGGGTCATTGAAATGTAATTTAACCCTTTACCCAACAAACCGGCCAAAACCGGCCAAATAAAGCTTCAACAGCCTAAAATATCTTCGGTCTGTCTCAATAGAACCATACAAATATGGATATCATTGGAACCGGCTCCTTGACCACATTGTGATGGTTACAGTTATGCCCTGTGCCAATGCATTTTCTTATATATGCGAGTCGACCATAGGTCGCCTCGCATATATAAGAGAATGCATTGGCCTAAAACAAATCTTTTTTTAACACTTTTTACCATTTTTTCTTACATTCTTTAACAATTTTATAATTTTTAATGTGTTAAGCCAATGCATTCTCTTATATATGCGAGGCGACCTATGGTCGACTCGCATATATAAGAGAATGCATTGGCACAGGGCCGTTCTGTTGGGTAAAGGGTTAACGGCTAAGGCTTGAGAAAAAAGTTTACATAAAAGATATCCAAATAAAAAATAAATTGAGAAGGGGACTAAAAATAGGCAAAAAATCAAAATAAAACTCGAGAGAAAAGCTTCAACACTCAGATAACCTGCAGTATAGGTCTAGCGCTTTTGTTAATGTTTAACTTCATCAGGACCGAGTTTGGCATGTGATTTTTTAGGATTTTGCTCGCCTTATATACTGTTTGTTATGGGTCTCCAATTTGATTGGTCAGTGTAGAAGGGTCAAGGGGTTGTGAGAAGGATGCTCGGAAGTGCGGGTAACAAATGCGGGTAAGTGGTTTGTATTTGTGTTTAGCCTGTGTGGTGTGGATCATTTTAAATGTGGGTAATTGGTGCAGGTAATCAACGTGGTGATGATGATTATGCATTTCCGAAATTGCGGGTTTGTGGTGGGAAAGCACGAAGTCACGGAAGTAGGAGTGCAGGTAACATCATTTGTGCGGGTATTTGGATGATTGGGTGTGCGCGTGGTCTGTTTTAGTAAAAATATGGTCGGGAGGAGATGTAAATCAAGCAATGTTTATATTGGCCTTATCGAGGTTGACTATTATTTGACGTATTTCAGGTGGTCTGAGGTGATGAGGCGGCTAGAGATGTTAGTTGAAATTCAGGAACTTAACGACCAGGGAGACTATTCTCCAGTAGAGGTCATACCAAAACCTGAGGTGCCGTCGGCAGGAGTCTTTCAGTTACTACAGGTAAACATACAGTTATTACAGGTAAACATACAGTTACTACAGGTAAACATACAGTTACTACAGGTAAACATACAGTTACTACAGGTAAACATAACCCTTCCATGTCTGGAGCTTCCTGAAAATTTTGTGAAAACCCTGTGCCAATGCATTCTCTTACATATTTGAGTCTCCCATAGGGAGCCTCGCATATTTTAGAGAATACATTGGCCTAACAATATTTACCTTGAACTTGTAAGCCAGTGCATTTATCTTATATATACTCGGCTCCCTATGGGAGACTAGCATATATAAGAGAATGCACTGGCACAGGATCTTTGATGCTGCACCAACACAGTTCTAGTTATCAAAGCGACAACCTATTGTTTTACTCTATTCTGTAAATTGAGAGCTTATGATTAACCCTCTCTGGCAATGTGGTGATGTGACCTTAGTTGCTGAAATCGACATTAAACCCCAATTAATTTCAATCTATAGGAAATAGGTCATTTGTTGAACTTATTATCTGAATATTTCCCACTAATGAATAGGAATCCTTCTGAATTTGTATTATCATTTCACCTGCCTGATGTCTGCTAATACTTTCTGAACATCCCTCCAGGTGAATAATAGATCATTCCAGTGTTTAATGTTATGACTGTGTGGGAGAATCCATTTAGTAAATAAAGGATTCATTTATTATAAAATACACCTGGATGCCTGTAACACCTGCAAACACATTCTGTCTTTTCAGGGTCATTCAAGGAGATTAGTTGTGAAATTAAAACCATTATCCAAATCCGGAACGCTTCCGTTAATATGTGATTCCATATCGTCTCTGTCTATTGGTTGTCTATGCGTGCGTTCGAAGCTCCAGCGAGGGCTGGACAGTTATCAGGAGGAGGACCTTACACAGCTGCGTCATCACTGGCTCGAGGTGCTCAACAGGCGAAAAGATTACCTCGATGAACAGATACAGAAACTCATCAGTAGAACAGGTGTGTAAAAATTAAACAGGTGTGTAAAATTTGACAAGTGTGTAAAGTTAGACAGGTGTGTAAAATTAGGTATGTCATCAGTAAAACAGGCATCAAAAACTCATTGATAAAATAATTTTGTTAAAAAACTATCCATTTATAAAACCCATTAGTAAAATATTAAGACAACATTAAGTTAATGTTTTGTCTGTACCTTCATGTATAACTTACAGATAAATCTGACGCTGACGCGGACAGAGAGCGAGCTCTTATAGAGCAGTGGGCGTGTCTTACTGATGAGAGAGAGGCTCTGCACGCTCCACATCCTGGGAGCACTGTTCCTGGCTCGCCAGCTGATTGGTGAGTATTTGACATACAGTTAGCTAGCAATACCACAGTATTAGTTGGTGTTGCAAGGATTTGATTAAACTTATTCTCAAAGATGAGTATTCAGTACGAGTCTTAGTTTGCGATGAGTTTAATAGATTATTAATATGTCGGGTGCCTCGCATGTATAAGATAATGCATTGGCCTAACAATATTTACCTTGACCTTGTAAGCCAGTTCATTCTCTTATATATATGCGAGGCTCTGTATGGGAGACTCACATATTTAGGAGAATTTACTGGCACAGTATCTTTAATGCTGCTCCCATCATTAGGGGATTAAGATTATCATCGCTTTTCAAAGAGACTGCTCTTGGATAATCAAAATGCGACAGGTTGTGTCAAATGTGAAGCTGATATGCCATGTTATGCGTAGTAATCCCGTGATAATGACCCTTTTCATTGTACTAACTGTATTTTTATTATTCTAGGGATGTCCCCCCTGATATGGAGGAGCATCGGCCAGTTATTTTTCTGGATCTGAATGGTAAGCTAAATATAATTTTCAATCTTTTTTCTTTTTTCTTTCACTAATACTATATCTGCTCATTGACACAGCATGACAGTCATAATAAACTCACCTATTCTGCTAGTCATATGCCGGCAATTCAAGCCATGAATAAAAAAATTTATGTGTTGCAGATATTGTTTAAGAATGCCCTCAAAATCATCTATTCATTATAGCAGACAGAACTCCATCAATAAACTCAGCTCAGTGTTGCAGATAAAAAGTTCTAAGCTTCCATGAATAACCAGCTCAGGTTTGCAGATGTAACTGTTAAGTTGTTATCCGTATCTCAGTGTCGTAGTTAGAACTTAACCCTTTACCCAACAGAAGGGCCCTGTGCCAATGCATTCTCTTATATATGCGAGTCGACCATAGGTCGCCTTGCATATATAAGAGAATGCATTGGCTTAACACATTAAAAATTATAAAATTGTTAAAGAATGTAAGAAAAAATGGTAAAAAGTGTTTTTTAGGCCAATGCATTCTCTTATATATGCGAGGCGACCTATGGTCGACTCGCATATATAAGAGAATGCATTGGCACAGGGCATAACTGTAACTATCACAATGTGGCCAAGGAGCCGGTTCCAATGATATCCATATTTGTATGGTTTTATTGAGACAGACCGAAGATATTTTAGGCTGTTGAAGCTTTATTTGGCCGGTTTGTTGGGTAAAGGGTTAAGTTGCCATGAGAAACCCACTCAATAACTCAATATTGCAGATAAAATATAAAGTTTGGCATGAATAACTGGCCTAGTACTGCCGATTGAAACTAGGTTTTCGATGAGTAATCCACTCAGTGTTGCTGAAATTAGGCAGAATGAGTTCCCCAGAGGGTGAATTTAATGATGCTATCCCACAAGGTGGGCTAGCATCACCAAATTCACCCTCTGGAAACCTCATTCTGCTTAGGCCTCAACTGCTATGGGAGAATTAAGTTCCCCAGTTGAAGTTGATGTTCGCCCATTAGTCAACTCAATTATGCAATTCACCTTCTGTAAATTAGGGGATATAGAAACTGAATAGAAGGGAAAGGGTAACAAAAAATCATTGTTAATTTGAGACTATAGATACTTCCCACAATAGGAGGCCTAAGTAGAATGAGGTCCCCAGAGGGTGAATATGGTGATGCTAGCCAGTTGTGCAGGACAGCACCACTAAATTCACCCTCTGTGGACCTCATTCTGCCTAATGCCAGACATACTATATCCAGGCTTGCTGATAAAACTTACATGTATGCTGCAATAACCTGCTCATCATTACAATCTAACTTGAAGTTTCCTATGTTATAACTTTAGGAACACCCTGCCGAAAAATGAGAAACTTCAAATCTATAAACTAACATCTCAAATTTTAAGCTCCCGTAATGGAATAATGGCACATTAACCTGTTGGCTAGTAGAACGACATATATGTCGTCTATCGGTTGAGGAGTAGAACGACATATATGTCGTTTCACGAAGTGTTATTTTATGTAGACATAACTTCAATAAATCATCTGATATATAAATGATTTGTATAGGAGTTATTTTATTAATATAATGTCCCAAATGTATAAGTGCAATCGAATCTGATAACACATGTTAACAAAAAATGCACATAAATTAAAACGAATTATTGGACCCTTTTGACCCGAACTTGTTAATAATTATTGCTATGGCGTTGACGTTAAATTTACTCATGACGTCATGTATATGACGTTGCAGATACTCTCCAAAGTGTTAAGAGTAATTCTGTTTACGTAAAAGTTTTATTTTTTTAATTTCAGCTGAAGACATGAGTACTCCTAACGCTAAAGAAGGGCTGCAGGCTGCTGGAATTAACTCGATATTACCGAAGGAACACAGCACGGAGTTTGTTAATCTTCCACTTCTCAAACAATTCACAGAAAAAGAAAATGTAAGTTGGCAAATATTCTAACCTATCGTCAATGCAGATTTCCACAGCTGTCAATTAAATAATTATCTGCTGATTTAATCAACCAATCAGCAACTCAGCCAGTCGTTTGCTGTAATGAAAATTCTGAGGCCATCTTTGTTCACCTTAATTTGGATACCCGTGGATACAAGCCTTGAAATAGTGTGTCTGTCATTTGCAGAATGAGGTCCCCAGAGGGTGAATTTAGTTATGCTATCCCGCATAGCGGGCTAGCATCACCAAATTCACCCTCTGGGGACCTCATTCTGCTTAGGCCTTAGCAGAATGAGGTTCCCAGAGGGTGAATTTAGTGATGCTAGCCCGCTATGCAGGATAGCATCACTAAATTCACCCTCTGGGGACCTCATTCTGCAAATGACAGACACACTATTTCAAGGCTTGCGTGGAACATTTAATGTTTTTATGAATGCAGATTGAGTGAAAATATTTTAATAAATTCAAGAGATATTGTTTTTTTTTTACTTATTTCATTTCTAGAAACAAGGAAATAGCATCCTTCAGGCATAAAAATGAAATATTTTCATCCATGCCCCGTCTGACCCTGGAAACCGTGTGCTTGGATTCTCTCAAAATTCAGCTTTCCACAGCTGTCAATCAAATAATTATTAGCAGTATATTCAACCAATCAGCAACTGAGGCGGTCGTTTACTGCATTTAAAATTCTTATGCATCTTTGTTCACCCTGATTCAGTGTTAAACCAGATATTTCAACAATGTTTTTGTTGTCAAATCTTAATATACTGAACTTGTGATTTGCAAAAAGCTGAAGTCATCCAGAGAATTGCTAAGTTGTCTGAAAAAATTTGGCACAATTCCCTCACAATTATTTTGGACGTTACTTGGTTTACCACTTCTGATCACTGTATATACAATTATTCTCTATTATGCCACAATTCCTGAGCGTTTTACTTCATGAATTATAGCAATATTTTAAAACTTGCTTCCTCTAAAATAATTAATTTATTATCATTTTATGAAAACATTCAGTTTTTGAATATTACACTTGTAGCATTCCCTATTTTGAATTAAATCTTTGGATAATTAAAAATATAAATTAAAGGTATTTATATAGCGCATTCCACAGTAAATTAGATTCAATGTATTTATATAGCGCATTCCACAGTAAATTAGATTCAATGTATTTATATAGTGCATTCTACAGTAAATTAGATTCAATGTATTTATATAGCGCATTCCACAGTAAATTAGATTCAATGTATTTATATAGTGCATTCCACAGTAAATTAGATTCAATGTATTTATATAGTGCATTCCACAGTAAATTAGATTCAATGTATTTATATAGCGCATTCAACATTAAATTAGATTCAATGTATTTATATAGTGCATTTCACAGTAAATTAGATTCAATGTATTTATATAGTGCATTCCACAGTAAATTAGATTCAATGTATTTACGTGCGCTCGCGCAACAGTATGGCGATCAGACAGATTCGTAGGTTGGTGTCACACTCCATGACGTCACCAAAAACGACGTAAAACCTCGTGGCGTTCTGACATTTTTACTGTGCCGCGTTTTTGCTATGTTTATTTTATGTGTTGTTTCGATTATTTGTTTGTCGCCGATGTCGCCATTTGTCAGGATTCCCTGTTTCTATATTTAAAACTGGCATGCTCGTAGTGAGCCTCGATTTCGATTTTTTCTCCCAGGTCAAAATACGTCAGAGTTATGACAAAAATAGATCGACCTACATTTTCTCCATCAGAACTCTACATCAAAGAGTCTATAGACTCCTTCGGGACCTACATAGACTCCTTCATTTGGGTATTTTTACTTATAATTGGGAAGTTTTATCATTTTTGGTTCGTGCGAAGACCTCTTATTATCGTGCGGGAAAAGAGAGACATTCAAAACGCGATTTCGTAATTCGACGCAATAGGCTGAATAGCCTAACCTTCAGCCGAGTTCCGGGTCAAATACGACGAATGACGTAACACAAAACAAAACGCATTTGTTGACACAAACACCGTTTGAAGAGTTTATTATTACATAAAATGATCGTTATTGATTAATTATTGATTAATTATTGATATTTATTGTTGCATATTGGCTGCTATCAATATTTACACAAATAGTATTAATTATTTCTTATAATTGCTCCTTTGGTCAACTTTGACTATCGGAAAATGAAAATGAAAATATGCCGCTGAAAAAAATGTAATCGATATTAAAGTCTCATCCTTTCGGCAACATGGAATTGGTTTTAATTACTTAAATGATTAATATAGTAATTTGCCTTTTATCTGTGATGAAATGAGAAATGGTAATTGTCTTTTTTTGCTAACATTAAATTAAATTAAACAAATTAAGTAAAATACAGTGAAATTATTTTTTAAATTATTGTTTATTACATTTTTGCGCACGTTGGCATCTCTCTGAGTGCATTCTAGTTATATAGTGCAATCTACAGTAAATTAGATTCAATGTATTAAAATAGTGCACTCCACAGTAAATTAGATTCAATGTATTTATATAGCGCATTCCACAGTAAATTAGATTCAATGTATTTATATAGTGCATTCCACAGTAAATTAGATTCAATGTATTTATATAGTGCATTCCACAGTAAATTAGATTCAATGTATTTATATAGCGCATTCAACATTAAATTAGATTCAATGTATTTATATAGTGCATTTCACAGTAAATTAGATTCAATGTATTTATATAGTGCTTTCCACAGTAAATTAGATTCAATGTATTTACGTGCGCTCGCGCAACAGTATTGCGATCAGACAGATTCGTAGGTTGGTGTCACACTCCATGACGTCACCAAAAACGACGTAAAACCTCGTGGCGTTCTGACATTTTTACTGTGCCGCGTTTTTGCTATGTTTATTTTATGTGTTGTTTTCGATTATTTGTTTGTCGCCGATGTCGCCATTTGTCAGGATTCCCTGTTTCTATATTTAAAACTGGCATGCTCGTAGTGAGCCTCGATTTCGATTTTTTCTCCCAGGTCAAAATACGTCAGAGTTATGACAAAAATAGATCGACCTACATTTTCTCCATCAGAACTCTACATCAAAGAGTCTATAGACTCCTTCGGGACCTACATAGACTCCTTCATTTGGGTATTTTTACTTATAATTGGGAAGTTTTATCATTTTTGGTTCGTGCGAAGACCTCTTATTATCGTGCGGGAAAAGAGAGACATTCAAAACGCGATTTCGTAATTCGACGCAATAGGCTGAATAGCCTAACCTTCAGCCGAGTTCCGGGTCAAATACGACGAATGACGTAACACAAAACAAAACGCATTTGTTGACACAAACACCGTTTGAAGAGTTTATTATTACATAAAATGATCGTTATTGATTAATTATTGATTAATTATTGATATTTATTGTTGCATATTGGCTGCTATCAATATTTACACAAATAGTATTAATTATTTCTTATAATTGCTCCTTTGGTCAACTTTGACTATCGGAAAATGAAAATGAAAATATGCCGCTGAAAAAAATGTAATCGATATTAAAGTCTCATCCTTTCGGCAACATGGAATTGGTTTTAATTACTTAAATGATTAATATAGTAATTTGCCTTTTATCTGTGATGAAATGAGAAATGGTAATTGTCTTTTTTTGCTAACATTAAATTAAATTAAACAAATTAAGTAAAATACAGTGAAATTATTTTTTAAATTATTGTTTATTACATTTTTGCGCACGTTGGCATCTCTCTGAGTGCATTCTAGTTATATAGTGCAATCTACAGTAAATTAGATTCAATGTATTAAAATAGTGCACTCCACAGTAAATTAGATTCAATGTATTTATATAGCGCATTCCACAGTAAATTAGATTCAATGTATTTATATAGTGCATTCCACAGTAAATTAGATTCAATGTATTTATATAGTGCATTCCACAGTAAATTAGTTTCAATGTATTTATATAGTGCATTCTACAGTAAATTAGATTCAATGTATTTATATAGTGCATTCCACAGTAAATTAGATTCAATGTATTTATATAGAGCATTCCATAGTTAATAAGATTCAATGTATTTATATATAGAGGATCTCACACGAGTTTCTATTTTATTCAGAATTTATCAACTGAGTTCACTAAATTCGATTTGAATCGAGGTTTACCGAGGCTCAAACAGAATTTAGTGGACGAGGTTGATAAATTACGCATAAAATAGGACGAATGTGAGATACCTCTTATCACATGATCAAATAAACGCGAAGCAATGCAAAATATTCAATGAAAACAACAATCATAAACTGCAGCGATCGCAAGTCATTTGAAGAACTGCATGACGTAATCGCACGCGCTTATATAAATGTGTGTCTTACCGATAGTTATGAAACTGCTTTTATGGCCAAATTATGTGATAAAGTGCATTCCACAGTATATTAGATTCAATGTATTTATATAGTGCATTCCACAGTAAATTAGATTCATTGTATTTATATAGTGCATTCCACAGTGAATTAGATTCAATGTATTTATATAGTGCATTCCACAGTAAATTAAATTCAATATATTTATATAGTGCATTCCACAGTAAATTAGATTCAATATATTTATATAGTGCATTCCACAGTAAATTATATTCAATGCGCTTTCCATGATTATTGACCCAGTCATAGGGCATTGAATCAAGCAGTTATTTACCATATCGTGATCTTGATACTGACAAATTCATCAACTCCAAACTGGGTATTCGTTTAACTGTCCCATATGACAACTGTAGTAGGAAATCACTTGACGAGGGCAACCAACGCAGCATTCGATGTTCAATGGCAGAGAGGGGATTCGAACTGTGGATGTTTTCACACCATTATGTCATGAGTCAAGCACACAGATGGGAACTCTTCCCCATTTTAAAGCATTAATTCATCTTCGTGTTATATTTGCAGGTATGTGCTGTTGCGCCTTGGGATTCGTCTATCCACGATTCTCCGCATTTAAACCGAAACACTACTTCCAATGAGCGCGTTTATCTAATTCTCAAAGCCGTCGTCCGGTTGAGCCATCCAGCGTATATGGAGCTTGTGTTGCGGAAACGACTGTCCATAAATATTTATAAGAAAGGTTTATATTCTTACACGGACCGACTCAAAAAGAGGTTAACTAGAAGCGTAAGTATTAACCAGTCTCTTTAAAAAGCCGACGAATATTTTACAATATTTACATCTCTAGATATCTCATTCATAATCAGTTACTGAATTGATGGTATTCCCTCCATTTCATTGGAGAGTGGCGAAGCACGCGCGTGATTTCATTGGTTTATGGCATAACAGATCACCTCACAGATCAGAGGTTAGTGACATGCTGACAAGTTTCCCACACATTGTCAAACTCAACCATTGTTGGAAAACTGAATACAGGCGATATATCCATAACTCATTTCACTCATCGCAATGTAGGAGACATTATTTTCGAGTTTTTATCAGTCAACGATATTTGTGACTGATTATTCTTTCGCATCTTGTTGTATTATAACTATTTCTAAATACTACGATTCTCACAAACATTTACTATAACAAGAATGCACTCCATATTTGGAAATGGTTTATTACGTCATGTTGGGAATGCCGCATTGTTATGCAAATGAAATTTAGTGGACACATCTAGAGACGTACATCCATTAGGATTATCGTCGGCTTTTTAAAGAGACTGAGTATTAACCATTTCATTACTGAATGGATTCTCCCGTTTATAGAAGTATATATTGGGTTGATCTATTATTCATTCGGAGGGGTGTTTGAATAATAAAAATTAAGAACCTACCTTTCACGATTAATATAGAGTGTTTCTATAGAAAATGATATCTCTGTCAGAATGACAGTCATTAATCCTTCCATGACTGGAGCTTCCTGAAATTTAGCAAAAACCCTGTGCCTGTGTGCATTCACTTATATATATGAATCTCCTTATGAGAGACTCGCATATATAAGAGAATGCACTGGCTCAAGATTTTAATGCTGCATCGGCGCAGCTACGTATGTGTATCATGAGTCTTCAACCAATCAGCGACTTTCACAGTCCAGTAACTTCAAGGTTTGGATTTGAACATTAATAATTTAATATAAGTCATTGACATTTACTGAGAAGAATATGATCTGATGTTTGTGACTGCATATATATGCTCGACTGATCTACAGTGCTATTATATATCTTTTTTTTTCCACAGGATATGTACTTCGGCAGTGGTGTAACTTATGATGTTGTTTCAAACATTCCAAAGGTCAGTAAAACATACCTTTTATTTCATCTAAACCTAAGATTTAAAATTAACCCGTTCATTGTGTCTTACAGATTTTGAATTAACCCTTTACCCAACAGAAGGGTCCTGTGCCAATGCATTCTCTTTTTTTAGGCCAATGCATTCTCTTATATATGCGAGGCGACCTATGGTCGACTCGCATATATAAGAGAATGCATTGGGACAGGGCATAACTGTAACTATCACAATGTGGTCAAGGAGCCGGTTCCAATGATATCCATATTTGTATGGTTCTATTGAGACAGACCGAAGATATTTTAGGCTGTTGAAGCTTTATTTGGCCGGTTTTTCCGTTTTGTTGGGTAAAGGGTTAAGTACAACCAAATACCACCTAATTTTGTTAATGATACGTCACCCATCATCAGAAGTTATGATACCATACTTCAGGTATACTTTAACCCCCATCGGATTGTATGAAATCGATACATGGCACATGTTTGTTCCATGTTTGTTCCGTTTCCAAACTTATTCCGCAATTTTGAAAGAACTCTGGAATTTTACACTGTCCTATACGAATTTGGATCCAATTTTCATTAAAAAGTTTCTCAATTGCCTACGATGTTAGGAGATGATCAGTGGTACGGTATCTCCCAAGCCTCCTGTGTTAGAAATACACGAAACAACTTTAGTTATGCGGAGGAGATCTAGGTGGTCACATTTCCTATTATCGTGATATGTTTAGGCTTTAGCATTCGGTATTTAAACAGACATGTCACCCCCGATATATTTGACAAACACGGTGCGAAAAAGTCAATGCGGCGGATTCTGCGACTCAAACAATTTTTTTTTTTGGCCTTATCCTTAAAATATAATTTATTATATGAGAATATCCTACTATTTTCACCATTTCAATTTCAGACCTAATCCATTCATAAAATTATAATCAGACTTGGTTGTAACATTAACTCCCATGTATGTAATATTAACTCCCTTGTACGTAACATTGACTCCCTTGTATGTAACATTAACTCCCTTCTACGTAACATTAACTCCCTTGTACGTAACATTAACTCCCTTCTATGTAACATTAACTCCCTTCGTCTACATATATTTTATGATCTCAAAACTGGATATTTATTCTGTAGGCCTCACGAGACTTAGAGGATATGGAGACGTTAGCTCAAATGGCGGCTTCTCATAATGACGCCCACACTCCAGATGGCGAAACGTACATTGAGAAGTACATCAAAGGCGTGTCAGCCGTCGAGAGTATTCTAACGCTGGACAGGTTACGACAAGTATGTTAATGTATTCTGTGTACTAGTTAACCCTGTAATGACGGGAGCTGCGCTGCATTAACCCTTTCAGTGCCGAGTCCGATTTTTGTATCAACCCATATTTCCTTCATCATTTTTCAAATTTATTGATTATAATAATGTGATACATTCATGGAAAGAGCTCTTAGAGCTCTTTCCATGAATGTATCACATTATTATAATCAATAAATTGCTCTTTCCATGAATGTATCACATTATTATAATCAATAAATTTGAAAAATGATGTAGGAAATATGGGTTGATACAAAAATCGGATTTGGCACTGAAAGGGTTAAAGACCATGTGCCAGTGTATTATCTTATATATGCGAGTCTCCCATAGGTAGCCTCGCATATATAAGTGAATGCACTAGCTTACATGGTCAAGGTAAATATTGTTATGCCAACGCATTCTCTTATATATGCAAGGCTCCCTATGGCAAAATTTGAGGAAGGTTAATGTAGGTTCTTCATTTCTGTGTTGGTTACTGACTCACAACACATACTATTTCTGTGATGGTTACTGACTCACAACACATACTATTTCTTCATGTGCCGTTTCAAGTAGACTTTCATTTTTAACCCTTTACCCAACAGAACGGCCCTGTGCATTCTCTTATATATGCGAGTCGACCATAGGTCGCCTCGCATATATAAGAGAATGCATTGGCTTAATTAACACATATTAAAAATGATAAAATTGTCAAAGAATGTAGAAAAAATGTAAGAAAAAATTATAAAATTGTTAAAGAATGTAAGAAAAAATGGTAAAAAGTGTTAAAAAAAGAATTTTTTTAGGCCAATGCATTCTCTTATATATGCGAGGCAACCTATGGTCGACTCACATATATAAGAGAATGCATTGGCACAGGGCATAACTGTAACCATCACAATGTGGTCAATGAACCGGTTCCAATGATATCCATATTTGTATGGTGTTATTGAGACAGACGGAAAATATTTTAGGCTGTTGAAGCTTTATGTGGCCGTTTTGTTGGGTAAAGGGTTAAGTAAAAACATTCTTGATTATTTCTTTTGAGTGAAAATTAGGTATTTGCACATCTGAGGTCCCAAGAGGGTGAATTTGGTGACACTAGCCCGCTATGTGGGATAGTGTCACTAAATTCACCCTCTGGGGACCTCGTTCTGCAAATGACAGGCACACTAAACTCAGACTTGTACATGTGTATACATAGACAACTGTTTTGTTCACATTTTTGTGTACTTCAGATTTTACAAAAGGGTACATCCATTGTTGTTGAATATTTTAATGATGCATCCTACAAATAGGTGTATGAGTCTCCAGTTATGTAGTATATTATATCATTATATCGTTTAATATGATCATACATAAACGTAATTTGCGCCCGCTTGTTATTGTTCATGGGAATATCGGATGAATTTTTATCTTTAGAAAGATTTGATGATAAACCCTAACGGGACACAAGAAAATAATATATACAATGTATGTAAATAATCACATATAACATAAATGTGGATGTTTTAGCCTGCCCGTATAATATGAGTCTCAGCTGTCTGGCCATCGACGCAGTCCTGTCTGGAATTTAAGTTGTGACATCATGACGTACGTCTTGATGTCATGACGCCTGTACTGGTTTCCCCAAGAAGCAATCTTAAAAGGACTCTGCGATCTTTCAGTCGGAACTTATAGTTTCCATTTGTTGGCCTTGAACTTTGAGAATATTTCTTCAATCTTTTAGGTCGAAATACCGTTAGAAAATAGAAGATCAAATCTAAACGGCCAGTAAGGCCCCTAGAATACTCTTTCGGGGCAAATAATTTTAATAATTTTATAAAATATGTAAACAAAACTTTTTCATGCAATTTCAGCTTTTGTTAACCAGGGCTTTGGTTTAATTTACATTCAATTTTTAAAATATCTTTGGCTTTAGGATCATGATGTTCCTACGTATGATGAAGTATAGCTAACATTTACCGAAACAAAGTTTTTTATTTTTGCTCTGGAGCATTTCGCCCAATTACACATTTCGAGGTGGTATTAATCAATACAAAATGGCGGCCGTCGCCAACAATAATTTTTTGGACTCGGCTGACCCTTGAGTTATGAATAAATTATTCTATTTTAAGTAAGTTAATTCTATTTTTTGATTGGGCTAAAAAAGTTGATTAGTATATCTCATATCCACATACGTATACCCTAGGTCGCTTCGCCGCGGGAGAGCAGGCGCTATAAAGGTCGTGACAGCCGAAACCTTTGAAAGAAGAGTGACTTGTTATTATTTATGCATTGAAATTTATTGCCAAGTGCATTTATTTGCATCTGCTTTGCATTCAGAATTGACTGTAACTGTCTGATTATTGATGGACTATTTAATTTTTTTTTAATTGTAGGAAGTTGCTGTGAAAGAACTGCTGGCTGCGTCGGGGAGATCACTAAAGAAAACTACAAGTGTTCCCAATATACATCAGGTCTGTCTATCAAACAGCATCGTTTAACTGTTGATTGTTTAATGCATTCTATCCACTTAGTTATAAACATGTAAAAAAAAGTATGTTCCCCTAATATTTTTGGCAGTTTTAAAAAATCACATCAACAAATTGTCGCCTGAGAATTTAAATATCCTATTACTCAGAAATATTGTAGTGGTTGAAAATGCGATTTGAAAATTTTGACATTTAAAAAATTCATTTTCATCATTTCTGAGCAACCAAACTGTTGAATGTTCATTTTATACGCATATTTGGGGTCAGTCTACATGGAAATAAACATACAGTTTAAAAAAAAACTGATTTTTGACGATTTTTCACTGGATATAGAACATATAAAATTTGTTATGAATGCTTGGCTCATCGTCGGATATGGAACAGTGTCTTGTTAATGTATTTTGAACACGTCACGAGCAGGATTATATATCGCTTTCATAACAACAAGACCACTGAGCATACAAATCGTGTTATATGTGTGCATTATAAAAGTATATCGCTGAATTGTGTATCGCAAATGAAACATTGATGTACTAAGCGGTGAATATATACAACATTATGAACCTGACATATGGATATTACTTTGTTATATATCATTCCGTTATTGCTCAATAGCTTCGCCGCGATAGTAAGTCCATAAGACCTCGCCAAACATACTATGCATGCAACTTTAACCAATTGTGAAACATGAGTGACCGTGATGAATACATTGGAGGTTAATTTGATTAGTCAGCACTAACTTCCTCCACCACTCTATGTGGAAATAGAGTTAGACATGACGCTTTATCCTAAAATTTAACTCTTTCATGACTGGAGCTCCCTGAAAAAAACCCTGTGCCAATGCATTCTCTTATATATTCGAGTATCCCATAGGGAGCCTCGCATATATAAGAGAATACATTGGCCTAACAATATTTACCTTGACCTTGTAAGCCAGTGCATTCTCTTATATATGCAAGGCTCCCTATGGGAGACTCGCATGTATAAGAGAATGCACTGGCACAGGATCATTAATGCTGCACCAGCCTGGCTCCCATCATGGAAGGGTTAAAGATCTTTATGTGATGGATTTCCCACATCGTTGTCATTAAGATTAAATGATGTTTTTTCTTTAATCTTTCCAGTTTGTCACTTCATTCTCATCAGGGTTTGGAAGTCAGGTAAATATATAACGAGACATACAGTGTTCAAGCTTTAATTATTATTTTATACATAAGTTCAGAGAGGAGTTAGAAACATGGGTTAATATAAAAGTTGTACAATCAAAATTTATGAGAAAATGTTTCTGTCTGCTCCCTATGGGAGACTCGCATATATAAGAGAATGGACTGGCAAAGGATATTTAATGCTGCACCAGCGCAGTTTCCATCATTAAAAGGTTAATGGCTAATTAATTTCTTTTGTTTCTGCTTCTTTTCCATTATTTCAACTGTAATACGAGAAGAAATAACTCAGTTTACTTTTTAAAGACATATTATGGACTTTTTCCTATGTGTGAAACTGATAAGTTAGAAAGCAGGCTGAAAGAATGTAGCATTCTACTAACATTAACGAAAATCTCAAGCAAATCGACCATACCACTCAATAGAAAACATTGTCTGAACTACGCTCAATTGTAAATATTTACTTCTTGAATCGGGACGCATCTATCGGGGACAAACGTAACAAAAACGAATTCGTCATCAAGAGTCACTTAATTTAATTAATAAATACGTATGACAGTTTATGTAGTCAATATGGATTAATATTTATATAAATAACTACTTTGAGCAAGATATTCTCCATTTATATTTGATCACCCCATCGGAGTGTTTCACAACACTTTAATATAAATAATAGATATTAGCGATCAGATGCTTGTAGCCCGTTTATATATAACTATGGGTATATGCCAGATATAGAGAAATCGCACGTCGAGTTGGTTTAAGGGTTTTTAGTTTTGTGGTTATGAGAGCTCATTTCCCCCTGATATCTGCTCCATATGTGGTCTTCTCCTTTAAAATATATATATGATTTCAAACAGGGGATATCCCGGGTGTAGGGGCTATACGATTCAAAACTTGTGTTTGGTCTGATTCTGATTCAAGGTGGGGGGTGCAGTTGGATTTTCTCAATGTGGACACAACGGAGACCCTCTAGCCACGTCCCTGCCATCAGTTGGCAATTTTCAAATCTAAGGGTGAGTTTCAGGTTAAAAAATTCCCCGAATTGGAAAGCTTGAGGCCAGTCTAGATGTTAGGATTGTCAAATTTTCATGTTCAGATTTTCAAAATGTTCTCACATCGGGCCTAACCATCTGTTCTGTGCCATAGCCAGTAGTTACTTGCTAATTAATTAAAGAAAAAATAAATCGGGGTGTAAATTTGTCTGGCGTTATACCACTAGATGTTAGGATTTTTTAATCTCATACTGGGCCGAACCATCCTTTTCATCCCCCTATATGGACAGTGGCCACAAGACAACTGGTCCATTTAGAATAGGCTACCATTTAGTAGTATATGGGGGAACATTTTGGAAAAATCAAAGCACCGGAGGGGGGGTGAAAACTGAATTACGCAAACTTGTGAGTTTGGTGTGGTTCAATGGGGTGGGGTGCAGTTGCAAATTCCAAGGTGGAGACCACCCCAACGAAAACCACCCAGCCAAGTCCCGAGTGCCAAATATCCCAGATTCAACCATGCAGGGGTGCCCCTCGCGACTTAGTTTCTGCTTTCGGCATAGGCCTATTTGTTTTCTATCCGAGAATACACTGAACCGGCGGCAATATATTGACCATACTCTTAATGAAAAGGCTTCCGTGGTGATCAGACGGTAACGTCGTGCTGCAATGAAGACGATAATTGTGTGGTAGAAATGATACGGAAGACCGATTGTCAAAAAACGCAACATCAAAATACACAGGGCAAGGTTTATCGATCCAAACTGTGGAGTGTGTTTTCATTGTGTATTTCTCGCATATACCCATGGTTATATATAAACAGGCTACGAGCATCTGACTGTAGTTTTTATTTATTTTTTTATTTTCATTTACAATTTCACTGTTCAATGATTTTTAGCATGTGATGAAAATTATTTGAATTATTTTTTCCCTCCTACTTCTACTTTTTTCCTGCCCCAACATTCGTAAACCAGACTATTATATTGGTGATGCTTTCAAAACCGCCATTTTCAAATAAACTTTATCCCATGGGTTCAGAGTGAAAGACAAATACTAGAATGCGTTTTTAGCTAACTGTTTAGAAAAACATAATTATTTACTGGAAGCCGATACAATAAATGTAGTAGTAACAAATACAAATATGTGAGTGACAATTTGAGGCACAATAACCGCATATAGATGTAGGCAAATAGGGGCGAATACATCAATTGAGTGTTTATTCCAATTAGTAACTGGCTTCACCGGTCAATTTATTGAATAGAAAGTGTAACACAACTGCTTTGATCATCCCTTCCGGCAAAAATATAGTTGCCCCGATTCTTTCTTGGGGAATTATTCCAATTAATTTTCAACCTACTTAGCATTACTGCCAAAATTCCTGTACTTCATAATTATGCTTTAATTTCGTCTAAGTACATGTACTTCCCAACATCATTGTATAGCTTACTTTTCTGAAATTCCCTGCACTATGGTGTAGTGATCTATGCCTGTGAAAAATCTCACTACCAAACATGTTTGCATTTGTACACAATTTTGGTTTAAATTCACACACCTCGTTAACCCTTTGGGATAAAATACGACTATGTTTTTTATTTCCCCAGAATTTCCGATCAGATAGTATCCAAGACTTATCGCTACAAGAACTAACATCTTCAAAATCAAGCAATGCCAGTTTTCCAGGTAAATAGTGGTCTTTTATGATTCTCGTACGCGTATTGTGTCTGCTAATTAAAACCACTTTATTCTAAGTAGAGGTTACTAGTTCACTCATATACTCACCAAATTAAAACTCTTATATTAACCCTCTCACCACAGAATGGATTCTTCCATTTGGTTCTAAAAGTATACATTTGGATTGTCGATTTGTAGGGGATTTGAAATATAATAATCAGATGGCAGGTAGAGAAACACTATATGGATTCCTATTCATTCATTGATATACCCCCACTTTTCAAACATACTTCCAAGAATATATCTCAGCCATGGGTTATTGGATCTCAACGCAATTTTATACGGATGTTTGACATCATGACTGCTTTCAAAAGAGGGGTAAATGATGTTTGTATTTTCCATTGTAGAATTATCCTCCTTTGTTTATAATGAAATTTGGGGGCTGTTGTTTGTCCTTCTGCATAGATACAGTAATGCTCTAATTAATCGACCCCTTAACCCTTAATAATCTCGGTGAGAGCTTTCCGATGAATGGCAACAAGCCATATTTCCGACTAAATCCTGAAAAGTTACCCATAATTATGCTGTGGTCAAGGGG
This sequence comes from Siphonodentalium dalli, assembly GCA_032622095.1. Lineage (NCBI taxonomy): Eukaryota > Metazoa > Mollusca > Scaphopoda > Gadilida > Siphonodentaliidae > Siphonodentalium > Siphonodentalium dalli. The sequence goes on along the minus strand of CP136069.1, from coordinate 37,159,868 downwards.
TCGATTAATTAGAGCATTACTGTATCTTACTCATGGTTCTCAGTGAAATTTGGTATGAAGGATCACCATTGGGAGTCCTTTTATAAGAGTTCCCAATGACCTTCTTTGGTTATTTAACATTTGTGTTCCATTCTGCCCAAGTTTCAATTTAGCACTGTTGGGGGTGGGGGGGTGTATGCCCTCTAAATAATCGAATCCTTAACCGCATCAGAATTATGTGTAATTTTTTCAGGATTTAGTGAGAGCTTTCCGATGAATGGCAATAAGCCATATTTCTGATTAAAACCTGAAAAATTACCAATAATTCTGCTGTGGTTAAGGAGTCGATTATTTAGGGCATTACTGTATGCCAGCACGTGCGGTGCAACTTCTTGTTTCATTTGCTCGTTCAGCTGGTAGGTTCAACAAACTGCATATCCCTGCTGATGAATATGTATAATGATTATCTGCGTGTTGTCTGCATATATTATATGAACATCCCTACAAATAGTGGATTGACCATTCTGCTAAATACTTGCAGAACTGAACCTGAGATTTCCATTCATTAATCTAAAGGGTAAGAAATTATTTTGATTTTGAGTTTGATTCGCCTTGATGTGTATAAGATATGCATTGCAAAATCATCTGGATAACAAAATGAAATTAATGCACCATATACACAAGTGGTATAGTGTGTCTGACATTTGCAGAATGAGGTCCCCAGAGGGTGAATTTATTGACGTTATCCCGCACAGTGGGCTAGCATCACCAAATTCACCCTCTTGGGACCTCATACTGCTTAGGCCTTATCTCTGGGAAGTATCTATAGTCTCAAATTAACATTGATTTTAGTTACTTTTTCACTTCTGTTTAGTTTCTATATCTCCTAATTTGCATAATATAAATTGCATAATCGAGGCGACTAATGAATGTGTGAACATCACCAACTTGAAATGGGGAACTTCATCTCTGATCCTAGGTCTCCCATAGCAGTTGAGGCCTAAGCAGAATTAGGTCCCCTGAGGGTGAATTTGGTGATGCTAGCCCACTATGCAGGATAGAATCACTAAAATCACCCTTTGAGGACCTCATTCGACAAAAGTCGGACACACTGTATCCAGGCTTGTACATAATATACAACACTGATGATGCGTTACCTGCAAAAATATTCTTGGTGAATTTTTAGTTAACAAGGTACAGTAATGCCCTAAATAATCGACTCCTTAACCACAGCAGAATTATGGGTAAATTTTCAGGATTTAGTCGGAAATATGGCTTTTTGCCATTCATCGGAGAGCACCCAGTGAGAGCTTTCCCATGAATGGCAACAAGCCATATTTCTGACTAAATCCTGAAAATTTACCCATAATTCTGCTGTGATTAATGAGTCGATTACTTAGGGCTTTACTGTATTGTTAGCAGAAAGAAACTTTTAACAAATAATGGCTATATGAACATATATGTATTAATGATGACCATTGGTCTGATTTGGATCAGGAAATCTGTAGGTCATTATGATGATGATGGTGGTGCCGATGATGATGATGATGATATATATGATTACGATGATGATAACGATGACGACATCGATGATAGCAATTGCGACGATGATGATGACGGCGACGATGACGATGATGAAGATTTTGATTATCATGATAACGATAATGATGGCGATGATTAGGACGATGATGCTTATAATGATGCTTTTGGTGATGGTGGTGGTTATGGAGACTATGATGATGATGATGATGAGGAAGATGACGATGATGATGACGATTATGATTGACGATGATGATGATAATGGTGATAATGATGATGATGATGATGATGATAGTATAAATATACACTTCCGCCATATGAAAATGGCAAGCCAGACAACAGTGGCCCCCTTTTGTAAATATATGTATATATGTGTAAATAAACAATCAATCAAGAAAATGTAAAATGTATGGTTTTCATGGGATTGAATGAATAGCTTGTTCTATGATCAATTTTGAGGCAAAAACTCATGATACAAGCCTTGAAATAGGGTGTCTGTCATTTGCAGAATGAGGTCCCCAGAGGGTGAATTTATTGATGCTACCCTGCATAGTGGGCTAGCATCACCAAATTCACCCTCTGGGGACCTCATTCTGCAAATGACAGACACACTATTTCAAGGCTTGTCATGATATAACCCTTCCATGACTGGAGCTTCCTGAAATTTTGCGAAAACCCTGTGCCAATGCATTCTCTTATATATGCGGATCTCTGATAGGGAGCCTCACATATATAATAGAATGCATTGGCTACCAAGATTTACATTGACCTGGTTGGCCTGTGCATTCGCAAACTTTCAGGAAGCTCCAATCATGGAATGGTCAAGATATATTGAAGTAGGGTCCTTCAAATATAGATTTCCACACCAATTGAATATTGAGTCAAACTTTAATAAATAGATATTAAAAGGGGACTTTACACTAACTCTAGCCATTTATGGGACCATCTCCTTTTATACTATACAAAATATATGCAAAAAATGAATAAATTTGAGCCGTAGATTAGTGCAAAATACACTCATGTGCTCTACGAACGATGCAAACAGTATGGTAATTATAATGAAATTTATTTTATGACTGGAGTCATAAAATCATTTTACTTATAATTACCATGTTGTTTTCATTGTTCGTAGAGCAGATGAGTGTATTTTGCACTAATCCATGGCTCATATTCATTCATTTGTTGCATATATTCTGTTGAGCATAAAAGGAGATGGTCCCATAAATGACCAGATTGAGTGTACAGTACCCCTTTGAGTAATAAGTACAGTAATGCCCTAAGTAATCGACTCTTTAACTACAGCAGAATTATGGGTAACTTTTCAGGATTTAGTCGGAAATATGGCTTGTTGCCATTCATCGGAAAGCTCTCCCCGAGAGCTTTCCAATGAATGGCAACAAGCCATATTTCCGACTAAATCCTGAAAAGTTACCCATAATTCTGCTTTGGTTAAGAGGTCGATTAATTAGAGCATTACTGTATATATGTAATTTTCTGTGCTTTTAGAGAGTAGGCCTGTACCATTGGCTTGCTAACATTTATCTAGTGATGACTATTGTCCCTACCTGTTATAAACTTACATGACAGTACCATTTCATTACTGTATTTTATACGTCAGAAACCATTGCTATAATTCATTCATTAAAATTAATGATATTGATGCCTGTAATTATTCTGCATCTTCCGTGGAGTAATGCTTCGGCCTTGATTGTATTTTCTCCATGTTGTTTAATCTCTAACTCGCCGCCTTTGCATGACGATTCCCCGCTGTTTTTTCCTGGGTACACGTCAGATATGATTGGCTGGCGCAGCACCGCACCTTGCTTCCAGTTTGTTTCAGTTCATATGTCAGAGCTGTAAGACGACGTCTCGTTTATGTTGACTAAATACTTCCTCTATTTTTTTGTCCCGACCACCTGTGATTTCCTTTCTCCAAAACCTCTAATCAATTAACCTTCCTTATAACATATATCTATCTCCTCTGCTCTGTACCAGCCACTATTTAAAATATTCTTATTACCAATCGTCATACAGCCTAATTTAAGAGCCTTTGCCTTCTCAGTTTCTATAAATCTTCTCTTGACTCTAATGATTATTGTTTCAAGAACCAATAAGGTATATATTATATTACTAGGGGATTGCCCGTCGAAATAATGGGTGACAAAAACATGACATGCATGAAAATATCATCACCGCTGATAACAATGTAAACAAAGCTGGAAAACGGTGCACCGAGTTTGTTCGGAATTTGGTTTTGGTGTTTCATAATGACGGACACTGCTGAAAGTACATTCGTCTTTGGAGAAGTGAAAATATGGTGAAAAATATCTCCTTGATAACCTTTGGGAAACGTGCACTGATTGGCTTGAAATTTTACATTCCAAGATGTGCCGCAATGACATGGTCAATATTTGGGCGCAATTGGACATGAGGGTCATATATTTTTAAACGCGCCAAAATCATGACAGGGTTACAGTCACATGCACAAACACTTGGCTTTTATACAGATAGATAATGCAAAGTGAATTCAAGCCTTGAAATAGAGTGTCTGTCTGAGGTGTAAGCAGAATGAGGTCCCCAAAGGGTGAATTTGGTGATGTTAGCCCACTATGCGGGGTAGCATCACTAAATTCACCCTCTGGGGACCTCATTCTGCAAATGACAGACACGATATTTCAAGGCTTGAGTGAATTATAGTTGTTGATACTCACATGAATTTCAAGTTCCTTTTGATGAATCAATTGGCACTTAATCTATTTTTAATTTCTCAGAAATTATTTTACTATGACCAAATGTACCTAAATCAACAATTACTGAAAACTTGATACTTATAAGAAACAACTTATCTTATAAAAAACATTGTTAGCACCTAGAGAAGAGTTGTAGTCAGAGAGAAGGATGTTTAATTATGCTGTTTGATCTCCCTTCCAACTCTATATGAATGCTTCTACATTATGACCTGCATTGAAGATTTGAACTATTTCTTGATTCTTAACAACTGTTGGTCTTTGAAATATCCAGAAATTTTGACAAATATATCCCCCATTTATGGCTTCTTTAAATTCCATAATTTCTAAAAACATACGACCAATTATAAAGTAGCGCTCTATAGATAAAATGTAACAGCTTCAATAATGTTCACACATGTTCTCCAATCCCTATTGTTGTTGATCTTGTTCTTACAGTAATGCCCTAAGTAATCGACTCCTTAACCACAGAAGAATTATGGGTAACTTTTCAGGATTTAGTCGGAAATATGGCAACAAGCCATATTTCCGACTAAATCCTGAAAAGTTACCCATAATTCTGCTGTGGTTAAGGAGTCGATTACATAGAGCAATACTGTAGCTTCAGTAATTCTATAAATAGTGCTTATAGGTATATCATAAATTGAACGTATTGTACATAAATGACCTTTAAAGGGAGTCCGACCATTTATGGCACCATTTTATACTCAACAGAATATATGCAACAAATGAATGACTTTGAGCCAGGGATGAGTTCAAAATACACTCATGTACTCTATGAACGATGTAAACAACATGGTAATTATACTGAAAATGAGTTTAGGGCTTGAGCCATTTATAAATTTTCGTTATAATTATCAGGTTGTTATATACGTGGTTCTTTGTGTACGTGAGTTTATTTAAAGGTACTCAATCCGATTAAGCACCCCTAAATTACTATTTCTTTGGCTTCGGGGGTAAAAAATATTTGATTCGAGGAACCCAACCATCAAAGCTCAGACTAACCAGATATTGATTTTTGAAGTTTGTTATTTTTTGAAAATAACGCGCTCAAACGGACCAATTAATGACAAATTGCAGGTGTAAGATGGATAAATCTAAAATCAAGTGATTACTATCAACAATAATAACCACTTGATTTTAGAGTTATCCATCTTACACCCGCAATTTGTCAGTAATTTGTCCGTTTGAGCGTGTGGAATTGGGCCACATTTAAAAAAATAACAAACTTCAAAAATCGATATCTGATCACTCTGAGCTTTGAAGGGTGGGTTCCTTGACTCGAATCAAATATTGTTTACCCCCCCCCCCCCCCCCCCCCCCCCCCCCCGAAGCCAAAGAAATAGTAATTTAGTGGTGCTTGATCGGATTGAGTACCTTTAACTCTCATTCATGACTCATAGTAATTCTTTTATGGGATATTTTCTGTTGAGTATACCAGGAAATGGTCCCATAAATGGTGGATTTAATTACAGTCCCTCTTTATCTTAGGCCATTAAAAATAAATGCCTACCTTCTCAAGTAATTTATATTTGGAAATTAAATGAGGGAGGGATGCTTTATTAGTTTGTTGTTTGCCATGAAATCTAGATAGTTACAGTAATGCCCTAAATAATCGACTCATTAACCACAGCAGAATTATGGGTAATTTTACAGGATATAGTCGGAAATATGGCTTGTTGCCATTCAACGGAAAGCTCTCAGTGAGAGCTTTCCGATGAATGGCAACAAGCCATATTTTCCAACTATATCCTGAAAAGTCACCCATAATTCTGGAGTGGTTAAGGAGTCAATTATTTAGGGCATTACTGTAATTAGATTGGTTTGGCATTCCTTAAGGCAATGATTGAGAGCCTCCCTGGAGTACCTTCCTCGACTATATTTACATAGTATTTTTATTTTTTGGCTTTACTTGTCACTGCATTTGACGCTCCTGTTCTTTCACACATCAGCTCCATTTTAAATTTATTATAACATAATGATTTCTCATCAGCCATTTTCTTACTCCTTTTCTGAAACTGAATCCCTGCTCCTTCACATAACTTCCTGCTCTTTGACAGATGCTCCAGTTCTTACATCTCTGACAATGAGCATTTTTTTTCATGAGCTTTAAACAATTCCTTTGTATCTTGCAGCTCGACCGAATTTTCTAAACCTGCAAAATAGTTCGGGTAATTGTGCTAAATGTATGTGGAATGATTGGTCGATTTTGTGATTGTCTGTATTTACTGGATCAAACATGCTTCCAAAATATGTATCGGGTTAACTTTTCACCCAACACAGTTGTATTCGAAAAAAATAAATAAAAAAGATAATAGTTTTTCAACTATATGTCAACAAAAACCATACAAATATGGGCATCAATAGAACCGGCTCATCGAGCTGGTTCTATTGCTATCCATATTTGAATGGTTTTATTGACAAATTCTCATGATATTTTGGCCTTCATCACCTTATATTAGCTTGTTTTCTGGCTGTTTTGTATCGGGTTAAAGGGATGGGCTCATTTCGAAAATTCAAGATTGGCCAAAATTAGTTGAAATGGATGGATTCCACAGCCAATTGTAAGGGACTGCGCATAGCGGTTGCTTGGATACAGTCGGCTGCTCATATTCATTAATTAAAATTACAGCCTGCGCATATGCTGCTGCAAGAATATACCTTGTTCTTTTCTTTAATTGTGAAAAATTAAATAAGAGTCACCCAAAATAAAAGATGCTGTTATAGTCACAGATAAATTTCCAACATCAATATATATATATCACAAGTTTTGTACATTATGATTTTACAACAAATATTTGTTTGAAAATAGCCAATTTAACCTTTTCTAAGAGTCTAAGAGCTCTTTCCATCAATGTATCACATTATTATAATCAATAAATTTGAAAAATGATCAAGGAAATATGGGTTGATACAAAAATCGTACTTGGCACTGAAAGGGTTAAACACTGAAAGTATGCACGCAGATATCCAAATTAGTATTAACGAAGATGGCTTCACAGTTTTAAATGCAGCTAATGACCAGCTCAGTTGCTGATTAGTACATGTAGACTATATCTGCTAACAATTATTTGATTGACAGCTGTGGAAAGATCCAATATAGTCACATTTGGGAACATTCTCCCTGTACAGTAATGCCCTAAGTACTAGTAATCGACTCTTTAAACACAGCAGAATTATGGGTAACTTTTCAGGATTTAGTTGGAAATATGGCTTGTTGCCATTCATCGGAAAGCTCTCCCCGAGAGCTTTCCAATGAATGGCAACAAGCCGAGAGCTTTCCGATGAATGGCAACAAGCCATATTTCCGACTAAATCCTGAAAAGTTACCCATAATTCTGCTGTGTTTAAGGAGTCGATTACTTAGGGCATTACTGTATATATAGAAGACAGTCTATAAATTAGCTACAGGTACAGCCTTCTTTCACATAATAAAAGTGGCATCAATTTGTTTGGGTTTTAGGTAGATTTACATGTATTTTAGAAACTTTCACTTCAAAATTGAATATCTAAGCTGTCCCTCAATATATTTCTATCAATCTCATTTTGTGTTCTACATCGGAGTAAAACCAACCTCTCTTGGCTTCTTTGTTTGATCGAGTAAAGGGAATAATTTTGTGTTATTTTTTTTTTGCATTGAATCTTGTTTTTATGGTAGCCTGTAATTTTATATTAAGTTTTTTTTTATCTATCTCTCCAGTATGTTATATATATCTAAATATTATTTTTTATTCAGATTTTCATTAGAGTGAATATTTTCAATTGATTTTCTTATAAAATTTATGATTTTCGAGTTCTTTCAGAGAGAGTACAGTCACATAGCTCCTGGTCGTGTAAAAAATTATTATTATTATTTATTTATTTATTTACTAGTGGATTGCTCATCAAAAATGACAGGTCAATAGAGTTTCATCAGTATTCTCATGCAACTGGCATAACTCTATCTTATATTTAAGACACAGACATATGGCGGGTTTTATATATATAGATTTCACTTATTTACTATTTTTCTCTCTTGAAGAGGAAAGGTATGTCTGTATGGACTATTACAGTGTTGGCTACGACACAGAGACGTGTTTATTTATTAATAATATTAACTCACTGTGAAAACTTATAACAGAAATCCTTGTGAATTCTTGAGTTAAATTGAGAAATAACTGTTATATAGTTTGTTAGATCATCGAGAAATTGCTGCAATTTTTTACTTTGACAGACCTCACTTTTTGCGTGTATGTACACCGCCTTGTGGTTCAACCTTGCATGACATGGTCCGAATTTGCGTTGAATCGGATGTATAGGTGAAATGTTATAAATGCGTGATAATTGTGACAGACAGATAATCAGTTTTATATGTGCTGCTCAAACTGCAGTCAGAATTTGGAAAACTTGGGTCCCGATTTTTCTTCAGCACAGAACAATTTATATAAGCCTCTAAATCATTATTTTGGGTATCGGCCTATTTTATCCCTCCTGGGATAAGCTTGGAATTATGAGCATGTGGCCTCAATGGATAATTAGCAATAATGCGCATTTGGCATCAAAAAGTTAAGCAACCAAAGGTTGTGTAACAAACAGCTACTCTGATAAGCATTTAAGTTAAACTGGCTTCATCATGGTTTTATTTGCAACCAACCAAGATCGCTACTAATAACTATGCTATTATAGATATTATAAATAAGATGCACCACCTCTCATCCACATGGGCAATGTACCGAGGACTGGAACCAACAAACGCATATCCATTCTGTGTAAACATACATTCTATAGAGTCATACTGACATATACTTTGTCTATCATTGTCTCGTCAAAACTTCATTTCATGGAAGCGTACAAGCTTCCCCCAAATGATGTCACATTGTGTTATGTTATTCGATTCGATTGGACACTTTTTCTGTGGGGATTACTAAATGCTGAATTCCGATTGGCGCGACTGATGTGGTATCCCGCAGTTCGGGATATAGAAAGTCTATGGCAAGTCATTCGACCTACTATTCACATGTTAACTGTCAGACCCACATATAAATAGTGGGTCTGACAGTTAACTTATACGTATACCCTGTCATGTGGTAATTTCCAAGCCTGCAGATAGTTTGTCTGTCATTTGCAAAATGAGTTCCCCAGTGTACGTATAATTTAAATTTACCCTCTGGGGACCTCATTCTGCTTAGCCCTCATCTTCTGGGAAGTATAGTCTCAAACTAACATTGGTTTTATTAACTTTTTGCCTTCTCTTATCCCCTAATTTTCAGAAGATAAAATGCAATAATTGAGGTGCCCAATGGGTGAACATCACCAACTTCAACTGGGGAACTTCAATCTGATCATGGATCTCCCATGCAGAATGAGGTCTTTAGAGGGTGAAATTTCGTGACACTAGCCCACGGTGCGGGATAGCATCACTAAATTCACCCTCTGGGGACCTCATTCTGCAAATGACAAGACACACTATTTGCAGGCTTTCAATGCTCATTTAAATGTATCATGCCAAGACAATTTTCTTTGAGACGCAATTTTGTCTTCATAATTCTCTTTTGTCTTCATAATTCTCTTTTGTAAATGTAAACGTGAGTTTTGTAAATGTAAACGTGAGTTTTGTAAATGTAAACGTGAGTTTTGTAAATGTAAACGTGAGTTTTGTAAATGTAAACGTGAGTTTTGTAAATGTAAACATGAGTTTTGTGAATGTCTTGTTCTCAGTGCATGTTAATATGTGGCTTCAGTTCATCTGTTTCGTGTGCTTCCATGCATTCTATGTAGTCTTCATATGCCTTTGATCTATTGCCAGCATAAACATTTTAGCTCCAGGATGTACCAGGTCGCAGGGACTACTAGTAGCATAGAGAGTGACTTAGGAGACATTCTCCCTATAATGGGCAATTTCTACCTATATTCGTACTCAGTGGTTTTCTATAACATTCTGATCAAAGTTGCCAGTCGGAGATGTGAGGAACACATCAGTTCATACATCTTGGAGAATCCTTCGACTGACAACTTTGGTCAGAATGTTAGAGCGAACAAATGTAAATTTGGACATAGTGCAGCGGCCAAATTGAAATTTTTTTTTTTGACATGATATATACATGTATATTGTTCATGAAAATTACAGTGAAAAATCACGGAATTGGTGGTGGCTACTGTCAAATCAACGATGAACAATTCCCTCCAATGACTTTTTCCAGAAATTAATGATTTTGGTAAAGCGAGCCCTTTGGCTATGTCCTAACCTATTGCCATAATTGTTGGGGTTAAAGTTACTATATGATACCTGACCATACCTCTACTTGATATGAAAAGAGTTTTGTTTAATTTGATTTTCCTGCCATATGGAGCCCAAACATTTATTTTTTGCTGAAAAATAGCTCTTTTTCACAAAAATATTATTTTTCAAACATTATCATTCAAACGAGTATTGCTATAATGCCAAAATATTTAATCAGTATGGTGTAGCAGTTATCTGACAATCACATGTAGCAAGAAGTTAACAGAAATTTATAACAGTTTGCGAAATAATGGAGTTTAGCTACATGTACCTCTCCCCTAAACACATTTTTGGTCGAAAAATTACACATTTCTATTAAGAACTTTAACAAATTTCCTCCCAATTGATCATAATGGGAGGGGTCCCTTAAAATTTGCCTTTATCATTTGCCATCTGCTTTATGTAAGGTGACATGCATGGAGCGAATGGTTGGTTCGCAAGAGCATTGCATCTTTTCTGATTTCCATTCGGCCACAATAGAGGGTGATATTGATAGCATATACCTTCAGCAAGTGGTGTGTTCAAGACTTCAAATAGGGATTGGAGTCCCCTAAGACAGTGAAAATTAGCCCTTTTCATTTACCGGCCACTTGTTGTAAAGTGCCATAAGCTTTCCGTCCGTACAAACATTTTGCATTATTGTTCAGCAACCGCTGGGCAGATTTAACTGATATTTGGTATGGTGATAGAGCAGCATGGGGGAACAGCTACATGCATAGCGCGGGTTTCGTCCACCCATTTTCACCAGAGTTATGGCCCTTTTTTTTACTTAGAAAATTAAATTTTTCTCTTGTTTTTTTGGTTTCCAGATGATAGCGTGAGCTTTGGTGGCACCATTACAAATCCCGTATTTGTGTGGATTGGTTATATGAAAATACATGTCAAGTGCAAATTTGGGTATGATCTGATGATTTTTGGCAGAGTTATGGCCCTTTTTTCAACTTAGAAAATTTCAATTTTGTTCATCTGTACAAACATTTTGCATTATTGTTCAGAAACCGCTGGGCAGATTTAGCTGATATTTGGTATGGTAATAGAGCAGCATGGGGGAACAGCTACGTGCATAGCGCGGGTTTCGTCCACCCATTTTCACCAGAGTTATGGCCCTTTTTTTACTTAGAAAATTCAATTTTTCTCTTGTTTTTTTGGGTTTCCAAATGATAGCGTGAGCTTTGGTGGTACGATTGCAAATCCCGTATTTTGTTGATCAGTTATATGAAAATACATGTCAAGTGCGAAATTGGGTATGATCTGATGATTTTTGCCAGAGTTATGGCCCTTTTTTCAACTTAGAAAATTTGAATTTTTGCTTGTTTTTGGGTTTCTGGATCGCTTGTTTTTGGGTTTCCGGAATTTCTAGTACGAACTTCTTTTGGAATGGTCATATAGACCTCCTCGGATATCCACAGTTTCGTCCATGCTTAATCCGAATTGCTACGGTCGGGGGCAAATGCCACGCGACAGCGTACCTCTTGTTCATTTATTGGGATGATTTGAGAGAGAGCTTGTCAACGAATGAATAAGAAGCTTTAGGAATGTGAAGCAAGTAAACTAGATAGTTTCAAAGTTTCAAAGGCAAAGAAACCAGGAAAAGATGCATTTAAAACAAAGCTTACAGTAATGCCCTAAATAATGACTCCTTAACTACAGCAGGGGTAATTTTTTCAGGATTTAGTCAGAAATATGGCTTGTTGCCATTCACCGGAAAGCTCTCAGTGAGAGCTTTCCGATGAATGGCAACAAGCCATATTTCCGACTAAATCCTGAAAAGTTACTCATAATTCTGCTGTAGTTAAGTAATCGATTATTTAGGGCATTACTGTACTTTTCCTGTGATGTATCACAGAACATTGCAAGGAATAATATAGGAGCTCTAATACTTTCATTAACCCTTTCAGTGCCAAGACCGTTTTTTGTATCAACCCATATACCCTGTGCCAATGCATTCTCTTATATATGCGAGTCGACCATAGATCGCCTCGCATATATAAGAGAATGCATTGGCCTAACAAATTTTCATCATTTGTTATTATTTTTTACAATTTTAATAAATTTTTCTTATATTCTTTAACTCTTTCAGTAGAGATGGGCGGTTGTGAAATTTTGCCTCGGTTTCGGTTTCGGTTTCGGTTGTGGAAAAAGAGTTGAGTCTCGGTTTCGGTTTCGGTTTTTATTAATAAAAATTACTAATGTGAACAAAATCTAATTATGCTTCATCATATTACAAAGAAAACACCAATTGTATCACCATAACTTGTGAGGTACATGTCCTTTTATAATATTAAATTATGTATCATATTGTTACTATTACATGTATATTGTTAATGTCCATGTCGAGTGGCAGTGCTAGAATGCAAGTGAGTCTGTGTATTGTATATGACTGCAATTCAGCATCATATGATCATAAGTGTGAAATAATATAATGATCATTTATATTGGCATAAAACTAATGTGTGTGACTAGATATATGTGTATAGTTATGATTTGAAAAATAAAATTTGAAATAAACAACAAAATGAAAATAAAACATGACTAGAATCTCTCAATCACATTATCTGGCTATATGCCTATTACCATATTTAGGGAACATAATATTGTACACACTATACATGCATCCAATACAAGTCACCTGAATGAGTGCTATTTCTCAACAGTTTACCGACAAACGGTAGAATTCATTCCGGCTCCGATTCCGGCATAACATTTTTAATCAACAGCGCACAAATATATTTGACGATTTAACATCCAAACAGTGATAAAAACTAATAGGGAATGCGGGTAACAATCATTGATACCTTTTCATATCGTATCCTCGTTATCAAATTCACCTTTCAGAGTATTTGTACGGCCTTAATGATTAAAATAACATGAGAAATAAACTGACTTGTGAAGTTGTGTTCTGTTTACTACGGCGAAAATAGGTGTACACGGAAGCAACGTAATTAATTCGTCGCGCGATTTCACCATGCGAACTCCTTTCTGCATATATTACAGGCGGCACACTTAGATTTCTTTGAAAAATATTTCCACACAGGACTCGTTTGTTCGTCGTGTTCTGCCATGATTACAGGAAGTTGTGACAACCGAAACAACGGGTTTTCCCAACTTACCACGGTTGTCATTTCCGGTTTTTCCCGACAACCGAAACCGAACTGATTCCACGGTTAACCGCCCATCTCTATCTTTCAGTGCCAGATATTATCGGCCCTGGCACTCTACAGACCATAAATTAGGGCCGACGAGATCGGCCCCTGGCACTGAAAGAGTTAACTGCCATGAAATTGTGGCTGCATGTCATATTGTAATTCTTAGATAGCTAGTTTCTGCAATTATTAACAGAAAATGAAAACATTCTTAAATGATTTTTATTATTTTTTTCACATTTATTATTCACATTGTTATTGAAAAAACCTTGTACTATTCACTAAGTTCTTCGAGTTACACCAAGGATGAAGTGCCATATAAATGCTAAATATTATTATTATTTGAAGGCACGGATGGCCTTCGTTATAGGTTATAACTTAGAAATAACAGTTTCCAAATTATGAAAATTTGCTCAATAATATACTAATAGTATAGTATAATGATAGTATGAATGTGATATTATCCACAAAACACACTTTGTGTATGCCGAGCGTTTGTTTATATACAGCATGTAAATAGTGAGCGATAAACAAAACAATAAATAACGTGGCGATTTTTTTAGGAGAGTGATTCACAGCTAGTGTGACCCATTAAAAATCGAAATATCAAGGATAAGCGAGTGATAACGAGATGCTGTAAACAATATGGTACTCTTTTAGGTTCACTCGGTTCACTCGGTTCACCTAGTGGGATCTCCCCGGTATTGAGTGTTTTGCTTATCGCATACTCTTTATGTACTGTAACATAACATTGCTTTTGTTGACTAACAAGGCATTCGATCCTGACAATAAACATGCTATTTATGCAATATTTATGATTGGTAAAAGAACAAAATATGTCTATATTTTAATATTCTTTCTGTTTATAGTGGTTTTAACGGATGTGACTATTTTAACAGCAATACCCATTTCGAAGACCATCCGTATATTTAATTATCTAGGTTACAGTTACAGAAAGCTCTATATAAGCTCTATATATTAATTATTATTATTATTAATTATCTATCTTGGTTATAGTTAAGGAAGCGCTATATAAACTCTATATATTATTAATATTAATTATTATTAATTATCTATCTTGGTTATAGTTAAGGAAGCGCTATATAATCTCTATATATTATTAATATTAATTATTATTATTATTAATTATCTATCTTGGTTATAGTTAAGGAAGCGCTATATAAACTCTATATATTATTAATATTAATTATTATTATTATTAATTATCTATCTTGGTTATAGTTAAGGAAGCGCTATATAAACTCTATATATTATTAATATTAATTATTATTATTATTAATTATCTATCTTGGTTATAGTTAAGGAAGCGCTATATAAACTCTATATATTAATTATTATTAATAATCTATCTTGGTTATAGTTAAGGAAGCGCTATATAAACTCTATATATTAATTATTATTAATAATCTATCTTGGTTATAGTTAAGGAAGCGCTATATAAACTCTATATATTAATTATTATTAATAATCTATCTTGGTTATAGTTAAGGAAGCGCTATATAAACTCTATATATTATTAATATTAATTATTATTATTATTAATAATCTATCTTGGTTATAGTTAAGGAAGCGCTATATAAACTCTATATATTATTAATATTAATTATTATTATTATTAATTATCTATCTTGATTACAGTTACAGGGAATGCCAAATCACTATTAAGTCCGATGTCATCCTCGAAGATGATAATGAAATCGCTCCCGATGAAGACTGTTGTGGAGGAATCTACGAACCACCGAGAAACCAATCCGCTTCTTAAACAGGAGGTAACATAGCCTAGCTATAATCAGGTCAGACACGTCCTGAATTCCATTATTATAGTGGTGTGTGACTATAACATATTCATGTTTCCTTGCATCGGGAAGAGAAGACGGCACATACCAGTAAGCAGCCAAATTTCACTCTTAGCAATATCGCAGCAAAACTTCCAACAAAATACGTTTTGCTGTATTTTGCGTCAGCTTTGTTATTCAATATTATTACTACTAGTAATATATGCCTTTCTAAATGACAATAACAGAATGACTCAATCGCTGCTTCATAAAATTTAAACTAACTGAATGCTAATTGAGTTGCTTATCATGTGCCATCATGATTAATCATTCTCCTGGACAAAATTTATGTATGATACCGAATTAGTGCGACACTGATATCGAATAATTTGTGTGAAATATGATTTTGCATTATCTCTCTTTTATCACATTCAAAAAATGGTAATGGTCATATACCAGTATAATAGTGGAATTCAGGACGTGTCTGACTTGGTCATATACCAGTATAATAGTGGAATTCAGGACGTGTCTGACTTGGTCATATACCACTATAATAGTGGAATTCAGGATGTGTCTGACCTGGTCATATACCAGTATAATAGTGGAAATCAGGACGTGTCTGACTTGGTCATATACCACTATAATAGTGGTATTCAGGATGTGTCTGACCTGGTCATATACCAGTATAATAGTGGAATTCAGGACGTGTCTGACCTGGTCATATACCACTATAATAGTGGAATTCAGGACGTGCCTGACCTGGTCATATACCAGTATAATAGTGGAATTCAGGATGTGCCTGACCTGGTCATATACCACTATAATAGTGGAATTCAGGGCGTGTCTGACCTGGTCATATACCAGTATAATAGTGGTATTCAGGACGTGCCTGACCTGGTCATATACCACTATAATAGTGGAATTCAGGACGTGCCTGACCTGGTCATATACCAGTATAATAGTGGAATTCAGGACGTGCCTGACCTGGTCATATACCACTATAATAGTGGAATTCAGGACGTGCCTGACCTGGTCATATACCACTATAATAGTGGAATTCAGGGCGTGTCTGACCTAGTCATATACCACTATAATAGTGGAATTCAGGACGTGTCTGACCTGGTCATATACCAGTATAATAGTGGTATTCAGGACGTGGCTGACCTGGTTATATACCACTATAATAGTGGAATTCAGGGCGTGTCTGACCTGATAATATAAATTGATGGAATGCAGAATGAGCCTCATCAAAAATGGATGATTTAACCCTATCAGTGCCAAGTCCAATTTTTGTATCAACCCATATTTCCTTGATCATTTTTCAAATTTATTGATTATAATAATGTGATACATTGATGGAAAGAGCTCTTAGTTACATCCCTTTTACCATCATACATAATAGTTACATCCCTTACCATCATACATAATAGTAACGTCGCCATCAAAATAGTGGAGTATGAATTGTAACCAAAAGAAGTCATTAGGCCAAAAAAAATTCAATGTCTGGTTTGGGTTACAAGCCGAAGAAAAAATAGGCTAGAAATTTTATTTTTTTTAATTAAATTTTTTTATATTGACATCTTATGACTTTTCATGTGCGTATTTTACTCTGCAAGATTGATATAAAACTACTTTTGATTATTTTTGTATAAATTTTAATTTTACAATATACTTTTACTTAGAAATCAATCTATTCTGAGATGCTTAAATGTGTTCTTTGTTTTATGAAATTTTTGGAGAAAAAATTCAATACATTTTCCTGAAAACCACGAAAAAAACTTTAGGGTAGGGGGTTAAAATAGTGTCGGTAGGGAAACCCAAACCACAAATATTTTTTTCTTTGGCCTTAATAAAACAATGTGAGAAAAGCTTGTTTTCTAGAAATGGTTAACACATTATTGCCAGAGGTTTCCAGCTTAACCCTAAGATAGTAAAGCTAGGATATTAATTTCTATGTTCTTCTACATGACGATTTTTGGCCCTTTGATAATCTATAAATGCTGCATTCTGGGTATACGCTGATCATGTCTACTGTTTTCACAGGAAATTGACGAACAGAATAAGAACCACGTAGAGAATGACCCACATAGCACAGGATCGGATGACTTTCAGGATTTTGAATCTTATGAAAGCCAGCAACTTGCATCTCAACACACAACTGATGTTAAGACAACAAACATTCCACATTCCTCAACAGCTGACAGTATTACTGAAATGCAGGTCAAGTCATTTACGCCAAGTATGACGTCATCTGGGTATGAATCTCAGGCTGTGTCAACGCTCACGCTTTCTTCGGAGGATTCAATGAGCACAAAAAGTATGGACGATACGGAGACAAAAGATAGTTCCAAACAAAATGGAAAGTTGAGGTCTTCTTCGGAGCATAGCTCCAGCGAGGAAGACTCGGAAAGTAAAAGCAGGCACGACTCTGTCGGCGATGATAATATTACTGTTGAGTCGAACAAATCGAAATCCGATTTGAAATTGCAGGCTGCTGTCATGGACCTTGAAATTTCTGAAGATAATTCTTCGACACCAATCAAACATAGTGCGAAATTTAACAACACAACAAGTTCAAGCAGTGGTCAAGGTCATTCATTTTTCGAGAGTTCGATGTCTTTTAATGAGAGTGCAATAGACCGAGATGGAGATTACGATCCTTACAGTGAAACAGCTATGGAGGAACTTGAGAAGCTCGCGGGCGATGAATCGTTTGATTTATCCGTTGACAATAACGGTGATACTGAACAGTCAAATCCTCCACCAATTGTCGTGGTGAAACGGCCAGATATAAGTTTTCTAGTGACTGCTGACAACATTGCCACTTCGAAAGAAGACAATTCGGGCAAGGTAGTTCGTTCAAAATCAGACAATACTCATCTAGCCAGTTCGATTATTTCTGGCAATGTTAACAACTTAACAGCTAGTTCGCAAGAAAAAATAGATAATTCTCTCAAAAAACTGCGGAATTCTCGAGAAACTGTAACAGAGAAAGCTTTGACTAGATCGTCAGAGTATTTAGGTGAAGGTAAAGTGGGTTACAAAGACAAGGTTGTGCGACGAGAACTATTGTTGGATCGAGAACGACCATCGTCGTGCATCATTTCCAATCCTATTGATCCGTCATTTGAAGGGCTTGATAGGATGGGACTGCATCATGCTTCTGATGAACTTCCTATAGGTGAGTATACAGTAATGCCCTAAATAATCGACTCCTTAACCACAGCAGAATTATGGGTAACTTTTCAGGATTTAGTCGGAAATATGGCTTGTTGCCATTAATCGGAAAGCTCTCTGAGAGCTTTCCGATGAATGGCAACAAGCCATATTTCCAATTAAATCCTGAAAAATTACCCATAATTCTGCTGTGGTTAAGGAGTCGATTATTTAGGGCATTACTGCAGTCTTTCCGAGTGTCGAACAATAAGCTAAAAAATAACAAATTTAAAAATGTATTGTTTCAAAGAAGTGGTCAATATAAATAGTGAAATAGTGTGAAATAGTGTGTCTGTTATTTGCAGAATGAGGTCCCAGAGGGTGAATTCTAATTCTGCTTAGGCCTCATCTTCTGGGAAGTATCAATAGTCTCAAATTAACATTGTTTTAGTTACTTTTTCCCTTCTGTCCATTTTCTATATTCCGTAAATTATAGAAGGTAAATTTCATAATCGAGGTGACTAATGGGTGAACATCACAACTTCAACTGGGGAACATCAATCTGATCCTAAGTCTTCCATAACAGTTGAGGCCTAAGCAGAATGATATCCCCAGATGAATATGGTGATGCTAGCCCGCCGTGCGAAATAGTGTCACTAAATTCACCCTCTGGGGACCTCATTCTACAAATGTCAGACACACTTGAGTGGATGCGTTTATCAGTCGGGTTCCTTGTGATGGAAATGCAAATTTATGAGACTAATAATCTTCGTTGAAGTAGCTGCATTTGCGAAAACATTAAGTCCATATATTTGATATTTAGGACATACACAATATTGTTATTTATTCTATCAAAGAGTGTTTATATTTGGTGGCCGGTTGACTAGCAGAGTTATGTTTTATGCGACTATGGTCGTGTAAGGTACCTAAAAATTCTTCATATATATTGGATTGACAAAACAGCATATTTCTCCCGATACCGCTATCCAACCGATATTATGGTAATTGGCCAGATCTGATAATCCGTACCGATAATCAGCTCATCCCTAATGAATGGCAAAAAATGTAAGTACATTTTTGCCTGATGTCCATGATGACAAATCCCAGTATATAATACCAAAAACTAGGAATTAAAGGGGTACTGTACACTAAATCCAACCATTTGTGGGACCATCTCCATTTATACTCAACAGAATATATGCAACAAATGAATGAATTTGAGCCATGGATTAATGCAAAATACACTCGTGTGCTCTATGAACGATGCAAACAACATGGTTTTTATAATGAAAATGAATATATGACTCCAGCCATTTATTCATTTTCATTATAATTACCATGTTGTTTGTATGGTTCTTATAGCACATGAGTGTATTTTTCACTAATCCATGGCTCAAATTAATTCATTTGTTGCATGTATGTTGAGTATAAAAGGAGATGGTCCCACAAATGGCCGGATTTAATGTACAGTACCCATTTAAGGGAAATTAAAAAATCTAACTCAGTACAATGATGTACGATATTTATTTGCAGAGGGTGATGATGCCATGAGCACGTGCTCTTTTGGTAGCCGAGCTGACCTTGACCGCTTAACAGACGGGCCTGTTCCTAGCTGGGTCAAGGCAGGCGAAAGTGTTATCGTTACCTCAACAAGAGGACCTTCCAAAACCGGCACAGTCCAGTTTGTTGGCAGTGTGGATTTTGCTGCAGGAACGTGGGTCGGTGTTGAACTAGATCTCCCAGAAGGTCAGTATTATACAGTTATGCCCTAAATAATCGACTCCTTAACCAAAGCAGAATTATGGGTAATTTTTCAAGATTTAGTCAGAAAAATGGCTCGTTGCCATTCATCGGAAAGCTCTCAGTGAGACAATTAATCAACTGGAACTGGAGGCATCAAATTGATCATTACATGCTTCTTTGTATTCTGAGAACCCTCTTATTGGTCAATTGATTCATTACATGCTTCTTTGTATGCTGAGAACTCTCTTATTGGTCAATTGATTCATTACATGCCTCTTTGTATTCTGAGAACTCTCTTATTGGTCAATTGATTCATTACATGCCTCTTTGTATTCTGAGAACTCTCTTATTGGTCAATTGATTCATTACATGCCTCTTTGTATTCTGAGAACTCTCTTATTGGTCAATTGATTCATTACATGCCTCTTTGTATTCTGAGAACTCTCTTATTGGTCAATTGATTCATTACATGCCTCTTTGTATTCTGAGAACTCTCTTATTGGTCAATTGATTCATTACATGCTTCTTTGTATTCTGAGAACTCTCTTATTGGTCAATTGATTCATTGCATGCTTCTTTGTATTCTGAGAACTCTCTTATTGGTCAATTGATTCATTACATGCTTCTGTGTATGCTGAGAACTCTCTTATTGGTCAATTGATTCATTACATGCTTCTTTGTATGCTGAGAACTCTCTTATTGGTCAATTGATTCATTGCATGCTTCTTTGTATGCTGAGAACTCTCTTATTGGTCAATTGATTCATTACATGCTTCTTTGTATGCTGAGAACTCTCTTATTGGTCAATTGATTCATTACATGCTTCTTTGTATGCTGAGAACTCTCTTATTGGTCAATTGATTCATTGCATGCTTCTTTGTATGCTGAGAACTCTCTTATTGGTCAATTGATTCATTACATGCTTCTGTGTATGCTGAGAACTCTCTTATTGGTCAATTGATTCATTACATGCTTCTTTGTATGCTGAGAACTCTCTTATTGGTCAATTGATTCATTACATGCCTCTTTGTATTCTGAGAACTCTCTTATTGGTCAATTGATTCATTACATGCCTCTTTGTATTCTGAGAACTCTCTTATTGGTCAATTGATTCATTACATGCTTCTTTGTATGCTGAGAACTCTCTTATTGGTCAATTGATTCATTACATGCTTCTTTGTATGCTGAGAACTCTCTTATTGGTCAATTGATTCATTACATGCCTCTTTGTATTCTGAGAACTCTCTTATTGGTCAATTGATTCATTACATGCCTCTTTGTATTCTGAGAACTCTCTTATTGGTCAATTGATTCATTACATGCCTCTTTGTATTCTGAGAACTCTCTTATTGGTCAATTGATTCATTACATGCCTCTTTGTATTCTGAGAACTCTCTTATTGGTCAATTGATTCATTACATGCTTCTTTGTATGCTGAGAACTCTCTTATTGGTCAATTGATTCATTACATGCTTCTTTGTATGCTGAGAACTCTCTTATTGGTCAATTGATTCATTACATGCTTCTTTGTATGCTGAGAACTCTCTTATTGGTCAATTGATTCATTACATGCTTCTTTGTATGCTGAGAACTCTCTTATTGGTCCATTGATTCATTACATGCTTATTTGTATGCTGAGAACTCTCTTATTGGTCAATTGATTCATTACATGCCTCTTTGTATGCTGAGAACTCTCTTATTGGTCAATTGATTCATTACATGCCTCTTTGTATTCTGAGAACTCTCTTATTGGTCAATTGATTCATTACATGCCTCTTTGTATGCTGAGAACTCTTATTGGTCAATTGATTCATTACATGCTTCTTTGTATGCTGAGAACTCTCTTATTGGTCAATTGATTCATTACATGCCTCTTTGTATTCTGAGAACTCTCTTATTGGTCAATTGATTCATTACATGCCTCTTTGTATGCTGAGAACTCTCTTATTGGTCAATTGATTCATTACATGCCTCTTTGTATTCTGAGAACTCTCTTATTGGTCAATTGATTCATTACATGCCTCGTTGTATGCTGAGAACTCTCTTATTGGTCAATTGATTCATCTGCATAATTAAGTAGTAGCTCTTTATAGATCAAATTGATATTGTTCAACAACAGCGCACTTAAATGTACAGTAATGCCCTAAATAATCGACCCTTTAACCACAGCAGAGTTATGGGTAATTTTTCAGGATTAAGTCAGAAATATGGCTTGTTGCCATTCATCGGAAAGCTCTCACTGAGAGCTTTCCGATGAATGGCAACAAGCCATATTTCCGACTAAATCCTGAAAAATTACCCATAATTCTGCTGTGGTTAAAGAGTCGATTATTTAGGGCATTACTGTATTCACATTTCCCTTTAATTTCAAAGTCTGAGATTTGTAATACAGGCCTTAAAATTAATAATCAAAGCTGATTCACAAGTTTGATGGTACGAGAATGAAAATCAAATCCTGATATGCCAAAAGTTGGGTGGGGAGGGGGGGGGGGGGTATGGTGTATCACTTGCTTCATAATATGGGCTTAGGGGCCGTTCAAAGGACATCCCTCAGGGGAAAAGTTTTAAAAATTCAATGCACTGAGTCAATTTCTCAACAGTAATATCTTAATACTTTCAAATCTTAAAATGTCTAACCTCTCCCTGTATTATATCTTCAGTCAAATTTGTTAATGTTATTGTGAATTTGTGACAGGATTGCAGATTTGCAATATTTATTTGTACATGCATAGTTTTCAATATTGAAAGATTTACTGTTAGCCAATTGAAAAAACACCCTGGCCAAGCCTTGAAATAGGGTGCCTGTCATTTGCAGAATGAGGTCCCCAGAGGGTGAATTTAGTGATGCTACTCTGCATAGTGGGCTAGCATCACCAAATTCACCCTCTGGGAACCTCATTCTGCAAATGACAGACACACTATTTCAAGGCTTGGCCATTCATGAAGCTTTATTCAATGGCGTTGTGTCTGGGACAGGGCCATCTATCTATATAAAAGCCAAGTGTTTGTATGTGTATATGTCTATATGTAACTCTGTCACGCTTTTGGAGCGTTTAAAAATATATGACCCTCATGTCCTGATTGTGCCCAAATTTTAATGTCCTGCACCACATCTTAACATATGACATGCAAAATTTGAGACCAATCGGTTCAAGTCTACCTGAGATATAACACGTTTCCCGAAGGTTATCAAGGGGACAAGGCCATATTATCCCTGATGTAATGAGTTTGTCTGAACATGAATGTGGTTTCAGCAGCATCCGTCAAACGCCAAAGCCAAATTCCGGAAAGATTCCAGACACCATTAGCCGGCTTTCTTTATATCGTTATCGGCGGGGGCTTTATTTTCCTGCATGTCATGTTTGTCACCCAGTCACGATGGGCAAATCCCTACTATTTATATATTTACTTAATATGACATGTCATAAATATATAATAGGCGCAGGATTTTGGTGACGAGGCATTCTTTGAGAAACGAACTATATTTATCTGGCATTACATGGATTGAAGCCTGAGTTTAGTGTTCCTGTCATTTGCAGAATGAGGCCCCCAGAGGATGAATTTAGTGATGCTATCCCGCATAGTGGGCTAGCATTACTAAATTCACCCTCTGGGGACCTCATTCTGCTTAGGCCTCATCTTCTATGGAAAGTTTCTTTATTATCAAATTGCTATAGAAAATTCTTCACATTGATTCTATTTCTTTTTTAGTTTAGTTTCTTTATAACCGCAAATTGGCAGATGACACATTGCATAATCGAGGTTCCCAATGGGTGTGTACATCACAATATTCACTATTTGGGAACTTCAATCTCAGTCTATGTGTCCCATAGCAGATGAGGCCATGTAGAATGAGGTCCCCAGAGTGTAAATTTGGTGATGCCAGCACACTATGCGTGATAGTGTCACTAAATTCACCCACTGGGGACCTCATTCTGCAAATGACAGCCACACTAAACTTCGGCTTGGCTGGTTTATGTTTTTGGTGACGAGGCATTCTCTGAGAAACGAGCTATATTGTTTGTCTGGCATTACATGGGTTGTTATTCTCTCTCTCCAGGAAAGAATGATGGAGCAGTTCACGGGGTCAGGTATTTTAAATGCCGAAATCGTCACGGCATCTTTGTACGGCCTGATAAACTGATATGGCACAAGTCAAGACGAACTACACGGAAAAGCAACGTCTCTCGTCGCACATCATTACCACTAAACGGAGTGAACACGAGCTCACCGCGAGGGTCTGGATTCATGTCTCCCACCACCGCCAGCAGTGCCAAACGGAGCAAGTGAGGTCGCAAATCAACATTTGTTGGTCATCATCAATATGGTCAAAGGTCAAGCTTGAGGTCATCATCCTGAGCTGATATTAAATGTGTTAATCTGGTTCCTTATATGAAACACTCTCACCTGCCTATTTGATAAGATCATATGCGGATCCAGAGCCCTCATGGTAACAAAAAAATCTAATGACCAAAATAGAGCATTGGCATTGATCAATTAAAGACTGGGAGCTGTCAGTTGTAGGTTTGCGAAAATATCCAAAACCATTTTTCCTAATTCCTAGTTTTGCATAGTTATACAGAAATCCCCTGGTTTGTTTGTGCATTCTGCTTAACCCTTTACCCAACAGAAGGGCCCTGTGCCAATGCATTCTCTTATTTATGCGAGTCGACCATAGGTCGCCTCGCATATATAAGAGAATGCATTGGCTTAACATATTAAAAATTATAAAATTGTTAAAGAATGTAAGAAAAAATGGTAAAAAGTGTTAAAAAAAGATTTTTTTTAGGCCAATGCATTCTCTTATATATGCGAGGCGACCTATGGTCGACTCGCATATATAAGAGAATGCATTGGCACAGGGCATAACTGTAACTATTACAATGTGGTCAAGGAGCCGGTTCCAATGATATCCATATTTGTATGGTTCTATTGAGACAGACCGAAGATATTTTAGGCTGTTGAAGCTTGTTTTGGCCGGTTTGTTGGGTAAAGGGTTAAATTGCTTTTGGTCGCCATGGCTGCTGAAAAATGTTTTTATTTGTATTGAATATAAGATGTTTGATGGTGCCCCAACTTTTTACCAGGATTGCTATCAGAAACCAGAAATGCTACCAAAGTTAAATCAACAAAGAAAAGGAGTCTGAAGGATTTTAACATGTCATGAATAAAATAATTCCTTGTTTTTATACCCACACATTCCAAATTCTGCAGTTATAAAAAATATGGCAGTAGAATTTCCTATCAAATATATCACAATTTGGTATTATCTTAGCCTCTTAACCTCGGAAATTTTACCATATATTTTAAAATAATTTGCTTTTCTTTTTTTTACCAATCGACCCGGTTTTCCTTTTAAAAAAAATCCGCAAATCATCTTATCATATAAAATGGTCTAACAGTGATTGCTGGTTAATATTTGTGTTTGAATAATTGTGATGTTTGGAGAATAGTGATGGCAGAAAAGTTGTGATGGTTGAATAATAGTGATGACTGAATGGTGACTGAATAATAATGAGGGTTGAACAATAGTGGTGGTTGAATAATAGTGGTGGTTGAATATTAGTGATTGCTGAATGGTATTGCTGGGTGAGCTACATGTAATAATGATCGATGCGTAAACTGGCTGAAATTAGTGTTGTCCTCGATTGCTAGCAAAAATAAACAAAAAGTGATACTGCCGAATGACAGTCATGGTGTACTTTTACTTTCATTACAGTACATGACTTTGACAAATTCTATTTTAACTTTATATATAATGCACTGAAGAGCATATCCTTTTCATGACTGGAGCTTCCTGAAATTTTGCCAAAACCATGTGCCAATGCATTATCTTATATATGCGAGTCTCCCATAGGGAGCCTCGCATATATAAGAGAATGCATTGGCCTAACGATATTTACCTTGACTCGCATATATAAGAGAATGCACTGGCACAGGATCTTTAATGTTGCATCAACGCAGCTCCAATCTAGAAAGGGATATCATCTGGATTATGGAAGATAACGTGACATGATTATTGATCACATACTCTTGACAAAGGAGTAAATAAATCAGGCCATTTCCTTTCAACCTAATTTTCATTGTAATGCATGATATTTTCATCCATTCATTGGCAGAGCACAGTTTTAGGATTGATAAAGTATGCACCACAGAAAAAAAGTACACTATGAATTGCTCAGGCAGCTTACGTCAACACAATTATTAGGCAGGTGAGAGTAGTGATAATATTGGATGGGGTACATTTGTACTGAGCGAGCTTCCAGTGGTTCAAATCATTACAATTTAAAGATGTGTATTTCTTCCTAGCAAGCAAGCCTGTGTGTCTGTCATTTGCAGAATGAGGTCCCCAGTAGAGGGGGAGTTTAGTGACGCTATCCTGTATTGTTGGATAACTTACCAAATTCACCCTCTGAGGACCTCATTCTGCTTTGGCCTCATCTTCTGGGAAGTATCTATAGTCTCAAATTAACATTGTTTTAGTTACTTTTTCCCTTCTGGGAAGTTTCTATATAAATTGCATAATGTTACTAATGGGTGAACATCACCAGTGTCAACTGGGGAACTTCAATCTGATCCTAGGTCTCCCATAGCAGTTGAGGCCTAAGCAGAATGAGGTTCCCAGAGGGTGAATTTCGTGATGCTAGCCCCTGTGTTGGATAACATCACTAAATTCACCCTCTGGGGACCTCATTCTGCAAATGATGGACACATTAAGATAAATTTTATTTAGAATTTCTTTTCACATTCCCAGGACAGTAAAAGGGGCTATGTTATAGAACATAAATATCGTGAAACCGTTTCAAAGCATTGATTCCTTGTTACCAGTGATAACAGACAATCTGTGAAGCTTGAATCTACTGAACATCGCTTAAGTATTTAATAGACTATTCCAATGTATACTTTTATAACTGAATGGGAGAATCAATTTAGTATTGAAAGACTTAAGGCTGTCTGACAAAATAATTTTAATGTGCTTGGTACAGTAATGCCCTAAGTAATCGACCCCTTAACCACAGCAGAATTATGGGTAACTTTTCAGAATTTAGTCGGAAATATGGCTTGTTGCCATTCATCGGAAAGCTCTCGCCGAGAGCTTTCCGATTAATGGCAACAAGCCAAATTTCGCGTAAATCCTGCAAAGTTACCCACAATTCTGCCGTGGTTAAGGGGTCGTTTATTTAAGGCATTACTGTAGCTAAGAAGATACACAGCACCTTAATAAATTGGAGCCATGTTGACTTTATGCCACAATGCTCCCTGGCTGTTTCTACTCTTACTGCTGGTAGAGAAATACAATCTATAGTGCTATCACTGAACTTGCATAAATGTACACCTTCATCAAATCTGGAAACCAGTTGCCATGGCAACCATACAATAGTTCTGTATTTTCACACATTTACATTTCGCCTGGGGCTTTTTGCTTATATTTATCAAAATTGATTTTATCATTTTATATACCCTACCATCTTTCACCACCCAAGATTTACATATGGCATTGTTGATCATGTGTAAGTACGATATGATATCCCTTCATTCATGTAAATATGTACAGAGAGGACCGACTATATGATGATCTTATCAAATCTTTTACTCTTTTAGTGCGAGGGCAAACTAGATCCCCTGATCACAAATTGTCTTGTCAAAGGTTAATTGGTCAACAAATCATAATTATCCCTTTCAGGGCGGGAGCTGCACTGGTGCTGCATTAAAGATCCTGTGCCAGTATATTCTCTTATGTATGTGAGTCTCCCATAGGGAGCCTTGCATATATAAGAGAATACATTGGCCTCACAATATTTACCTTGACCTTGTAAGCCAGTTCATTTTTATATATATGAGTAGATGCACAAATCCCCGTCACATACATAAATAGATTAAGCGATGGCTCTATCTTCATATTCTATTAATTTTTGAAGGGACAGACATGATTCAGACGCGTAGTCTGTTTTCACTCAGACTCGTCTGCCTGTAACAGTGTTTATTTCTGTTAAAGGCATTATTGACTTGTTCAGGTGCGCGATATTGATAAGTTAGTACTCGGGAACTATAGGTCAACCTGGGGAATGTAGCATTCTACTAACATCGCCGAAAAGTTCAAAGAAATCAACCATACCACTCCATAGAAAACATTATCTGAACTGTGCTCAATTGTAAACAGTTACATCTCGATTGGGATGTC
This sequence comes from Siphonodentalium dalli, assembly GCA_032622095.1. Lineage (NCBI taxonomy): Eukaryota > Metazoa > Mollusca > Scaphopoda > Gadilida > Siphonodentaliidae > Siphonodentalium > Siphonodentalium dalli. Next base: position 37,131,324 of record CP136069.1, on the reverse strand, counting down.
ACTAACGGAGATCAACTTTAAACATTTAATGAATATATAAGAATGACGGTGTGTGTTGTCAATTTGGATTAATATTCAGAAAAAATAAATACTTTAAGCAAGATTATTCTCCATTTCAATTTGATCACCCTACCGGAGTGTTTCATCTCTTTAACCCTGTCTATACTAAATACTCATTGATGAGTAGTTCCCATGGGAAATGTTCAGATAATAAGTTCAACAAAGGACCATAGTTTTAGTACAGAATTAAAATGTAAAATTGTCATTCAATAAAGGGAGGACATTTATCATACTGAACTATTTTGGGCCAGTCTGGTTAGTTTTGGGCTGATCTGGTTTACCTTGACAATAAAAGAATTCCCTTTTAATATGATCAGATTGTGGAGCATGGTGTGTGTGTGTGTGTGCTTATTTATTTTCAAGTTGATCTCGACTTAAAACATGTGAATTAATAAAACAAATTATTTTGTATAATACAAAGAATTCAAACCCTTTTCAACAATATATTTTGAATTTAGTTTTCAAACTTGATGTTGCAAAGACTTATTGTGGCTTTAAGAAGTTTTCTGTTAATTTTATGAACTGTATTGTGTCAGATAGGCCTACAGCTAAATACATTAATTCTGTAATTATTTGTTAGAAAATCCTATGTTAACCCTTTACCCAACAAAACCGGCCAAATAAAGCTTCAACAGCCTAAAATATCTTCGGTCTGTCTCAATAGAACCATACAAATATGGATATCATTGGAACCGGCTCCTTGACCACATTGTGATAGTTACAGTTATGCCCTGTGCCAATGCATTCTCTTATATATGCGAGTCGACCATAGGTCGCCTCGCATATATAAGAGAATGCATTGGCCTAAAAAAAAACTTTTTTTACCATTTTTTCTTACATTCTTTAACAATTTTATAATTTTTAATGTGTTAAGCCAATGCATTCTCTTATATATGCGAGGCGACCTATGGTCGACTCGCATATATAAGAGAATGCATTGGCACAGGGCCCTTCTGTTGGGTAAAGGGTTAATCATATCCCTAAGTAAGCCTGAGTTTAGTGTGCCTGTCATTTGCAGAATGAGGTCCCCAGAGGGTGAATAGCGGGCTGGCATCACTAAATTCACCCTCTGGGGATCTCATTCTGCTTAGGCCTTATCTTCTCTGGAAAGTTTCTTTATTATCATATTTCTATAGAAACTTCTTCACATAGATTCTATTTCTTTTCTAGTTTAGTTTCTCTTTTTCCCCAAATTGGCAGATGACACATTTCATAATCGAGGTTCCCAATGGGTGTACATCACAATATTCACCATTCAATCTGAGTCTATGATTCCCATAGCAGATGAGGCCATACAGAATGAGGTCCCCAGAGGGTAAATTTGGTGGTGCAAGCCCGCTATGCTTGTGTCACTAAATTCACCCTCTGGGGAACTCATTCTGCAAATGACAAGCACACTAAACTCAGGCTATTGAGAATATTGAAGTTCCTTTGTATTAATTGTTATACAATGAGTTAGAGTTATTTGGTCACGTTATAACATAACCAGTCAGTCAAGTCAAGGTCGTAGTTTTTGGCATGTTCGAGGGCATTCGCAACTCTCAGTGAATCAGGCCATTAAAAATAAATACTTGTGTTCCCATCCAATTTTATATGGATTTTAGAAGTAGTCTTGTTACAATGCTAGGGTCGTGAATTTCATTCTGATTAAAATTCACTTTGTTGTTTCCCACGGTTGCCTATTGAGTTGTGATTACAAATTATTTTCATTCTGTATATTTTTGTGCTTGACGAAATTATGACATTCCATTTCAATTTTTGTTGTGATGTTTATATTGAATAGTTAGTATACAGAGCATAGCTTGAAGTTGACTATACACAGTATTATGCCTGTAAGGGTGATGTACAGTAATGCCCTAAGTAATCGACTCCTTAACCACAGCAGAATTAGTCGGAAATATGGCTTGTTGCCATTCTTTGGAAAGCTCTCAGTGAGAGCTTTCCGATGAATGGCAACAAGCCATATTTCCGACTAAATCCTGAAAAGTTACCCATAATTCTGCTGTGGTTAATGAGTCGATTATTTAGGGCAAAACTGTAGGTCCCACTGTGGACCAGAATGAAATACATCGATCTGGCATTCTATATTGGCATAGTCAATAAAATATGCTCTAATGGTTGTATTGTGTTGCACTATTTCTTTTACTGTTTAAAAGAATATGAATCAAACAGAAATAAATGATGATGCGAATTTTTGGAAATTATTTATTGAGAATAATTGAAAAAGTAATTTAACTTGTGGTCAATAATATATTTTTATCTAGATATTTATTGCTCATTGAGCGAATCAAGCAAACAGAATTTAGATTATAATACATACTAAAAATCATTCTACGCTGATAAAACAAGCAACTATCACAATTAAGTCCTCTATTTAAATGAGTTTTCTCCATTAAAACCACAGTAACTTGATCATTTTCATTGATAAGATCCAGCCAATTATTGAGCCTATATTACAATTGGGACTAAATTATTCTGACTTCAAGCTGACTTCAATTATTGTCAGATATAAATTATAATCAGACTTTGAAAGTTGTGTAAGAGTTGTGAAACCATAATCTTGTAATAAGCAGAATCTGGTTATGTCATACAGTAATGCCCTAAATAATCGACTCCTTAACCACAGCAGAATTATGGGTAACTTTTCAGAATTTAGTCGGAAATATGGCTTTTTGCCATTCATCGGAAAGGGCTTGTTGCCATTCATCGGAAAGCTCTCAATGAGAGCTTTCCGATGAATGGCGACAAGCCATATTTCCGACTATATAAATCCTGAAAAGTTACCCATAATTCTGCTGTGGTTAAGGAGTCGATTATTTAGGGCATTACTGTGCCTATTCAATGTGTGAGATTTTGGGCAAAATACAGCTGTTGGTCACATGATAATAGGATAACTCTATTGACTCTCAGAACAGACATGTTCGGCAACAACTGGAAACTCGGTGCTATAATCAATTGTTTGAATACTAATAGTAAAATTCAGTCAAAAAAACGTAATGGACACAACCCACTCATTTGAACACACATTATACATGCATTATCCACTTGCTTGTGCTAATATTTTTTTCATAAATTGTTACGTTTATATTATTCATTATGTTTTATTTCGGGTACTTTTCCTCATGTTATGTTCTACGAATCAAAATATACTTGTGTTCCTTTTTCGTGAGAGAGAATATATGGCATTATTCAGTTTTATAAATGTTTTATTTATTCTTTGTAATTATGATATCCAGAGTATGAAACAGAATTTGCTGTGACATTAGGGTCCTGCGAATCGATTTGATTTGATATGATTCGGAATCTTTCATCTCATTCGATTCAATTCGAAATCAGTTGCTCTGATTTTAATTGTATCAAATCATGACACCAGTTGCATTGTCATTACTTCAATGGACAACAGTGCTTTTCCGCAAAGATTTATTATGATACAAATGAAAGACCACACATACAAAGACTGTTGTAGACTGAGCTATACAGAAGCATTGCACGACTGATGTAACTGATCCAGTAAAATTTCATATATATCTCGAACTTCAGCTGCGTGAATGAGATTGCTTACTGACTACATTATTGCTTATGATAGTGTATCATTATTTTATAGCCGAGAATGCCACAAAGAATGCACACTTAAGTGGTTAAATGCAAATTTGATCAATTTATGGACAACATTATATAGCAATGATCCCTTGTCATCGTTACAAAGTGAGCAAATTGATACTGGTACAGCCACTCAGTCAAGTGTTATCTACAACCTCACTATTGATACGTCTGATGCAATGATTCAATTTGAAATGCGATGTGATTTGGAATCATTTGGCCGATTCGATTCGAGATTTGACTTAATAGTAAGGTCATTTGCAGGTTCATCCTGATTGAACAATACCTTCGTTGAGATACGTTGTTACTGAAGTATTTATTCGATATCACTAAAATCTATTTATCCACTGCTCACTACCTCTATTGCATATATAAAGACTGCCTAATGAACATTTCGTTTATTACATGAATGTAGCTTTATTCGGTTAATGTAGCTTTATTCGGGACGTCAACCGGCGTAAAATGACGCCACTGTGATTTCGTGATGTTTTCTCGTAAACCATTGAAACAAGGCCACTATATAAAAAAAAACTCGGAACTATTTCATTTTAAGCTGAACTTTGGTTAGCCCACATCATGATTACTAATTAGTTTGCTTGATCAAAGTAGCGAATGAAAAACTTAGGAACATGACAGATTTCCCAAACAAAAGGCAAGTTTCGTTCCAGGATAAATAAAACATGTAGGTAATGTTGTCGCTTAAACTGTTTACGTCCATTTGGGGTATTTGGCATCTATTGTACATGGCAGAGCCTCGCCCAATAGATACTTAAATTCCCTGAGCGGACATGAAAGCTATACAGGGTTAATAGATTCTTTCAGGATTGTTGCAGGAAGTTTAAGTTATATTGAAGCGTTAATAATTACAGAAGGTTTTAGCATCACTAAATCACTTTCAAAATTCATCTCTCGTTTCGTACTCTGGATATTTATAACCACTTCCGTTGCTTCCATTCACAGTTTAGACAGAATATATGTAGGAATGAAATTTGTTTTCCCAATTCATTTATTTATGTATAAGTCAGATAACTCGAGGCTTCACTGTTGAAATTTACTCAGCTATTCTCAAAGCCCTTACAAAAACCTAGGGACCAGCCTAGAGGGCGACTTGGGGAGACAGGGACCAGCCTAGAGGGCGACTTGGGAGATAACTTCTCCCTAAATTGTGTCATTTCTCCCTATTTTTGTACATATGGAGAAGTTACTTATATCATATACATGTACCAGTATGCGTATGTCTCTACATCATACTTAAACTGCATTTTCTTATTATAAAGTTATTATACATTGTTGTGTACAGTATGTTTTTCTTGTACTAGTCCAGGTTGTGGTGAAAAGTCATATTGAATGAGATGCGTATGACTTTTCAGCACAACCTGTCGAGTACAAGAAAACAAATACTGTACACAATATTGTATAATGACATTTTTATTATCCATCTGTATGTTTATCCAAATGATGTTACCCAGTCCCGATAACTTTTATAAAAGTCGTATTGGACTTGATTCAAGTCCAATATGACTGTCGGGAGTCCAATATGACTTTTCCCCAGATTATCATGTGACGTCTTTTGCCTAATCAGAAAAAGTATTAGTTAAGGGATGGATAATATCATTAAAATGAATGGATTATTGTACATGTATTGCATAAGACTTATTGGATCATAGAATAGTGATGTTAGGGTATAAATTTAACTTGGACCATTATGACTCCTTCTTAATTATAATCCTCATCTACCTAATCATCAAACATTGAAGGGCTAATGATATATTAATAATAACAAATGTTTCAGTTGCTCTGTACAGTTGAGTGAGTTTAACTGATGAAGCCTAGAGGTCAAATATCTAAAAAAACATTTTTGTTGTTTAGAGAGAAAGAATATATATATATAGAGAGAGAATGAAGTGAATTCCAAGATCACTGTGCAATTTTTAGTGTACAGTAATGCTCTAATTAATCGACCTCTTAACCAAAGCAGAATTATGGGTAACTTTTCAGGATTTAGTCGGAAATATGGCTTGTTGCCATTCATCGGAAAGCTCTCCCCGAGAGCTTTCCGATGAATGGCAACAAGCCATATTTCCGACTAAATCCTGAAAAGTTACCCATAATTCTGCTTTGGTTAAGAGGTCGATTAATTAGAGCATTACTGTATATGTCAACCTGCTTCAACTCACGTGAGGTTGTGATCATGTCTAGTCCAGTGGAACAGAGGCCATAGGATATCACAAGCATTCTATCTGTTTCAAACATAACTAATCTATTTGGATTAATGTCTTTGTAAAAATGAGCTGTCAATCACAATCTACCAGTGTATGCCCAAATATGGAGATCTGACTGGTAAACATGTGCATGTAATGGGCATTTAAAAAAAACTCGGTATTAAAAAATAAAAGAAATTATTTTCACAATAGTACATTTTCGCCTGCTTTCCTTGGTTGGGGGGGGGGTTATGAGGTTGACCAGAAAATATCATATAGATTGCCCCCTTATCGGGTCCAGTGCTGATGATGCCAGACCTATCGTACCCACTGCTACCATGCCCAAAGATGTTGGTTTGACAGTAATATAATGTATTATCACAGAACATTGTACATATATACGCTATTTTATGTGTTTTTGAAAAGCCCTGCATGCGAAAATAAAATATGTCATCAGATTGCAATTGTACCTATTAACCCTTCCATGACTGGAGCTTCCTGTGCCAATGGATGCTCTTATATATTTGAATATCCCATAGGGAGCCTCACATTATTAAGACAATACATTGGCCTAACAATATTTACCTTGTTTTCGTAAGCCAGTACATTTTCTTATATATGTGAGACTCCCTATGGGATACTCACATATATGAGAAAATGCACTGGCACAGGATCTTTAATGCAGCACCAGCTCAGCTGCCGAAAGGGTTTTAAGAAAAGGTCATTTTTTCATGAATATGACACATAAGACAAAGACCATATTGTCACTGGTGCATTGGCACAGGATCTGTAATGCTGCACCAGCGCAGCTCCAGTCATGAAAGCGTTAAACCATGTTAATTGATACCATGTTTCCCAAAGGAAGCAACAAATTTAAGTAAGGTTTGATCAGCATGGCATCGCTGATAATTCTTCCTGGTTGTAAACCTCATTACAGGGATGGAAATTTAGTGATGGCAACCCACACAGCACGCTAGCATCACCAAATCCATCCGCTGTGGTCATTATGCATGGCCTTATCGGCTATGGGAGACCTAGACACAGATTTAACCCTTTACCCAACAAACCGGCCAAAACCGGCCAAATAAAGCTTCAACAACCTAAAATATCTTCGGTCTGTCTCAATAAAACCATACAAATATGGATATCATTGGAACCGGCTCCTTGACCACATTGTGATAGTTACAGTTATGCCCTGTGCCAATGCATTCTCTTATATATGCGAGTCGACCATAGGTCGCCTCGCATATATAAGAGAATGCATTGGCCTAAAAAAAATATATTTTTAACACTTTTTACCATTTTTTCTTACATTCTTTAACAATTTTATAATTTTTAATGTGTTAAGCCAATGCATTCTCTTATATATGCGAGGCGACCTATGGTCGACTCGCATATATAAGAGAATGCATTGGCACAGGGCCCTTCTGTTGGGTAAAGGGTTAAGTCCTGAGGTGGTGATATGCTCCCTTGGGCACCTCGATTATGCATTGTGTCATCAGCCAATTTGGGGATATAGAGAAACTAAATTAAAAAAGAACGAGATGCCGATCACGATCGGTAGATGTTTAACCCATCCCTTGGCGATAGTAAATTACTATGATTGGAATCATAATTTAGCACTTTGATGTTGAATTATGGTTGAATTATAGAGCATACTGTTATATACTATTACGTACATACTAAATCAAATCATTAAAACAAATTAAGTAAGGTTTGATCAGCATGGCATCGCTGATAATTCTTCCTAGTCGTTGTTAACAAGAAAGATATAAACCTTATTACATGGACAAAAATTAATGTTCAACATTTTTTTTATTTAATGAAAAAAACAATTTGAATTTGTTTTATATACGGTATATATATATATTTTTTTTGGGTTAAATTGAGCAAGGAATTCAATCTAAAGACATTTTTTTAAAGAGTGACATTTTTAAAAAAACAAAAAAAGTGTCATAACTCCGTTAAAACAAATCGGAACAAACCCATATGCGAACTCTATCTGTATTTTGGGCTGAGAAACTCATATACAAACTTTGGTTGCAAACGGATAGAAAATGTTTGAGTTATCACACTATTATTATTTCTAGCTATATGCTTGACGTGCTGTGACATCATATGGCCTCTGCTCATGTATAATTGTATATAGAATCTCGAATCATTGAGGCTGTATAATTCGTGCTTATACGGGAAACTGTGCATATCCTTTGTTGCTTGTTATATTGTGTATATAAGATTGTCAATAGAGAAAGAGAAACAGACCTGTATACAGAGGAACACAGGGTTGTACCACCCAACATACCGATAACCAGAGTGGTACCACCTAAAATACATGTAATCATGTTTGTTTAAAATAGTTCCAAAATAATATATTGAGTTGATTCTCACTATGGCTCATATCTATTTTTCCTTTATTAAAAATGTTTAAAAGCTAAATCTCCTTTTATTGATATGCTTTATGGCCGCATATATGTATTTGGTATTTACACTCAAGCTTTAGCCCATAATTTTAAGTCTCTAAAATGAAACTGTAAATCCACCCTATTTCCCTGATTTGTTACCCCCCACCCCCAACCCGCCCCTTACACACACACTTTTTGGAGTGATGAGTTTGTTACTTATCTTATATGACCGATATCAAGTAAGACAGACCTCATGTCCAGTCATGTAGATTTTGTTACTAAAATAACAGGTATCAAGTTTGACATGCCCATCTTCAGTCCCAAAACTTCTAGTACTAAAATGAAGAAAATGTATAATCTATCTAATTGAATTGTCAAAATAAAATCATATTTTCAACCAGTTCCAAGCAGCATAAACTGATCTAGAAGATATTTGTGAAAAAACATCATATTTTCAACTTCCGGTGGCCATTTTGGCAGCCATCTTGGAAGGGGAGTTTTAATTTTGCCCTTTAAAAGTGGCATTATATTTTAGCTTCTTCATTTCATTGCTGAAATATTGGTTTGTTACTGACTTGAAGTAGCCTAACTATCATGACTTCACGTTTATTGTGGGGATTTAGAGATCTGGGAACCATATGGTCATGAATTTCAGAGATCCTGGGTACCAAAATCAATGTCTCATGATTCTGGGTACCTTATCAACGGAAATGTGAAAAATTCAGTATGCACAAGAGACATAACAAGTGACATAACCCATGTTTAACCCTTTCAGTGCCAAGTGCGATTTTTGTATCGACCCATATTTCCTTGAAAGAGCTCTAAGAGCTCTTTCAATCAATGTATCACATTATTATAATCAATAAATTTGAAAAATGATCAAGGAAATATGGGTTGATACAAAAATCGCACTTGGCACTGAAAGGGTTAACAACTCTGTTGTGATGTATAAAATTGTTGTGAATGGCATTATATGTTTGACGCTTGCTCATCGCCACTTTATGAAACAGATGTACAAAATAAATTAATTTATGAAAAAGAAAGAGATACATAAAAATGTAAAAGATCATATATTTTTGTTATTTCATCCCACTAAGGCTGAAGGGGTGGGTCACTCTCACCTAAAAAGTGCTAAAAATAATCACTGATTGTGAACAGTGTCTGTCTTACTGAAATTTAAGTCTTCCGCCAACCAGCAATTTATTTTCAGTTCATTCTAATTATAGCCCCACTTTCGAAGAAAATGGGGGGTATACTGGTTCGACTGCGTCTGTCCGTCCGTCACGCTTTCTCTCTCCCTCCGTGTGTCCATCCGTCCATTGAGCCGTCCGTCCGACCTCATAACTCGAACAACTATGAACCGATTTCAATAACTTTTTGTTTGAGATCTCCTTAGGACGGCCTCTCCGCATCATGCTAATTTTGGTCCGAATTTTATTTTTAAGTTACGCCTCATTTTCGACTTATTTTGACTTAAAAATTCTGTCCGACTTAATAACTTTAACAAATATGAACCGATTTCAATACTTTTTTGTATACATGTACATGCTTCTCACAATACCCTCTCTACATGATGCGGCTAGGGATTGGCTCAGACTGTTTTTCGTAATATTACACTTCATTTTCGACTTATTTTGACTTTAAAAATTCTGTCCGACTTAATAACCTTAACAAATATGAACCAATTTGAAAATTTTTTCTGTACAAGCCTCTTGTGACACCATATCGATATAATTAGTCCAAATTTTTCTTTCAAGTTAAAAATCTTTTTTGTTGGGTTTACGGATAATGCGGGTTGAATTTGCCACGGTGGGGGTATGCTAGCACTCGAGCGCACACCTCTTGTTTTCATTGTATTAGGTAAACAATTATCAGGTCTGGCAATTCCCAATTATCGCTATAATAGCCACATGTAGCTATTGTAGCTTCATATGGCTATTTGTGATGGATGAATCTGGTTGAAGAGAGATAACTCTATCCAACAAACAATCGTTGAAATATTTAATACCCTGATTTGATTTTTCTTAGTAAGTTAAATTAGTTTGCCATTTTAATGTATAAATAAGAAAATAGTCAAACATGGTTACTTTTTCATGACAATTGTACCTAAATACATATATGGATGGATGCGAGTCCCATATCACATAGCATACAGCTTTCTAAACAGATACACGTGCTTAGCTATGCTTGTCGGATATTCCGCAAGCTGGAACAACCAAAATGACACCAGCAGTGGTTTCATAAGTTGCTACAAAATAATACCCCTCACCCTTAGTTATGCTTACGCGCCATGACAATTGGTAAAATATTCTTTTACGATAGTCAAATATAGCTACATATAGCTATAGTAGCTATAATTGGGAATTGCCAGACCTGATTATTCTAGCAGAAATATTAATTGTAGCAGATTAAAAAAGTTTTAAAAAACTCAAATGAAGTCATTTTGAATGATATTTCATACCCTGTGTACCTTTCAGCACATTTCCACCGAATTAACAGTAGATTCCAAAGAATTAAATATTGTGCTCAAAGATCCCCTGTCTGATTAACACCATAATTAAAATACCCAAAAATAATTAGATCAGACCTATGAGCCCACCCTTTTAGTCCAGGAGATCGACCCCAAGAAATAACAAATGTTGCTCATTTTGACGGACAAGTGCTATCCGGTCTAATTTTATAGTAAAATATATGTAGATTACGAAAATCCATGATAGCAGTGGTGAATTTGTAGCTTAATTGGCGAAAAACGTGTTTTTATTGACCTACCCGACGACCGAAAATGAAAGAATTTTCCGGCGACGTCATAGTACTACTAGTAGTCCGGGAGCTAATATGGGTACCCTTGCACCCCCTGGGACTTAACTTCTCCCAACTCATTTTGTTCCTTATTATGTCCTTCAACTTTTAAGCAATGTTAACAAGAAACAATTAAATATGCACTTTTTGGGTTCCTAACCCCTTCCGTTCCCTAAAAAATTCGAATTTACAGAACGCAGTATAAAATTTCACAAAAAAATCACAATTGGGATTATACAATGTAGTCATGTTTTAACAAGAAATGAACAGAACTTTGTAATGTAAGTGATGCATATGATTATACCTATGAATATTCCAACTCACTGGAACCAAAATTCGTACTTTGGCTCAAATGGCTGCCAAAATATTGAAAATGATAAATATTCCCCCAGCGTGTCCTGCAATTGATTACAAGTTGTGGATGATGTACAAAATTGGCTATTCTGCCTTCTATACATTGAATACTAACATGTCTGATGTGCCATGGTTAATTGTCACCACTGACATCACCAAAAATATTGGACATTTCTCTCAAAAAGTTGACTTAAAGGTACTCAACCCGATAAAACTCCTCTCAATTACTATTTCAATGGCTTCGGGGGTCAAAAATATTTGATTCGAGTCGAGGAAGTCACCCATCAAAGCTCAGATTTGTTAGATATCGATTTTAGAAATCTATTATTTTTCATTATCGGGAATTCTTTCTGGCCCAAAAGATAGTAAAAAATTCGTTATTATTACCCACTTGATTATAGAGTTATCCATCCTTGTCTGTTTGAATAGAATTTTGGCGTAAAATCTCGAGCATGTTACCAAATTGACGGCAGTTATAAGTACTCATCTCGAGAACATAAGAATTTTCAAAAATCAATATCTAATGACTCTGAGCTTTGTTTGATGGGTTCCTCGACTCGAATCAAATATTTTTTACCCCCAAAGCCAAAGAAATAGTAATATAGGACCCTCTGATCGGATTGTTGTTGTTGGAATCTGTTGAGATGGGGACCCTCTTTACGGGTTGAGTACCTTTAAATATCGGCAAAAATTTACTTTTCATGTTTGGACCATTTTTGCAATTAAAATGTAACTATATTTGAGTTGAAAGGTGTTTACAAAATGTTCGCCCGATTTTGACAGAACTCTATACTCTCATTAAGCAGACATGGATAAACTTTTTATATGCAGCCTGTGTCAGGGAGGACACAGTTATATAGGGGTGGTGTAATATAGTGTGCCATTTTGACATATTTCTCGATGGGTTAATATATAATGCTATGTTATTATGGTCTGAAATGACTAATATCGAGATTTCTGGTGACCATTCAACGTTTGATACCATTTGATGTCCCGATGGGGTATATTTTAGAAATTCTGACACGTCACCAAGCTTCGGTACATGTCACGAAGCTTCGGTACATAGGATGAAAAACCGCCACAGATTTGGGGTTAATGATGCAAGATCACATTTTTCGCCAGATTTCGACAGAACTATATGCTCTCATTAAGTAGACAATGATAAACTTCTTGTATGTAGCACTGTGTCAGGGAGGAAGCAGTTATATAGGGTGGATGTAATATAGTGTGTCATTTTGACATAATTACACCATGGGTTAATATATAATTCCATGATAATTACGATCTGAATTGACTGATATCAAAGTTTATGGTGACCATTCAACGTGTGATGCCATTTGACGGTACGTGTCACGAAGCTTCGGTAAATTGAATGAAAAATCGCCACAGATTGGGGTTAACGATGCGAGGTCACATTTTCGCCAGATTTTGACGGAACTGTATACTCTCATTAAGTAGACATCGATAAACTTCTTATATGTAGCCCTGTGTCAGGGAGGGAGCAGTTATATAGTAGGTGTAATATAGTGTGTCATGACATATTACTCGATGGGTTAATATATAATGCGATGCTAATTGTGATCTGAAATTATTAATATCCGGGTTTCTGGTGACCATTCAACGTTTGTTACCGGTACCATATGATGTCATATGGTGGTATATTCCTGGAGTTCTGACGCGTCACGAAGCTTCGGTACATGGCACGAAGCTTCGGTGCATTGGATGAAAAACCGCCACAGGTTTGGGTTTAAGAATGCATTGTCAATTTTTGTTTTGCCACAGCACTGGGAGATAAGTACACAGGGTCACATGTTTCTTCTGATTTTTATAGTACTGTATATTGTTATTAATAAAGATACACCTTGATTAACTTCATGTTGAATGAACCAGTCACAGTATAATTTTCAATTATTGAACATTTAACTTGAATGTCACGAATAATCGGTACATTCATGTTTTTGTTTCGACGTCGACTGGTATGTATGCATAAATCTGATTTAAATATAGTAATATAGTAATAATAATTAATGTACCGAAGCTTCGTATCTATAGGTTACAAACACCTAATTATTTTCCATAGGCGACAGTAGGCGACAGTGTTAACTAAAAGTCCCGCCGGCTATGGGTTAAGCCTATTTGAACTTCAAGTGGTCAATTTTCCCTTAGCACGTCATCCGCTGCACCAGTATGTGACAACAAACGCGCCATTTTCGGTATTTTTTTCAAACGATAATCTTGCATTTCCACAACTACCCCATTTACTGCACAAAAATCAGCAGCATAAACATATCCAGACCCCTTGCGTAACTTCTGGATACCACCAGATTCTTCCTGGACATCTAAACATACACGATCGCTATATTTACGTAGGCTATGATTTTCTGTTCCCGATTAGGGATATTTCCCTCAATGATAATCAACCAATCAGCAGCCAGATTGTTTTGTTATGCTGACTCGAGTTTCAAGAAGCGTAACTCTATATAATTAGTTGCTTGTAACATATAATTGTAAAGAAAATCGAACTTTGATCGTGTAAACTGTGCCAAATTTACAAAAAAAGCTTTACTGTGATACGATAGAAATATAGAAGTCATTGGCCATCCTATTATCTCCCAGTGGTCATTTGAACCACATACCCCGTTTTAAAATTGACCATTTTTGGGGGGTAAGAAATAACACCGATACTCGATTCCCGATAACTCTGGAAGCACAGTTTAGTAGAAAGATACCAATGTCTCATGTCATGCTTGTTATATACATATATACTGCACAGTGTCGCATGCTCCATGTCCATCCACTCTCTAATCGGAATATTATGACCACAAATGTGACCACACCCAAAATTCAGGGTTTTTCATCATAATTTAATTTGTAAAATCCGACTCGTGTGCATAACGCACAGGGTAGAAAGGCATATGTATACGTTTTGGAAACTAGTTACGTATATCTACCATACGCCTTAAGGAATTTATCTAATTTTGAACAGTACAATGTTTAATTAGATTTGAATTAGACCCCCCCTCAACTTAGAAAACAAGTAGAAACCTTCTTAAATCCATTTAAAAACATTGTAGAAGCCATGTTGTAAATTATTTAACAATATTAAAATAATTATGCTGAATTTTAACCTTAAAATCATACTAAGATGAAATGGTTGCAATTTGGACGATTTTGCGTAAAAAAAAGTTTTTAAAAATGGTAAAATATTGAGAAAAAACAAATTTAATTTCTTCAATTTTTTCAGCACAATTAGTTATTTAACATTATTAACACAATTACTATTCAATTTAATCACCAATATCATGCTAAAATGAAATCTTTACACATTGAAAAAAAAATGAAAATTTTGGGCTTAAAATGTCGAAAAATGCCCGAAAAATCGAAAAAAAACAAAGAAGGCTACAAATTTGTTCTTGCTATCATGATTTTTCTTCATTACCATACCTAAAACATTAAAAATAACATGGTCGCAGCTTGTCCGTCAATATGAGCAACACTACCTCCCGATCTCCTGGACTATATCATTATGTCCATTATGTTGACTGCTCAGCATAAAACTGTTAATGCCTCCCCAATTTGAGCTATAGCGTCATTGACGCTTTCATTATATTTATTATCTATAGTTATCCAATAACGATATTCCGCATGTTGAAACCATTATTATGTAAACAAAACTGTTACAGTGAATTGTCAACAAAATGTTTTGACATGCGAAATCTCATTATTGACGAGTTATTAATAGTGAAAATAAGAACAAAGTCAATCTATTATTTCATGTCTTGTTGATGGTATATATTTTACAGAGTTTTATGTTAGTTATTTCACATAAACCCACAGGGAACCTCACACATACATAGAAGCATGTACTATGGAGTGTCCTCTGATCCAGTCTATGTGGGGCTCTCTATGGGTTATGTTATTTCACATGAACCCACCGGGAGCCTCACACATACATAAAAGCATGCACTATGGAGTGTCCTCTGATCCAGTCTATGTGGGGCTCTCAATGGGGTATGTTATTTCATATGAACCCACCGGGAGCCTCACACATATAGAAGCATGCACTATGGAGTGTCATCTGATCCAGTCTATGTGGGGCTCTCTATGGGTTATGTTATTTCACATGAACCCACCGGGAGCCTCACACAGATAGAAGCATGCACTATGGATTGTCCTCTGATCCAGTCTATGTGGGGCTCTCTATGGGTTATGTTATTTCACATGAACCCACCGGGAGCCTCACACAGATAGAAGCATGCACTATGGATTGTCATCTGATCCAGTCTATTTGGGGCTCTCTATGGGTTATGTTATTTCACATGAACCCACGGGGAACCTCACAGATAGCTAGAAGCATGCACTATGGAGTGTCGTCTAGCTGATCCAGTCCTTGGGGCTCTCTATGGGTTATGTTACTTCACATGAACCCACCGGGAGCCTCACACAGATAGAAGCATGCACTATGGATTGTCATCTGATCCAGTCTATTTGGGGCTCTCTATGGGTTATGTTATTTCATGTGAAACCACCGGGAGCCTCACACAGATAGAAGCATGTACTATGGAGTGTCATCTAATCCAGTATATGTGGGGCTCTCAATGGGGTATGTTATTTCATATGAACCCACCGGGAGCCTCACACATATAGAAGCATGCACTATGGAGTGTCATCTGATCCAGTCTATGTGGGGCTCTCTATGGGTTATGTTATTTCATGTGAAACCACCGGGAGCCTCACACATATAGAAGCATGTACTATGGAGTGTCATCTGATCCAGTCCTTGGGGCTCTCTATGGGTTATGTTATTTCATGTGAAACCACCGGGAGCCTCACACAGATAGAAGCATGCACTATGGAGTGTCATCTGATCCAGTCTATGTGGGGCTCTCTATGGGTTATGTTATTTCACATGAACCCATGGAGAGCCTCACACAGATAGAAGCATGCACTATGGAGTGTCATCTGATCCAGTCCTTGGGGCTCTCTATGGGTTATGTTATTTCATGTGAAACCACCGGGAGCCTCACACAGATAGAAGCATGCACTATGGAGTGTCATCTGATCCAGTCTATGTGGGGCTCTCTATGGGTTATGTTATTTCACATGAACCCACCGGGAGCCTCACACAGATAGAAGCATGCACTATGGAGTGTCATCTGATCCAGTCTATGTGGGGCTCTATGGGTTATGTTATTTCACATGAACCCACAGGGAGCCTCACGTATATAGAAGCATGTACTATGGAGTGTCGTCTGATCCAGTCTATGTGAGGCTCTCTATGGGTTATGTTATTTCATGTGAAACCACCGGGAGCCTCACACAGATGGAAGCATGCACTATGGAGTGTCATCTAATCCAGTATATGTGGGGCTCTCTATGGGTTATGTTATCCACACAAACCCACGTCGAAGGCTTTGATTCTCTTTAATTACATTAGAACCCTGAATCTTTAACAGTTGTTCCACCAAGTCTCTCCATCCCGATGTGTATGGTATTGCCACGAGGCTATGGAGGGTGATATGGCCTCATAATTAGTCCACACATATTTTTGCCCTTCAGAAGCACAATTGAGAATTTCATTCTCTTGAAGCTCGCCAGTAACTGTTGCTGAATAGGTCATTGTCGCGTGGTTTCTGGCAAAAAGACACCCAGGATCTCGTAAACTGTCAAAAAGGCACCCAGGATCCCGACTTTTTCAGCACAATTAGTTATTTAACATTATTAACACAATTACTATTCAATTTAATCACCAATATCATGCTAAAATGAAATCTTTACACCTTGAAAAAAAAATGAAAATTTTGGGCTTAAAATGTCGAAAAATGCCCGAAAAATCGAAAAAAAACAAAGAAGGCTACAAATTTGTTCTTGCTATCATGATTTTTCTTCATCACCATACCTAAAACATTAAAAATAACATGGTCGCAGCTTGTCCGTCAATATGAGCAACACTACCTCCCGATCTCCTGGACTATATCATTATGTCCATTATGTTGACTGCTCAGCATAAAACTGTTAATGCCTCCCCAATTTGAGCTATAGCGTCATTGACGCTTTCATTATATTTATTATGTAATAGATAAAACACGAGGCTGAATTGGATCGTTGGGAGAGACCACGCCGTTGAGGCCCGTAGGGCCGAAACGGCGTGGTCTCTCACAACGAGCCAATTTAGCCGAGTGTTTTATCTTACTTAAATCATTTACACCTTTAAGATCAACAAGCCACTTACTAGAATCGACACGGTATATACGTCTTCAAATAGCCAATACATTGTGTTATTTATCGATGCCACAACAGGGTGTGAGTTGATTGAGTTTACACTCAGTAACGGCCGTGGTCAATGCTCAATTCACGACATGCGCTTTGTGATTAGTGAACTGCTATACCAGAAGCACGTGAACACTATATGAGTGATTTGAGTCACATGCACAAGCTGATTTTATTGCCACTAAATTGATTTCAGTTTGCCGAATGGTTTTATATTGCATGTAGTCAAAATGTCTGACGATGATGATAGTATCTTTATAACGCAAAACACATTTTCTGTCGAACAAAAGGACGATAGCGATGACGATATATTTAGCCAGATACTAGATATGGAGGTGAGCTGTCGACCAACATTCTCAATTGGCACAGCGCTAATGTGGAGGCCCAGAAATTCAAACTGTTTCTTCAAAAAGGGGATATGAAACTCGACCAACAATTCTAATGGATTTATATACATTTCTGCATGTGTTTCATGTTTAAAAGTACCATATAAATTTGATCTTCTGCATAACCCTTTCTTGTTTTACATTTGTATATTTAAAACACCCCGCCCATAGCAGATCCAAACAAACATTATTTCAGGAACCACAGCGACCTACATGATACTTGAATTCACCAAAGCGTCTGATTTTGAGTCTGAACAATTGGATACTTGTAATATCCAACTGTTGGATATCCAGGATATCCAATTGTCACACCCAAAGATCCAACGCTTGGGTCAATTAAACATTGCGACAGCGTGCCCATTGTGTATATTTGTCAGGATAAACACCTGTTAAAGACAATGGATGACGTCACGTAAATGGTTTAACTATAGTTATCCAATAACGATATTCCGCATGTTGAAACCATTATTATGTAAACAAAACTGTTACAGTGAATTGTCAACAAAATGTTTTGACATGCGAAATCTCATTATTGACGAGTTATTAATAGTGAAAATAAGAACAAAGTCAATCTATTATTTCATGTCTTGTTGATGGTATATATTTTACAGAGTTTTATGTTAGTTATTTCACATAAACCCACAGGGAACCTCACACATACATAGAAGCATGTACTATGGAGTGTCCTCTGATCCAGTCTATGTGGGGCTCTCTATGGGTTATGTTATTTCATGTGAAACCACCGGGAGCCTCACACAGATAGAAGCATGCACTATGGAGTGTCATCTGATCCAGTCTATGTGGGGCTCTCTATGGGTTATGTTATTTCACATGAACCCATGGAGAGCCTCACACAGATAGAAGCATGCACTATGGAGTGTCATCTGATCCAGTCTATGTGGGGCTCTCTATGGGTTATGTTATTTCACATGAACCCACCGGGAGCCTCACACAGATAGAAGCATGCACTATGGAGTGTCATCTGATCCAGTCTATGTGGGGCTCTCTATGGGTTATGTTATTTCACATGAACCCATGGAGAGCCTCACACAGATAGAAGCATGCACTATGGAGTGTCATCTGATCCAGTCTATGTGGGACTCTCTATGGGTTATGTTATTTCACATGAACCCATGGAGAGCCTCACACAGATAGAAGCATGCACTATGGAGTGTCATCTGATCCCGTCCTTGGGGCTCTCTATGGGTTATGTTATTTCACATGAACCCACCGGGAGCCTCACACAGATAGAAGCATGCACTATGGAGTGTCATCTGATCCAGTCTATGTGGGGCTCTCTATGGGTTATGTTATTTCACATGAACCCATGGAGAGCCTCACACAGATAGAAGCATGCACTATGGAGTGTCATCTGATCCAGTCTATGTGGGGCTCTCTATGGGTTATGTTATTTCACATTAACTCACCGGGAGCCTCACACAGATAGAAGCATGCACTATGGAGTGTCATCTGATCCAGTCTATGTGGGGCTCTCTATGGGTTATGTTATTTCACATGAACTCACCGGGAGCCTCACATAGATAGAAGCATGCACTATGGAGTGTCATCTGATCCAGTCTATGTGGGACTCTCTATGGGTTATGTTATTTCACATGAACCCACCGGGAGCCTCACACAGATAGAAGCATGCACTATGGAGTGTCATCTGATCCAGTCTATGTGGGGCTCTCTATGGGTTATGTTATTTCACATGAACCCACCGGGAGCCTCACGTATATAGAAGCATGCACTATGGAGTGTCATCTGATCCAGTCTATGTGGGGCTCTATATGGGTTATGTTATTTCATATGAACCCACCGGGAGCCTCACACATATAGAAGCATGCACTATGGAGTGTCATCTGATCCAGTCTATGTGGGACTCTCTATGGGTTATGTTATTTCACATGAACCCACCGGGAGCCTCACAAAGATAGAAGCATGCACTATGGAGTGTCGTCTGATCCAGTCGATGTGGGGCTCTCTATGGGTTATGTTATTTCACATGAACCCACCGGGAGCCTCACACAGATAGAAGCATGCACTATGGAGTGTCATCTGATCCAGTCGATGTGGGGCTCTCTATGGGGTATGTTATTTCACATGAACCCACCGGGAGCCTCACAAAGATAGAAGCATGCACTATGGAGTGTCGTCTGATCCAGTCGATGTGGGGCTCTCTATGGGTTATGTTATTTCACATGAACCCACCGGGAGCCTCACACAGATAGAAGCATGCACTATGGAGTGTCATCTGATCCAGTCTATGTGGGGCTCTATATGGGTTATGTTATTTCATATGAAGTTATGAACCCACCGGGAGCCTCACACAGATAGAAGCATGCACTATGGAGTGTCATCTAATCCAGTATATGTGGGGCTCTCAATGGGGTATGTTATTTCACGTGAAACCACAGGGAGCCTCACACAGATAAAAGCATGCACTATGGAGTGTCATCTGATCCAGTCTATGTGGGGCTCTCTATGGGTTATGTTATTTCACATGAACCCACCGGGAGCCTCACACAGATAGAAGCATGCACTATGGAGTGTCATCTAATCCAGTATATGTGGGGCTCTCTATGGGTTATGTTATCCACACAAACCCACGTCGAAGGCTTTGATTCTCTTTAATTACATTAGAACCCTGAATCTTTAACATTGGTTCCACCAAGTCTCTCCATCCCGATGTGTATGGTATTTCCATGAGGCTATGGAGGGTGATATGGCCTCATAATTAGTCCACACATATTTTTGCCCTTCAGAAGCACAATTGAGAATTTCATTCTCTTGAAGCTCGCCAGTAACTGTTGTTGAATAGGTCATTGTCGCATGGTTTCTGGCAAAAAGACACCCAGGATCTCGTAAACTGTCAAAAAGGCACACAGGATCCCAAAGTCTCATTAAACAACGGGAATTTTGTTTAGTCGTCTGCTATTATTAATATTGGTCCAACTATCAACGATGTGGAATTGCGCTGTCAGTCAGACTCAAAGCCGAATTAAATTTCGTTCATATTTCACTCCGATCACAAACAAATAATTATCATAATATTATAATAGCAGACGACTAATCAAGTTTGGCGAGACTTTGAGATCCTTTGTGCCTTTTTGACAGTTTACGAGATCCTGGGTGTCTTTTTGACAGTTTAAGAGATCCTGGGTGTCTTTTTGCCAGAAACCGTGCGACAATAACCTATTCAGCGTAACTGTTGTTATTTTTATTGAGGCTTCCGCGAACATAAATCATTTGTGAACCAGTGTGAACATCCAAACAAATGTTTTTTTCTGTTCTGATTTTTGTTCAAGAAAAAAAAACCCATCTCATTTCAAACATGTCTTTTTTTTCTTGTCCACCATTATTTGGGATAGAGAGTGTACTTATCTATAATTCGTCTATTGATAATTTGATAGATTCAATGAATCTCTACTCTGGTTATTCCCATAGAGATAATATTTCACCAGTTCGAAACCTATGAACTTTATAAAATAACGTGATAAACATTGAACTGAGTATACGTGACCCGCCATATTGTTTTTACCCTGTGCCAATGCATTCTCTTATATATGCGAGTCGACCATAGGTCGCCTCGCTTATATAAGAGAATCCATTGGCCTAACAATTTTTTACAATTTTAATAGTTTTTTCTTGTATTCTTTAACAATTTTATAATTTCACCCATACAGAGCCCCAGACAAACATGAGCAGACGACACTTTCTATATGCTTCTATATATGTGTGGGGCTCCCTGCAGGGTAATGGATGTTTTTTATTTTATGTCCTAAAAATTGTAAGAAACATTTATTTTAAAAAAATGATAAAAAATTGTTAGGCCAATGCATTCTCTTATATATGCGAGGCGACCTATGGTCGACTCGCATATATAAGAGAATGCATTGGCACAGGGTAAAACAATCCCGACTTACGACTTGATTTGATATGGCGGGTCACATATATCCATGATTGTAGCACTGCATTGCGAAATTGGCGCACAAAAGTTGCCTAAATCATGGAATCTGGACCGGTGCCCTACATATACTGTGTAGTACCACATTAACTAACATATATTAACTAAAAATGCATTATATTTTCAATGTATAGTCTTCCCAGTCAGAAATTCAAAATTTCCACTGGTTAAATTTGAACTGGTGGATTATGATCTCTATTGGCCATAGTCAGAGTAGAGCAGCCTAGTGGGCGCCACTGGATACATCTCCTTAAAATGGTAACTTCCTCGTATTTTTGTCCTTGGGAGAAGTTGCTTATCTCCACCATAACAGTGTGCATCTTTAAAAAAAACAGCATAATTGCATAATTACTTATTATACCCGAAGGAAATGGTGGGTGTATCCAAACCGATCGTCTGGCCGTCCGTCCGTCCGTCCTGGTATGCACGGATGTTCTTTACTATGAGGACATTTAATGGAGTGTTCAGTCAATTTTTGTTTAGGATTTTCCTTTCTAGAATTATTGATATTTGTTTATCTGGAAAATTATGGGTTTTTTTTTGTCCGTCTGAGCAGATATCTCAACCATAGGATGTCCACCTTAATGAAATTGTATGGATGTTCACTACTATCAGGACATTTAATGGAGTGTTCATTAGTTTTGTACTAGTTCTCCGATCAAGAGTTATTCATCTTTGTTAATCTGAAAGTGTTCCATTTTTCCGTCTGCCTGAGTGTCGCAGCCATATAGGTCATCATAGGTATGCCAACACTGACGGTACGTCACATGCATGGGGTATGCACCGGATGACTGGTCCCCGTGTTAGAGACTCGTGACATGATCTATGTTTATTGGATGTATTGACAATTAGTGGCAAGAACAATGTTCTCAAAAAAGCAGATTTGGTAAGATAATACATCAATTTCATTTGTTCCACTTATCTATAATAGACAATACCCCCACAAGGAGTATCTATAATAAATGAATGAATTGTATTTGTGAATATTTATCTGTGTGAATTTGTGGCAAAATTTAGCACAAATTGGTCTGTTTCGAATAAGGATTTTTTTTCTGAAATACACTGATATTTTGTGTGTTTTTGGACTGAAATTTGCTGCAAAACTGTTTATTATTTGTGAGTTTTGAGATATTTGATCTTGTCATCGCTTGTCATCCAATACAGTTATTCTACTGAAGCATCATGCCCTCATAGCGTAATATAAGAGCATATGTCGATCACCTTCCACCTTTGTTGTAGTGTGTGAGACAACTACAACAAAAGATAACGGGTGACTTAAAGGTACTCAATCTGATCAGATGCTCCTGAATTACGATTTCTTTGGCTTCGGGGTAAAAAATATTTTATTTGAGTTGAGGAACCTACCCATGAACGTCCAAGAGTGATTAGATTTTGATTTTTGAAGTTTGTTATTTCTATTGTTTGTGGCCCAGAAATTCGCCGTCAAAAGAATGGTCTCGGTCAAAATGGCAGATGAAGATGGATAATTCCAAAATCAAGTGGTTAGTATTACCACTTGATTTTAGAGTTATCCATCTTTATCTGCAATTTTTCCGTTTGACTACGTGTTTCTGGGCCAATTATTATTAGTAAACATTTCGAGAAATAACAAACTTCAAAAATCAATATCTGATCACTCTGAGCTTTGATGGGTGGGTTCCTCGACTTGAATAAAATATGTGTTACCCCCGAAGCCAAAGAAATAGTAATTTAGGAGCATCTGATCAGATTGAGTACCTTTAACTCCAATGCATACTTTTAGCATTGAATGGGAGGATCTATTGAATATAAAATGGGAGTGATTGCGTAAAGTGACTCGCAACCTCGTGGATGTGTCTGGAGAATCTCATTTTTTGGAGTGTGTGGGGGGGGGGGGGGGGGGGGGGGTGTTGTCCACCTTGCAATTCCCAACGGCACCCCCTCATTAAAGTAGACAGAATTTTTCAAGTCAGAGAAATTTAATTCGCAAACCCACCCCATGTCACAATGAAGAGGTCCACCAGTCATTAACCGAGAATTATGAAATTTGAACATGACCAGATGTCCACCATATGTGAACAGCATGTTCCCTCTTAGTGAACACAGTGGTTTTGTGAATTTTTACCTACATGTATAGTCGACTTTTCCCACTTAAGCAATTGATATTCATTCGAACATGTAGCCACTCCCTATATGAATAGTTATATCTTCCCAAAGTTTCATCGCATTCTGATAACAAGATCTGAAGGTATCCTTGAAAAATATCAGGGTGGGGCGGGGGGGGGGGGGGGCTTAATTGTTTTTAGGCATTTATTTTTTAAGGGAATAATAACGAACACTCATTTATAGAGATACAACATTTATTGACAATCAAAACATCGGTCAAGGACCTGTAAAAAAGAAAATCTTCATAATTGTTCCTATCAGGAAGCCGTGACTCAGTTGGTTTAGTTTTTGGCGCATTAACATAGGCCAACATAACATTTACTGCAGATTGTTTTGGATATTGCCGAAGTGTTTTATTCTCCATTTGCTAAAATTATTAACTAAGCCTGAGATCTAGATACACAAATATAAATATAGACTGATGGTGCCCTATATACATGAATCCGACACCCATGTGTGTAATGGACGTTTACCGGGCTTAGATCCAGCTTTTATATTATTTGAAGCCATGATGCATTATCCACTTTATCGATAGACCAAGTATTCTCGGTCCACAACAGCTTGAGATATCAGTTGGGTTGATGCTGTTTTTGACCGAGTCCCGTTCCGTTACTCTTCTATAACAAACTTTCATTGAAAATACCTAATAGATTTACACATGGAGACTGGTAATCACGCGAAACCCTGAATGTGATTAATCACCCTTCATAATGTTATATAATTTACCATGATAGAAATAGGCATACTGATGACATGATTGTTTAATATATTGTTTCATGCATTTTCTGATATTGCAACAAATTGAAATTCTCTGGAAAACAATTTATAACTTTGTTTACTTATAAATCTTGTTGCTTTGACATTCAACTGGCATCTGGTATATCCATGTTTGATATCATCATTCTGGGGGAAGGCTGCCCTCTGTTCATATACGCACAGCATCCATTTAACCTATTCACAAGATTGTAGGTGTAAAGTCTGTTATAGAAGAGTAACGGGGTGGGACTTGGTCCAAAACAGCATCAACTCGACCGATATCCCAAACTGTTGTGGACCGAGAATACTTGGTCTAGTTTTTCAACTGAGCCATCGGATGCCATGGTTCTAATTTAGGACCACTGGTCCCTGTCACAGGATTAGACATACCACTAAAGCACCTATAGTCTTACTATATACAGATACCTTCATTGTTATGACTACATAAGGACCACTGGTCACCGACACAGGATTAGACATAGCACTATTAAAAGCACCTATAATCTTACATATACCATATAGAGAATACCTAGAGTTTTTGTTTGAATACCGAAATCTCATCAATGTCTGGAAAGAAATATCAAATTTTCACTCGCGGCTTCGTGAACATTTGATATTTCTTTCCAGACACGAATAAGATGTTTCAGGTATTTAATCCTTTCAGTGCCAGGGGCCGATGTCATCGGCCCTAATTTACGGTCTGTAAAATCAGCCCTAAATTTTTTAATTTTTTTTTAATTTTTTTTTTTTAAGATTGATTTTTTTTGGGGTTATATATTTTTTTTGGGTATGCTTAAGCATGCTATAGCGAATTTAAAACAAACTGGATAAAACCTTAGGGGCATGTTATAACTCAAAACTATCACCAAGTATTCATAGTAATATTTTTGATGCCCATGAAAAACGTAAGATTCCCTGGCACTAAACCTACAAAATAAATCTTGTACTGAAAGAGTTAAAGAATATAAGAAAAAAATTATTAAAATTGTGAAAAATTGTAAAAATAATAATAAATGATTAAAAATTGTTAGGCCAATGCATTCTCTTATATATGTGAGACGACCTATGGTCGACTCGCATATATAAGAGAATGCATTGACACAGGGTATATGGGTTGATACAAAAATCGGACCTGGCACTGAAAGGGTTAAACAAAACACTGTAGGTAATCTTTTTATTATATGCACCTTACTATAGTTGCTGAGCTATACGGAATTTTTACTTTTAATATTACAACAATTTGAGGAATAATTCCTACTAATCATAAGTGCGCAATTACCTAGAACAAGCAAATGACTTGTGCACATAAATGAAACACAGAATCAAATCAAAACTAAAAAATCTGTGTGTTACCACAGTCGAAATATATAAATACCACACGCGCAGGCCCCATTTGCAGTGTGTGATAAGTACCGAGTAGCCAATCAAAAACGCCGAATTGTTGACGACACAAGAGTGTCTTGTTTCAACTTTTTCTGTGGAAAGTTTTTGCTTGTTTTACTTCTGCCTTATACTTATGGTGGTTCCCTTGTGAAATGACGGATTAAATTATAAGAAATAACTGTTGTTTCGAATAAGCTTTTGGGTTGTAACTGATAAGTTTGAAGATAATTTACTCGGGTAAACCACCAGCAGGCCACAATGAAATATAACGAAACCTGCAGTGAAATAATGAAGTTGTATTTCACTGTGGCTTCCAAGAGATACAAACAAAGATCTATGTTTCGGTAATTTCTCGCTATTTTATAGGCAATCATATAATAAATACAGATACCTTTATTGTTATGACTAATTTTGTGTCAGATACATACAACTCCTCGAGCGATTAAAAAAGAAAATATCATTAAATATCAACACAATGTCACAATCACTGATATTACATATAAGATAAACAGAAGCACATGTGGATGATGCTGAAACTCTGGTGTCCATGTTGACTGTTCCATGAAAAGTTAAGAACTGATAGTATATGGGGGGCCAGATATATGTGAATCCACACATGGATCCACAGTATTTGATAGATATTGTTTCGACATTTATGCAGGACTGCAATATGCATATAGTCGCCGATTCATTGTAATCATATGGAAAACTGTTTGTGCCACTTCGTAAGCTGGCCAGATCATGCGACAAAAATATGAAAAATAATTGGATTCATCTCGCATGATTTGTCACATATATTAATTTTATTTGATATACCATATCTTTTGTTGTGCGACCCACGACAAGAGTGAGATTATCATATGTTTTCCTCCAGCTAAGAATTTCAAACTGAAAATTTCAATTGAACCAGAGCAAATGTCCGAAAAGTTCTATGTTGTAAATTGAATTTTGCAACTGGTACCCCAAGAACTATCAGAAATGTCCAACCTAACACCGGCTCCCTAGGATGACCGTAACGGTCTAACAATTTGGTCTCATGTTTTAATAAAAATGTCGGATTTAAAAAAAATATACAGAACAAAATTTGGACGGCAGAACAAAATTGGAGGCATTTCTGCCAATATATGTACTGCAGTTTATTTTGACACATTTGTGTTAACAACGTTTTGGAATATAATTGGTAATATATACAATTACTGTGTCATGGACTCAAGGTCCTTTATAAGAAATTACTTTGTTTTTTTCTGTTGATTATTTTCAAAATCCGCACCAATTTTATTTAAACTCGAGACTACGTTATTCATTTCTGTGAACACGGAACACATTATTACTGACTGAACATGTAACACCGCCATTTCGATGGGAAGCCAACGATTATTCAGTGTAACTGACACGAGTATGAAAACAATCTGCTGGAACAGACTGAAAAGTAATGTTGTGTCCATACAAGAACAGCATGCTTCTTCAAACTTACTCCATCAAAGGATAAAAAAAACATACAAAAGAATCAAATAACAATTCAATATTCCGTCAGTGATTGGTTAGATTTGTTTAGAATTGTAAGACGATAAAACAAGCCCAACGAGAGCCCCACCTATATTGTGAAAATCGCATCAAAATCGCGAAAATACGAACAATTTTGAATCCAATTTTTTTTAAATGGGTGAATATTTTTGCAAATTCTTTGGTACCATTGTAATTTGCACTCGGGCAAAATCAAAAAAAATCAACAGTCAATTTTAGACCTAATTTGGCTGAATTGTTTTGTCTGTCAACCCATTGCTGACATATCAGTATTCTTAACTCGTGGCTCACATTCCAGTAATGTTCACCCTGTCAAAAAATCTAAATCATGGAAACAAGAATTGCTGATTTTCGATCCAAGATGTTGCCGAAATGGTTGACAGTTTTTTCTTTTCCAAATTAGGCATGTCAGTTGAAATGTTAGTTATTACACCGACCGTGCCAAATTCGATCAAAATCACAAAAATGGAAAAGTCAATATTCTACCGTAATATTGAATAACGTAAGTTAATGATTTTGCTGAAACAAGCTCTTGATTCTGTTTATA
Source organism: Siphonodentalium dalli (assembly GCA_032622095.1). Classification (NCBI taxonomy): domain Eukaryota; kingdom Metazoa; phylum Mollusca; class Scaphopoda; order Gadilida; family Siphonodentaliidae; genus Siphonodentalium; species Siphonodentalium dalli. The sequence goes on along the minus strand of CP136069.1, from coordinate 37,102,930 downwards.
AATCTTAAAAGCAATATAAGTTTTGTAAAATTAGCTTACAACCCAAACACATCTTGAAGGTTTCCCATCGTCACAATGTTTCAACATCAACCTGGAATATTTTTTCTTCAACACACAAACATTAATAACACACTGACAAGAAAACACACAAATTGTTAATTATATATAATTATTGAAGGGAGACCCGATTTATTGACCAGGGGCACCCCCAGATCATGTCATGAATCTCTACTCTGGCTCTGCCCACGGAGATCATACTCCACAAGTTCAAATCCTGGGATCTTTTTGCATGGAATATATTACTTACTTAATACCTGTGCAGTAAGTGAAGGTCCCAGCTCGAGATTGCATGATTTAGGTAATTTAAAGCCAAATGGCAGTTTGAGCTCTGAAATACACAAAATATTATTCGCTTTTGAATTTTTCTCAGTATATTAAATAGGTCGATAAATATCTGAACTACCTTCTTCGAGCATTACGTAACCCAAAATGACGCATTGAAGTAATACAAAATACAACTGTGAATACGGTGTTTTGGGTCCAAAACAGAAAACAGCCAATTGCATGACATGGAACAGAAATACCGGTTCGTAGTAGTCTATTCCTGATATGGTAGCATAAAGAGCGTTTGTCTGACTGGCGAAAAGTTGTAAGTGGCTGAAAAATGGCTGTGACTTTGGCAAAGTGTTTTTCAGAGCATATAACAATAGTTCTTTTATTTATCGACCTATTGTATCCGTCGCTCCAAATTACGTAGGAAAAAATAGGAGGTTCGAATTAGCAATGTCCCTTTAAGGTAGCCAGTTTTTCTTTCTGTCACTGATAATCATGGATAATCCCGATTAATCAATTCAATATTTATTGCGATAATTGGATCCCAAAAGACACAACAATCATGCAATCTAGAATAGAGCCTTGTATAGTATTGTGCAAAATTTAGCACACTACTATACCAAACTCGTATGCAAAAGGCAATAATGAAGACATGAAACAAATCTCGAGAAAAAAAATACATACACATATCCACCAATTTACTAAAGCCAAGCCTTGAAATAGTGTGTCTGTCATTTGCAGAATGAGGTCCCCAGAGGGTGAATTTAGTGATGCTACCCCGCATAGCAGGCTAGCATCGCCAAATTCACCCTCTGGGAACCTCATTCTGCTTAGGTTTAAGCAAAATGAGGTACCCAGAGGGTGAATTTGGTGATGCTAAACCGCATAGCAGGCTAGCATCACCAAATTCAAATGAGGTCCACAGAGGGTGAATTTAGTGATGCTACCCCGCATAGCAGGCTAGCATAACTAAATTCACCCTCTGGGGACCTCATTCTGCAAATGACAGACACACTATTTCAAGGCTTGACTAAGGCGTGTCCAAATGAAATTAAATCATAACAGTGAATTTTATTTCACAGGAACAACGTCACTGCGAAGTGGAAACATTCAGTTGAATTCACCATAGTACAGTTTCGGATTTCCATGCATTCGAATCAAAAACTATTTCGGTTTATTGAACTAGATTTCAACACATTTTTGTGACGATTATGTTTCTCTTAAACTGTTTATCGGTAAGTCGATAATCATATTTGTTCTCAGTAAAACGAGTTGCACTTGATTTCTATTAATGTCTTATGAGGAAATTTTAACAGTCCCTCATTTGGTGTTGGCAGGATAAGGTTATGTAGTATGCATGCTACAAGTTTGAATTGTTCCATGAAATATAATAAATAGAGCATGTCTTCGCTTCGCGCCATGACCGATACCCAAAAACACTGGGCACTATACCCGCACAGTCAACTCAAAGTCATGCTCTATTTATAAAATAGATTATTAAGGAACATGTTTTTCACAAATAAATATATTCCCTACAGAATCAAAAAGTTCCCATGTTTATAATGGGTCAAGTTCTGTGGTTATATATTGTGGACTAGCTAAAACAGGCTTTGGGAGCCTTTATTCATTTATTTTGATATTTTAAAACTTTTTATTTAAGAAAAACAGATTATTTATTTAAATTTTGTAATACTTTTTTAGATTTGAACTCCTTCTCAATTTAACAAAAACAAACTTTCTTTAAATCAAATTTTTAAAAACAAATGCCATTATAACATTCGCCGGGGTACCCCAAGTCACCACACCAAGCTTGATTCAAAGTTATATCGGACCGGAAGTCTGGGAGAAAAATCGATAACAGACAGACGGATAGATCGACAGATCTGACTACTCAGGCTCATCTACAGTAATGCTCTAAATAATCAACTCCTTAACCACAGCACAATTATGGGTAACTTTTCAGGATTTAGTCGGAAATATGGCTTGTTGCCATTCATCGGAAAGCTCTCACCGAGAGCTGGCCAATGAATGGCAACAAACCATATTTCTGACTAAATCCTGAAAAATTACCAATAATTCTGCTGTGGTTAAGGAGTTGATTAATTATCATTACTGTATATAGTGTAGGCTCCTGGTCCGGATTTGGGTGCACAAAATGTACCATCACTTTGACATCAGATCATGATAGCAGAATTGTTAATTGATTTTTTTTTTCGGTCAAGTGATTTGCTCGTGGTCATTTATACGCAATTTTCCATTTATTAAATTATTTGTAGATGTACCCATACTATAGTAAGGTATACCTAGTGTCGATGTCCGAATTGAGCGCTCGGCATTCGCCATATGTAGACACTTATGCATGTTGTGATAACATTTCCTATCCGATCAGAACCAGATTTCATAAATAAGTTTCCCAAAATACAGATCGAGTTCGAATATGGGTTTGATCTGAGTTTCTTTTTCACGGAGTTATGCTCCTTTTCGACGTAGAATTCACGCATGTTGCAATAACTAAAAAAAAATTATTTGATCAAAACCAAATTTGGTATGAGAGTTTCTCAGCTCAAAATACAGATCGAGTTCGTCCGATATATTTTAAAGGAATTATCGCCCTTTTTTTCAAAAACAAATTTGAAATGTTTATTATATTGAACTCCTTGCTCAATTTAACAAAATCAATTTTTATTGTTAACTTTTATAATAAAAAATAAACGAATTAAAACATTAACCCTTTACCCAACAAAACGCCCAAATAAAGCTTCAACAGCCTAAAATATCTTCGGTCTGTCTCAATAACACCATACAAATATGGATATCATTGGAACCGGTTCATTGACCACATTTTGATGGTTACAGTTATGCCCTGTGCCAATGCATTCTCTTATATATGCGAGTTGACAATAGGTCGCCTCGCATATATAAGAGAATTCATTGGCCTAAAAAAAAATGTTCTTACATTCTTTAACAATTATATATTTTTTCTTACATTTTTATAATATTTTTCTACATTCTTTGACAATTTTATCATTTTTAATATGTGTTAAGCCAATGCATTCTCTTATATATGCGAGGCGACCTATGGTCAACTCGCATATATAAGAGAATGCATTGGCACAGGGCCATTCTGTTGGTAAAGGGTTAAACCACCAAGCTGTTAAATGTGACATTACGTGAGGGGTCCTTTGATGGTGGGTATTCAAATTTCTCAAATTTGATGGACGTGTCAAAAAGAACCAAATCTGGTATCACACTTCCAGGTGACCCAAGTTATACTGTATCTCTTTCTTGCTCTGAGAACAATAACACCAATAAGCATGGATAATTACTAGACCAGGTGATATGTCAGATTTAATCTCCTCTGACATATTTGAATAAACAAATTCCACAGCTTGGATACTATTGTTCAAGTCTACTGGTGTGTCTTAACCACCCCTTAAGCAGGTGAATCTAATTAACGAGAACAATGGAGCTCAACTGTAGGTCCATGGCTGTTTGGACTTACACTGTATCAAACAGGGCCAGAGATAGGAGATTTAACCCATTTTACCCATTCCATCAGATTCCATGTCTTCTAACATTTTCCAGTATCAAATAACAATATTATTGTGAAATGGCAATTTTCAACAATACAAATAGAACTGTTTACACTATGATAGTGATGACAGGCTCTATGGTTTAGATCTTATATTAACCATTTTCTTTTGACCCATAAATTCTAATAATTTGTGTTTTTATGTACATTTGTCTATACTACTTTAGTACACAACAGTATACTCTATAATTCAACATCAGATCTCTACATTATGATTCCGATCATAGCAATATCCTATTGCCAAGGGATTAGACCCCGAAGCCACGACAAATAGTTTTCGCGGCTGGCTCAACCGGATTTCGTGGCTGGTTAGCTAGCTGAGCCGGCTCAGTCGCTACGTTCGTGGCTGACGAAATATGGCGGCTCAGCCGGCTGAGATGTTATCAGTCAGCGTAGTTTCGTTTCCGAAATGTTCCTAATCCCCGGTTATAGATCCCGTTTGTTTTAGCGTTTGTGGTGAACCCGTATAATTCAATATCACACGTAATCTTTTGATGTTGGGCTTTTCCATTATGGCGAAAATACACGAAGGACTGGCATGGATATACTATGTAGTTTCCCATCTAATCGGTATAAGTTACATTGGGACTTTTGTCGACTTCAGACTGATATCATCACTGGCATCTTGCGATATATGCATGCATCATTGAATGATGAACCCGATAGTAATGATATATAATATTTCAAACTATTGTCTATTCTTATGTGTATATATTGACAAATGCCAGCGATGTCTGAGACTGGGTCGTGTTGATATAAACAATTTATATTTTAACCCTTTCAATACCGAATGGATGCGCCCATTCAGTTATATGAAATCATGCATTGGGATAGTCTATTCCACATTAAGGGGCCCGGTGTTCTGATAACATAACAACCATGCCGTGTCCATGTGATTATGCCAATATTAGGCAATGCGGTTTAGTTCTTTGCGATTCACAGTACACTTGTCCTTGACATATAAGCCCATGCATGCAGACCACACGGCTCAGCCATTTTACAATTCCGGCGGCGGAGGTTTTTAAATGTGGCTGGCGTTAGAGATAATATGGCTGGCGGCGGCTTGTGGCCAATATGGCTGGCGGCGGCGGCGTGCGATGGCGGCTTCGGGCTCTACAAGGGATGGCTTAAATATCTGCTGATAGTTATCGGCCTCTCGTCTTTACAAGTAATTGCCTTGTATTGGAGTATTTTTTCAATAAACAATTTCATATATGTTTGGAGTTGGATAAATGGCCATGATAGAGAATCCAAACAGACATCACATCGAACGATTTAGTGACACAGGTTAATTTAAAAAAAAAGAATGGTGGCCATCTTGGAATTAAAAATGGCGGATCAAATGACCACGAACCAGCTCACCTTGCCGAAAAATGAGCTGAGTTATGTCCCTTGGTTTCACACACAGAATACCTTATTTTAACCATTTTTACTAAATAATGACAGAGCGATTATAGAACTGAGAAGTATTTGACATAGAACAAAAAGTTATCGTAGTAATTACAAAAAATAGTGTTTGAAAGTCCAGATGACAACATCCAGGGGCGATGAATCCAGGGGGGGGGGGGGGGTCTGACGAAAAATTCCGTACACAAAGCCGGGATGGGTGGATCGTCTGGAGCCAAGAAAACCCCATTTTTCCCGGTGCGTGCAAACTTTATCCTGATGGGTTTTTTCCTAATTATTTACAAATACTGAGATTGTTCAGCAGCCTAAATTTAACACCATTTTGATTGGAATGTGAATATATATATATACATGTATGTTGCAATCCCGAGGCGCTTTACTTTGCTTTAGATTGAACTGATGTCTTAAGTATATTCCAGTATGTTTTGTACAATAACATCAGTTTTGAGGGAATAATTTATAATTAACTCGATCAATATTTAGCAACAAAATATCTTTTCCTAATATATAAAACTTAGACAGTATCATATCCTGTTAATATAGAATGAACATGATCTCAGATTTCCTGGTATAACTAGATATGATTCAAACTGCAGTGATTCAATTGATGCAGATTGATGCATAAGCTCAATATTCAATGCCTTATGCCATTAGTGATCAAAAGTCAGGTATAATCAATAAGTTTTCCATAGCAGAATAGAATCTACATAATTATGCACCCATAATCTATCAAAATAAGGGTAACCAAATACATGCAGATGTGCAAAATATACATATTCTATTCCACTTTGAAATTATATTTAAAAAGAACACAAGATAGAACTATCACATTGGCAGGCACCATGGGTTTTATGACAATAATTGTTACTATATATCGCTCGAAATAATCAAAGGTGTACCATTCAATTTGAATAACAAATTTAGGTGCAAATTAGCAAATCATCTAAGACCTGCATGAATACGCTGAAAATTATGATATCTGCTGCACGGTTAACAGAGAAATAACTTTATATCTGCATCAAATAGTCTATCACTGCAGTGATCACTGAGAGATTGTTTATAAATTGATCAGCAATAAAATGCTAAGGGTGATGCCTATATATTCCAATTGTTAGCAGACAAACGTATTTTTTTTTTTAAACGCAGCTGTAAATGTAAAAATTATGGAAAAATGGGGTGGGTCCCCAATTTGTAAGATGAACAAAATATAAACAAATTCACGTAAGGGAGTGGTGGTCCCAGGCTGTGTGGAATTTTTTCTTACCCCTGTGTATGGATTTGTTTTGTAGATACACCCTCCACCCCATGAGGAATCAGGCTATTTTTCTGCAGCCAAAAACTGAATACGAAAATCATGTGCAAATTTGATGTGAATTGTCACAGCTTTTTGAAATAATCAAACCAGTCGTCCACATGTAACACAAACTACACTGGCTGATGTGTCCCCCCCATATACTTATTTTGCTATTTGTCCTACATCCCTCGAAATCCTGTACAGCTACATGGAGCCTGAAGTTATACTGGCTTTTGTTACATCCTGGTCGGAATCCGGGGATAAGAACAGGTCGATAAAATAATATACGTCCAATATCTATCAACTGACTTTATTTACCTGAGATAATTGCACAATAAGGAGCGTTCCATGTTAATCTATTACTGATATGTTAAAATAATAAAGAGTATTTGTCTAACTTGAAAACGAAAATGAAAACATCTGGAAACTGATATGGAAGTTTTTTGTTCAGAGTAGGCCTATATAAAGGTGGAAATTGTATTTATTTGTCGCCCTTTTGCACCCCCTCTGGCCTGCCGTGGACATAATTTGTGTTAACACAAATATGAGCCATGTCCGTTCTGGAAAGTTGCTGGATGAGTTCATTGCAGAAATGAAATTGATGTATACCCGTTTTGGCTTTCTGTTCTGTCAATACCTTCAATTGGGCACATGATTTTATTTCTCAGTTGTACAGAAAGCTTATTGTTCAGACTGTCCATTCAGTGGTTTGTTTAACAGCCAATACGCTCACGATTGGATAGCAAAAGATATTTAATCGGGATTCACAATTAGATAGTGATTGCTATCATTCACAGTAAACCCGAGCCACGCGAGGTTAGGATTGGTGTTAGGATTATTGACGAAATAACGGAGATATTTGAAGAAGCGTTTTAAAGAGCGTTTCCCAAACCTCCACCATGACCACCACCCGCCCAAAAAGAAACTTTGACGTATTTCGGACCAAAGTTGATCACTTCTGGTGTTGTAAATTCGTTCATACAAATATCTGTTATTCCGCCGAAGAATGTTTTATATAGAGTTATCACCCTTCCGATTAACTCAAATACTCATTTCAATATAATCCAAGCATCACGTGGCACATACTGCGATTGAATATCTAATCGTGATCCCCGATTATGTATGTTTCGCTATCTAATCGTGAACCCCGATTATGTATGTTTCGCTATCTAATCGTGTGCGTATTAGGTGCTTTCGACAGAACCGTTGTCTAGATACTCCGCTATTGAGAGGCCCGTACACTTAAAGGTGTACTAGCTGTTTAGTTAATTTTTTTTCCGTCCCATTAAGAACAGTGGGTCATTCAATTCATTGACCTTCTGAACAAAGAACGTTCTTAATATTTCTTCTGAATAATGGTCCTCCTGATGAACGCAATGTTATCAAAACGATACAAAAATGATCCTTAACCCTTTACCCAACAGAACGGTCCTGTGCCAATGCATTCTCTTATATATGCGAGTCGAGCATAGGTCGCCTCGCATATATAAGAGAATGCATCGGCTTAACACATATTAAAATGATAAAATTGTCAAAGAATGTAGAAAATTATTATAAAAAATGTAAGAAAATTTTAAAAATTGTTAAAGAATGTAAGACAAAATGGTAAAAAGTGTTAAAAAAAGATTTGTTTAGGCCAATGCATTCTCTTATATATGCGAGGCGACCTATGGTCGACTCGCATATATAAGTGAATGCATTGGCACAGGGCATAACTGCATGTAACCATCACAATGTGGTCAATGAACCAGTTCCAATGATATCCACATTTGTATGGTGTTATTGAGACAGACCGAAGATATTTTTGGGTTAATGAATAACCGAAAAATAATATTGAGAAAATAGTCTAGTCATTTTGGTATGAAATGCGGTATTGTGTGATTGTTCTTCGTTCTAAAGGCCTTGGGTCTCCCTTCTCGTCATGTCAAGGATTATATGTCAATCACAGCAAATAAATAAAATATAATGAATAAAAATACACTCAATTGGAAATGACTGCACAAAAGGAGACGTGTGACATACTGGTGTGGACACCGCAGTTGATTGCAACAAATACTGCAACAAAATAATGGCACAGGGCATAACTGCATGTAACCATCACAATGTGGTCAATGAACCAGTTCCAATGATATCCACATTTGTATGGTGTTATTGAGACAGACCGAAGATATTTTTGGGTTAATGAATAACCGAAAAATAATATTGAGAAAATAGTCTAGTCATTTTGGTATGAAATGCGGTATTGTGTGATTGTTCTTCGTTTTAAAGGCCTTGGGTCTCCCTTCTCGTCATGTCAAGGATTATATGTCAATCACAGCAAATAAATAAAATATAATGAATAAAAATACACTCAATTGGAAATGACTGCACAAAAGGAGACGTGTGACATACTGGTGTGGACACCGCAGTTGATTGCAACAAATACTGCAACAAAATAATGATTTTTAAATGACTATATGCAAATTTGCGATGTCAGTATTCAAAGACAAACGATGCAATCGGATGGTACGTTTCGCTAGACGTTACTGCATGTCATGTTTAAAGTAATTAAAGATAGTGTATATCTTTTTAAAAATTGATATTAATTGATATAAGCTTTTCTTAAAATGTGTGCTCGATTCATATATATTATTTTATACATCGGAATCTAGCAGCGTGAATTTCATTACTTATTCCTTATTCCTTATTCCTTATTCAAAAAATTTGGGAAAATGTGGCAAATGACCATGGCAACGTCTTAAGTAGGGCGAGACAAAATTTCCTGCGAAAAAACATTCTGGAAAAAAGTTTTAAAATGCCTCGAAAATAGGCAAAGTCCGAAAATAAACGGAAATAGTCCAAAACAAGTGCAGGGTCATAAATGGCCACCTGGGCCGAACTTTTTGGGCCGAAACTTTTTTGGGTCGAGTCCGAAAAAGTGGGTCGAATCCCAGTTTTCGCTCTGCTCGGTCGGGAAAATTTCGGAAAATGTGGCAAACTGTCACATATTAAAAAATGGCCACCTGGGCCGAACTTTTTGGGCCGAAAAGTTTTTGGGTCCAGTCCGAAAAAGTGGGTCAAATAGAAATTCCCGCTTTGCTCGGTCAGGGAAATTTGGGGAAATGTGGCAAATGACCATGGCAACGTCTTAAGTAGGGCGAGACAAAATTTCCTGCGAAAAAAAATTCTGGAAAAAAGTTTTAAAATGCCTCGAAAATAGGCAAAGTCCGAAAATAAACGGAAATAGTCCAAAACAAGTGCAGGGTCATAAATGGCCACCTGGGCCGAACTTTTTGGGCCGAAACGTTTTTGGGTCGAGTCCGAAAAAGTGGGTCGAATCCCAGTTTTCGCTCTGCTCGGTCGGGAAAATTTCGGAAAATGTGGCAAACTGTCACATATTAAAAAATGGCCACCTGGGCCGAACTTTTTGGGCCGAAAAGTTTTTGGGTCGAGTCCGAAAAAGTGGGTCAAATAGAAATTCCCGCTTTGCTCGGTTAGGAAAATTTGGGAAAATGTGGCAAATGACCATGGCAACGTCTTAAGTAGGGCGAGAAAAAATTTCCTGCGAAAAAACATTCTGGAAAAAAGTTTTAAAATGCCTCGAAAATAGGCAAAGTCCGAAAATAAACGGAAATAGTCCGAAACAAGTGCAGGGTCATAAATGGCCACCTGGGCCGAACTTTTTGGGCCGCAACGTTTTTGGGTCGAGTCCGAAAAAGTGGGTCGAATCCCAGTTTTCGCTCTGCTCGGTCGGGAAAATTTCGGAAAATGTGGCAAACTGTCACATATTAAAAAATGGCCACCTGGGCCGAACTTTTTGGGCCGAAAAGTTTTTGGGTCGAGTCCGAAAAAGTGGGTCAAATAGAAATTCCCGCTTTGCTCGGTCAGGAAAATTTGGGAAAATGTGGCAAATGACCATGGCAACGTCTTAAGTAGGGCGAGACAAAATTTCCTGCGAAAAAACATTCTGGAAAAAAGTTTTAAAATGCCTCGAAAATAGGCAAAGTCCGAAAATAAACGGAAATAGTCCGAAACAAGTGCAGGGTCATAAATGGCCACCTGGGCCGAACTTTTTGGGCCGAAACGTTTTTGGGTCGAGTACGAAAAAGTGGGTCGAATCCCAGTTTTCGCTCTGCTCGGTCGGGAAAATTTCGGAAAATGTGGCAAACTGTCACATATTAAAAAATGGCCACCTGGGCCGAACTTTTTGGGCCGAAAAGTGTTTGGGTCGAGTCCGAAAAAGTGGGTCAAATAGAAATTCCCGCTTTGCTCGGTCAGGAAAATTTGGGAAAATGTGGCAAATGACCATGGCAACGTCTTAAGTAGGGCGAGACAAAATTTCCTGCGAAAAACATTCTGGAAAAAAGTTTTAAAATGCCTCGAAAATAGGCAAAGTCCGAAAATAAACGGAAATAGTCCGAAACAAGTGCAGGGTCATAAATGGCCACCTCGGCCGAACTTTTTGGGCCGAAAAGTTTTTGGGTCGAGTCCGAAAAAGTGGGTCAAATAGAAATTCCCGCTTTGCTCGGTCAGGAAAATATGGGAAAATGTGGCAAATGACCATGGCAACGTCTTAAGTAGGGCGAGACAAAATTTCCTGCGAAAAAACATTCTGGAAAAAAGTTTTGAAATGCCTCGAAAATAGGCAAAGTCCGAAAATAAACGGAAATAGTCCGAAACAAGTGTGGTGTCATAAATGGCCACCTCGGCCGAAAATTTTGGGCCGAAAAGATTTTGGGTCGAGTCAGAAAAAGTGGGTCGAATCCCAGTTTTCGCTCTGCTCGGTCGGGAAAATTTCGGAAAATGTGGCAAACTGATAGCATTTACGTCCAGAAGACCGCGTTGCAGAAACTTGACGGTGTCTAGGCGTACGTGCCACAGGTGGAGTATCTCCCGGTATACTGCCGCAACTGTCTCAGGAGTCACTATACGAGCTAACTCTCAGGCCACCGGCCCGAGACAGGGTTCATGCCGCTCAGTGGCACGACAAGGGAGAGCAGTTGTACATGCCGCAGGAACACGCCGAGTTCTTCTCCAAGCCAGAATACTGTAGCCAAGCCAAAGCGATGGCGGAATCAACGGCGCCCAGCTACAATGACGAACTGACCCGGCACCGGCTGAGCTACCTTAATGATGGAGGGGCAGTTGCAAGACCACAAGAGCGATTGAGCTCTTCCGTGTAAGAGACCCCCGTAATTACCCCGACCCATTGCCTCGCGAAAGAAATGTGGGCCCGTGGGGTCAAAGCACAGACATACCACAGCTTCTTCCGATGGAGTGGTCAGAATGACTGGATGCCCGACCGCATGGGGCAGAAGTTCATCACGCGCGCCATCATCTGGGGCGAGGTCTGCGCTGTGCCCCGGCCTATCCTGGAGATTTTCTCAAACTGACGTGACCAACATGGCGTCCATGTAATTTGCTGCGGGGATCAAGGACAGCCGCCACCGATTGCATGTGAAATACCTCGCCATTGGTTGCAAAAAAGGCAGACTACTACGAAGAGTTTGGTGTCGACAACAGAGCAAAAGATGAAGCCATCAAAGCCCTGAAAAGGCGTATACGCCTTCATAGTGACAAAGTCCAATGCCAGGAAATGCGGAAGGCTCTCCCGAGCTGACTGGGTGACCGATTTGTGGAGCAGTGGAGGCCCGGTGACCTAATCATCACCAGCCGCCAGAAGGTCCGCGACCAGACACATGAGCTGTTGCTCCGACGCCATAAGGAGCATTTCCTAGATAACCCAGTGTCTATCCTTTACCACCCAAGGACAGCCGAAAGCAGGACATTGACGTCGCAATCCCAGGCACTGGCGACCCGTCGCACAGAGAAGAGCTTGTTCTCAATGACGTCGTTGCGGTCTATATCGAGGCCGCCGAGTGTGCTATTAAAACCGATGATTGGCGCCTGGGCTATGCTTCCACCGTCCATTCGAGCCAGAGACTTACGGTCCACGGCCCTCAGAATGTCTGGATCATCGACGACTACCTCCATTGGTCAAATATGTGCTACTTAGCCGTATCCCGCGTGGAGTATTTGCAACAGCTCGAACGGGTAAACTGTCCACCGGAAGAGTGTTCCGATGCCAGGCCTGCAAGGAAATACAAAGGAAGCTTGTGGTATACACGCGCCAGGACCAGGCTAATGGACGCCAGGGATTCAATCTCAAGGTCGACTATATCCTCGATCTCCGTGAAGCCCAACAGAACCGCTGCATGGCGTGCGAGATTGGGCTGCTCTGGCCTTCCAATCCAAAGACACACAGCAATTTAGTGTCGACTGGCTGGATAACAACAAAGGGCACTGCAGAGAGATGTGAGGCTGACCTGTCTAGAGTGCAACCGAAAAAGAGGGGCTGCAGCATTGTTCATGGAACGAGACACCTAGTGTCTAGTCCTTCTAACAGTTCATACAGAACTAGCTGGTGGCAGCTGGGTGTCGGGAGGCACCACAAGCAACACTTTCCGGACAAATCCGCGCGCTGGCCCATCCACTAAATGGTAGAGCACAGGCTCGTCGGGCGCTTGGTGACAAGCGTTCAAGTTGGTACACATGTAGGGACCACACAGGGTCAGTTGTGCGTCGGCGGCCCCCTTCCAGCTCGCCAAGCTGGTAGATGTAACGAACGCCCACTCGCGAGGGGTGCTTTTGCTTTTTGGGCCCCATTGGACGACCTGGAACAACAGAAGAGGGTTTTCACTGACTTGATCTTGATGGCATCAGAGGGCTTTTTTTCGGTCAGACGAGTCATTTCATTGTTCAGATCCGATACAACAGCGGGCAGTCGAACCACCCATTCAGTCTACCTTTGACCGGCGGGAAGCTTCATCTGCTGGGCGTGTTGGTTGAAGCGCTCCACGACCCCTGGTGTCGGTGGACATCCACACGGACCCGTCTCACCTGAACGCTGTGCTTGCTTAGCAGGAGGCTCACAGCACCCATGAACTCGAGCCCCGGGTCGACCTGGCGCAATTTCGGCCATCTAAGAGGGCCTCGACTGTAGATCCGTTCAATGGCATCCGCGACTTTTGTGGCGAGGGGCTCGGCATATTTGTATCGAGAGGCCACGTCGACGACGGTGAGTGCGTATTTGTATGTCTTGCGAACCACCCGGTCATGAGGCAGAAAAAGCAGGTCGGCCTGGTGGACTTCATTTGGCACTGGCTCGTCAAACTTGAGCCTTGGCACATGCGGATTGGGTAGGTATATCTGCCAGATGGCCTGCTTCTTGGGCCACGCCCGTGCCACATCTTCAGAAACATTGGCTGCTGTCGCGAGGTTCTTGATTGCTGCAAGCCCCTTCCAGTAACCCTCGGGCTGTAGTAGATTGTCCCGATGCGACTAGACACCTTGCTGTTCATATTATTACTTTGTAATACATATTATTACTTTGTAATACATTGACAGTCACAATAAAATTACGTATACTAATAAGGAGGCGGGCCATCTTAGTATGTGGCTCAGCCAGTTCTTTAGGAACGGGAACGAGTTTACACTACCGCGAAACTGATAACTTTTCTATAATCGCCTTGGCTTCTTCTCTGCCTTTCTGAATAAGTGCTTTTTTGCCTCGCCATCCATCACCGCGGCGTGCGTTTTTCGTGCCCTAGTCCGGATTTCAGTTTTCATCTCGTTGAATTTGCGATGGTCGTCTTTCCAGTCAAACGGTATTACATCACACCGTCGCAGCTTCAATGGATCTGCAAACACCCTCGTCCTCTTCTGTTTCTCACTAGATATTTTTGCTCCGTGGTCTTTTTGCCGTTTATAACCTCAACCGCGGCAAAGTCACCATTAGTGTGAGACGCGGACATGCCCATTCGTATTATTTTACCATTCGCTAGTACGGGGTATCCACACAACCTATCCCCAGTAGCCGAGTTCCCCATGGTGAACGGCCGATCGCCGCCCCTTCCGAGTAAACCACCAACGTGACGCTGCCATTGAATTATGCCCAGATAGTAATCAGGGCACTACCCGGCGGAGTACCTGTTCCGTAGGAACTCTCACTGAGTGCAGAAAACTCTATAGGGCCGTAGATACTCATCGTATCTCTAGTACCACACTGATAGGTAGGTCACTATTCAGACGTGCACCTCTATCATCGCGGACCTCTATCTTCAATGCACTCTGTGTTCAGCACTGAAGACGTTTGAACTCAGGATGCTCGACTTGGAGGGTGCCGATGGCACAAAATCAGTGACAGTCAAACCCACTCGTTGCCAGGATGTTGGATGGAGCCTCATCTACAACGGGACTAGATCTGTTTATCTGCTCCAAGTGCAGATGATGCATTTTTGTGGATGCAAAGTTGACGGGGCGGTCCCCAGTAGATGTGCCCACAGAGAGCCACTGGCCATTTAAACCGTCGTCCAATCCAAGTAAGGACAGCAGTCCATCTGTAAATAAGATCGATGGACAGCAGTCCATTTGTAAATAAGATCTCCTGCCCATCATCCACGGTTAGATTATCAAACCATTAACTTTGCTCACCGCCAGTATGGTGTCAATGTTTTCCTCGACAAGGTCCCATATCTGTGTGAAGTTATACAGCCCCGGAGGAACGTCTATTTCTTTAATAATTCCGCGACTGTTCGTCCACGAGAACGACTCCCCATTGTTTATGTTGTACCACCAAACTGTATAAGTGATTGAGCGGAGGCCAACTCGTAGATCCCAACCGCGGTTGTCAATGCATTGGAGGAGTTCCACCGCCTCGCCTTTTTGGACATCTGTGAGTGTTATGAACGTACCGAAGCTACTATTATATGTATACACGTATACAATATAATAATGACGAATAAGGCGTTCGGCTTTAATAGCGAGGCTAAGTACAGGACTGGTGGAGTATTCAACTCCAAAGTTGTCTTAGAGCTAACACGTTCCAATATCCAGATACCGACATACCTATCCTGATGTGTTTCAGAAGTACCTGCTGCCTAAAGTCGAGTCTTTACTCAAGACCCGAAATTTTTGGCCGAGGTGTCCATTAATGACCCACCACTTGTTTCGGCCAATTTCCGTTCATTTTCAGACTTTGCCTATTTTCGAGGCATTTTTGAACTTTTTTCCAGAATATTTTTTGACAGGAATTTTTTTCTCGACCTACTTAAGACGTTGCCATGGTCATTTGCCACATTTTACCTATTTTTTCTGACCGAGCAGAGGGGGGATTTCTATTTGACCCACTTTTTCGAACTCGGCCCGAAATATTTTCGGCCCAAAAAGTTCGGCCCAGGTGGCCATTTTTTAATATGTGACAGTTTGCCACATTTTCCGAAATTTTCCCGACCGAGCAGAGCGAAAACTGGGATTCGACCCACTTTTTCGGACTCGACCCAAAATCTTTTCGGCCCAAAATTTTCGGCCGAGGTGGCCATTTATGACACCACACTTGTTTCGGACTATTTCCGTTTATTTTCGGACTTTGCCTTTTTTCGAGGCATTTTAAAACTTTTTTCCAGAATGTTTTTTTGTAGGAAATTTTGTCTCGTCCTACTTAAGACGTTGCCATGGTCATTTGCCACATTTTCCCAAATTTTCCTGACCGAGCAAAGCGGGAATTTCTATTTGACCCACTTTTTCGGACTCGACCCAAAAACTTTTCGGCCCAAAAAGTTCGGCCCAGGTGGCCATTTTTTAATATGTGACAGTTTGCCACATTTTCCGAAATTTTCCCGACCGAGCAGAGCGAAAACTGGGATTCGACCCACTTTTTCTGACTCGACCCAAAAACTTTTCGACCCAAAAACTTCGGCCCAGGTGGCCATTTATGACCCTGCACTTGTTTCGGACTATTTCCGTTTATTTTCGGACTTTGCCTATTTTCGAGGCATTTTAAAACTTTTTTCCAGAATTGTTTTTCGCAGGAAATTTTGTCTCGCTTTACGTAAGACGTTGCCATGGTCATTTGCCACATTTTCCCAAATTTTCCTGACCGAGCAAAGCGGGAATTTCTATTTGACCCACTTTTTCGGACTCGACCCAAAAACTTTTCGGCCCAAAAAGTTCGGCCCAGGTGGCCATTTTTTAATATTGACAGTTTGCCACATTTTCCGAAATTTTCCCGACCGAGCAGAGCGAAAACTGGGATTCGACCCACTTTTTCGGACTCGACCCAAAATCTTTTCGGCCCAAAATTTTCGGCCCAGGTGGCCATTTATGACCCTGCACTTGTTTCGGACTATTTCCGTTTATTTTCGGACTTTGCCTATTTTCGAGGCATTTTAAAACTTTTTTCCAGAATTTTTTTTCGCAGGAAATTTTGTCTCGCCCTACTTAAGACGTTGCCATGGTCATTTGCCACATTTTCCCAAATTTTCCTGACCGAGCAAAGCGGGAATTTCTATTTGACCCACTTTTTCGGACTTGACCCAAAAACTTTTCAGCCCAAAAAGTTCGGCCCAGGTGGCCATTTTTTAATATGTGACAGTTTGCCACATTTTCCGAAATTTTCCCGACCGAGCAGAGCGAAAACTGGGATTCGACCCACTTTTTCGGACTCGACCCAAATTTGTTTCGGCCCAAATATTTTGGCCGAGGTGGCCATTTATGGCTCCGCACTTGTTTCGGCCAATTTCCGTTCATTTTCGGACTTTGCCTAATTTCGTGCATTTTGGAACTTTTTTTCGAATTTTTTTTTTCACAGGAAGTTTTGTCTCGCCCTACTTAAGACGTTGCCATGGTCATTTGCCACATTTTCCCAAATTTTCCTGACCGAGCAGAGCGGGAATTTCTATTTGACCCACTTTTTGGGACTCGACCCAAAAACTTTTCAGCCCAAAAAGTTCGGCCCAGGTGGCCATTTTTTAATATGTGACAGTTTGCCACATTTTCCGAAATTTTCCCGACAGAGCAGAGCGAAAACTGGGATTCGACCCACTTTTTCGGACTCGACCCAAATTTGTTTCGGCCCAAATATTTTGGCCGAGGTGGCCATTTATGGCTCCGCACTTGTTTCGGCCAATTTCCGTTCATTTTCGGACTTTGCCTAATTTCGTGCATTTTGGAACTTTTTTTCGAAATTTTCTTTTCACAGGAAGTTTTGTCTCGCCCTACTTAAGACGTTGCCATGGTCATTTGCCACATTTCCCCAAATTTTCCTGACCGAGCAGAGCGGGAATTTCTATTTGACCCACTTTATGGGACTCGACCCAAAAACTTTTCAGCCCAAAAAGTTCGGCCCAGGTGGCCATTTTTTAATATGTGACAGTTTGCCACATTTTCCGAAATTTTCCCGACCGAGCAGAGCGAAAACTGGGATTCGACCCACTTTTTCGGACTCGACCCAAATTTGTTTCGGCCCAAATATTTTGGCCGAGGTGGCCATTTATGGCTCCGCACTTGTTTCGGCCAATTTCCGTTCATTTTCGGACTTTGCCTAATTTCGTGCATTTTGGAACTTTTTTTCGAAATTTTCTTTTCACAGGAAGTTTTGTCTCGCCCTACTTAAGACGTTGCCATGGTCATTTGCCACATTTCCCCAAATTTTCCTGACCGAGCAGAGCGGGAATTTCTATTTGACCCACTTTATGGGACTCGACCCAAAAACTTTTCGGCCCAAAAAGTTCGGCCCAGGTGGCCATTTTTTAATATGTGACAGTTTGCCACATTTTCCGAAATTTTCCCGACCGAGCAGAGCGAAAACTGGGATTCGACCCACTTTTTCTGACTCGACCCAAAAACTTTTCGACCCAAAAACTTCGGCCCAGGTGGCCATTTATGACCCTGCACTTGTTTCGGACTATTTCCGTTTATTTTCGGACTTTGCCTATTTTCGAGGCATTTTAAAACTTTTTTCCAGAATTGTTTTTCGCAGGAAATTTTGTCTCGCTTTACGTAAGACGTTGCCATGGTCATTTGCCACATTTTCCCAAATTTTCCTGACCGAGCAAAGCGGGAATTTCTATTTGACCCACTTTTTCGGACTCGACCCAAAAACTTTTCGGCCCAAAAAGTTCGGCCCAGGTGGCCATTTTTTAATATTGACAGTTTGCCACATTTTCCGAAATTTTCCCGACCGAGCAGAGCGAAAACTGGGATTCGACCCACTTTTTCGGACTCGACCCAAAATCTTTTCGGCCCAAAATTTTCGGCCCAGGTGGCCATTTATGACCCTGCACTTGTTTCGGACTATTTCCGTTTATTTTCGGACTTTGCCTATTTTCGAGGCATTTTAAAACTTTTTTCCAGAATTTTTTTTCGCAGGAAATTTTGTCTCGCCCTACTTAAGACGTTGCCATGGTCATTTGCCACATTTTCCCAAATTTTCCTGACCGAGCAAAGCGGGAATTTCTATTTGACCCACTTTTTCGGACTTGACCCAAAAACTTTTCAGCCCAAAAAGTTCGGCCCAGGTGGCCATTTTTTAATATGTGACAGTTTGCCACATTTTCCGAAATTTTCCCGACCGAGCAGAGCGAAAACTGGGATTCGACCCACTTTTTCGGACTCGACCCAAATTTGTTTCGGCCCAAATATTTTGGCCGAGGTGGCCATTTATGGCTCCGCACTTGTTTCGGCCAATTTCCGTTCATTTTCGGACTTTGCCTAATTTCGTGCATTTTGGAACTTTTTTTCGAAATTTTCTTTTCACAGGAAGTTTTGTCTCGCCCTACTTAAGACGTTGCCATGGTCATTTGCCACATTTCCCCAAATTTTCCTGACCGAGCAGAGCGGGAATTTCTATTTGACCCACTTTATGGGACTCGACCCAAAAACTTTTCAGCCCAAAAAGTTCGGCCCAGGTGGCCATTTTTTAATATGTGACAGTTTGCCACATTTTCCGAAATTTTCCCGACCGAGCAGAGCGAAAACTGGGATTCGACCCACTTTTTCGGACTCGACCCAATTTTTTTTCGGCCCAAAATATTTGGCCGAGGTGGCCATTTATGGCACCGCACTTGTTTCGGCCAATTTCCGTTCATTTTCGGACTTTGCCTAATTTCGTGCATTTTGGAACTTTCCCGACCGAGCAGAGCGAAAACTGGGATTCGACCCACTTTTTCGGACTCGACCCAAATTTGTTTCGGCCCAAATATTTTGGCCGAGGTGGCCATTTATGGCTCCGCACTTGTTTCGGCCAATTTCCGTTCATTTTCGGACTTTGCCTAATTTCGTGCATTTTGGAACTTTTTTTCGAAATTTTCTTTTCACAGGAAGTTTTGTCTCGCCCTACTTAAGACGTTGCCATGGTCATTTGCCACATTTCCCCAAATTTTCCTGACCGAGCAGAGCGGGAATTTCTATTTGACCCACTTTATGGGACTCGACCCAAAAACTTTTCAGCCCAAAAAGTTCGGCCCAGGTGGCCATTTTTTAATATGTGACAGTTTGGCACATTTTCCGAAATTTTCCCGACCGAGCAGAGCGAAAACTGGGATTCGACCCACTTTTTCGGACTCGACCCAATTTTTTTTCGGCCCAAAATATTTGGCCGAGGTGGCCATTTATGGCACCGCACTTGTTTCGGCCAATTTCCGTTCATTTTCGGACTTTGCCTAATTTCGTGCATTTTGGAACTTTTTTTCGAAAAAAAATTTTCACAGGAAGTTTTGTCTCGCCCTACTTAAGACGTTGCCATGGTCATTTGCCACATTTCCCCAAATTTTTTGAATAAGGAATAAGGAATAAGGAATAAGTAACTAAATTCACGCTGCTTCGGAATCTATCTAAATATTTCTCAAATAATCCAGGGATAGTAAAATGGATTATTTTTAGAAAAAAAAATCTCGCAAAAACTTTGGGAACCAATCAAGAGCCTGGAGCAATCTAGTTATCATCTTCAATCAAGGCAAATAAGATATTTTACCGCAAACCATGTCCGGCTGCATCAGAAATAGCCCACTTTAGTATGTCTTTATACAGCTGTTTTATAGGCAGATAATACATCAAGTGTTAGTTTTATATATAGATGTATTTTATTTAGGAAAAAACCTGTGTGTAGTCCTGAAATCGGTTTTACAACAAACAATGTTGTTGTTGTTTTAATTGTGGCTCAGAAGAGATACACTATCTTTAAGTTGTCTTGATTCATAACAAAGTGAATCCACTTGCACCTATACAACAATGAGTGCAAACAAAATCACAATATTTGTTTCCAGTTTTTGTCATTTTCATATAAGTATTCAGTTACAGATAAATTTAATGTAGTTTTTAGAAATACTTTTAAAATAAGACACCTATAATTTTGACTTATGAAATTATTAATACAACACTATTCATAGTTCAGAAAAGATTTATAAATTACTGTAAATATAAGTCAATAGATCGAACAATGACAAAATAATGATTACGGAATGGCCGCGCATCAGTATGTCACACGTTGTTATTATACTATGACTAATGATGCAGTCAAATTTATGTTCATACTTCATACGCTCCCCCTCCCTCCCTCTCTCTCCCTCTCTCTCCCTCTCCCTCTCCCTCCCTCTCCCTCTCTCTCTCTCTCGCTCTCTCGCTCGCGCTCGCGCTCTCTCTCGCGCTCGCTCGCGCTCTCTCTCGCGCTCTCTCTCGCTCTCTCTCGCGCTCTCTCGCTCTCGCTCTCTCGCTCGCTCTCTCGCTCTCGCGCTCTCTCGCTCTCTCGCTCTCGCTCTCGCTGTCACACGCGACCGACATAATGCACAGGGCTCGAATACGAATATGAGGCAGGCTGATGGAGGATCGAGAATGAGGGCGGAGACGTTGGGGCAGATTACAGGGCTCGATTATATTAAGAAGATGTTGAATGCAGGAGGCTGGAGGCGGAGGGATACCCAGGGCTCGAGTATGAGGATGCATGGTCCACTCCGAGAATAACCAATATTCCTGGTCAGCACGGACAAAGCAGGTCAGCACGGACAAAGCAGGACACACTCAGTTGCGTTTGGTTTTATCTGCGTGATGGCAACCACTGTCTTGATGACCAAGTCAATATCAGTATTGTACGCCTAGACGGGAGTGTCTTATTTGTTAACCCTTTACCCAACAAAACGGCCAAAAACGCCCAAATAAAGCTTCAACAGCCTAAAATATCTTCGGTCTGTCTCAATAGAACCATACAAATATGGATATCATTGGAACCGGCTCATTGACCACATTGTGATGGTTACAGTTATGCCCTGTGCCAATGCATTCTCTTATATATGCGAGCCGACCATAGGTCGCCCCGTATATATAAGAGAATGCATTGGCCGAAAAAAAATCTTTTTTAAACAATTTTTATAATATTTTTCTACATTTTATCATTTTTAATATGTGTTAAGCCAATGCATTCTCTTATATATGCGAGGCGACCTATGGTTGACTCGCATGTATAAGATAATGCATTGGCACAGGCCGTTCTGTTGGGTAAAGGGTTAAACTCATTCCAAATCTAATGATATCCACCGAACAGATGCTAACAAAAAGCAAGGTCCAACCAATGCCGCCTCTCCTATGACATACTTTATTGACACAGATGCACGTGTTTTCCATGCATAAAATTGATATTCCTGAATAGTTTACATGGAATTACTAACATGCATCATGGAATTATATTAATTTCAACATATGGGTTATCAAATGGTTGCTCTTGGTCATATCAATTATAATATTCTCACTGGAATTTACACGAAGATATATCTACAGATACGCAGGGACGTGGCTAGATGGTCTCCGTTTGGGTGGTGTCCACTTTGAAAATTTCAACTGCACCCTAAATGAGACCAAACTCATATGTTTATGTAATTCCATTTGCACCCCATGCGTGAGCTCTGATTTCCACAAACTGATACCTCACCACATCTAGTGGTCTATCTCAGACAATGATTTGTTTTTCTTAAATTTATTAAAACTTAATATTTAATCGTGATAAAGTAAAAATTATAAAATATAGACTGGCATCAAGCTTTCCAAGAACCGGACAGTTACTAACGTTCGTCCAAATTTTTTACCGAAAGTAGGAAAATATGCAAATGTGCCGGGGTGGGTGGGTGGTCGATGAGACATATTTTTGTTTCCGCAACTCAAATTTATTTTTTCTGCAAGTCTTTTTGACTGTTTTTGCAATGAGTTTGGCTTAAAACACCTTAGAATAAGATAAATAATGTTATTCTAACTGCTAAACTGACTGCAGGCAGTTATCGTGTTGTATTTAGTTGCAAATTTTGAAATCCAAGATGGCCGCTGGCAGCCATGTTTTTTTTTGGCCGAATGACCTCAAAATGACTCGTTCCTATTTATGTGTCAATGTTAACATCCATGACAAATAGTATGCACATAAATTCATATACAGGTGTTTACAGTGAATTCCCCCCGCAAATCTCTGTGTTAGTGTTAAATGGGGGGTTGGTGTCCAAAAATGGTCGGAAAAACCTGCCGAAAACAGAAAAAAAATTTGGACGCGGGGGTGGGTGTGTCCCAACAAGGGTCGAAAGTAAAAATCAGCATACGTGCCTGAAATGTTTTCCGCCCCCCCTAAATGATGTCTAAAAACAACACATTTCCCACTAATAACTTATTGGAAAATCAAACTACAAGAACAATTTCAACGTTTTGTCGATGTTAAATTCCCAACTAATGTTTTGTCTTGTTTGAAATTTCCAACTGCTGAAAATGTTGACCAAAGTAAGACACCCCAAAACTCCCTGACGCCACGTCCTTGGAGAGACTGTGTCGCAGAATGGTGTTTTCATTTGTTTGCTGTTAACGCGGGGACGCACTCAATTTTAATCTGAAATATATGAAATCTGCTATAGTAAGTACATGTAATTAAGTAGGTAAGATTTTATTTTAAGTCGACCGAAGGCACTCGCAGTTGGTAAATGTGGAAACTGTATAACTGACTGGAAAAGCATCACCATTAAGACGAACATGGATAAATAGGTAAACGGTCTTCTTATATTCATTATTGATAGTTCTCCCATATGAAATGTTACGTGTTGAAATCATTGTTATGTAAGCAAAACTGTTACAGTGAATAGTCAACAAACACAAGTCCAATTGTTGTAATAAGTCCAATTATTGCAGCCTAAATATAAATTTCATAATTGTTTTCAATGCTTTGACCTTTTCCAATGTTTACCATAGTGTTTTGATTAAATTTTGGTATCTTATTGGACTAATTGTTTTTTTCCGTTAATTCCACTGTAACATCGGTTATTACATCGGAAATCATTTTAATAATCAATATAAGAACAAAGAATAGCCATGAGTGTGTCCATGTTTTACTTAGTAACGATGGTTATATAAACAATAATATGATGATTTTTCACATTTACCCACTGCGAGTGCCTTAATATGTACCTTTAAATCTATAAGACTCAAGTTGTGCTAGAATTTTATCTCGACTTTACATTCGGACAAAGTGGTGACTACATTGTGTAACTTTTAAGTGACCTGTCTAAACCTCATATGACGTCACGAGCCCGGTGCATTATGTCTGTTCGCGCCTTACATCTCGCACACAAAATTGGCATAGCCCCATTGGCCGCATGTGCTATCACGCGTCATCCAACGAGATTGACCCGAGTTGTACAAGATGTACAAACAGCTTTCTGTCCCGTCGGAGGGTTCACCGGGGAACCATTCTATCCAGGGCACCACACTACCCTCACTAGTTCTAAAGATGTCAGTTCCGTCAACATCTCTACCGTCGATCCACAGCGAACCTGTTAGAAGAAAACATGTACCGTTATACACGTCTACATACGTGGTGTTTGTCTGTACACACATTCGAGTATCTGTATGCAACTTATGTAAATTGCACGAACATGACATTTGGAACTTATTTTCTATTCCCTAGTCCTTATTCTCAAAACTTCTCTTTCGGTCAATTTGACGGCACGGGTGTGTGGCCGCCCACAATACCACCCAGAAACACACCTATCCCACCCATCACCCGGGAGGTACCAACATGAGGGAGGGTAAAAATGGGAGTACGGACCATTTTCGAGAGCGGTAAGAATTTAGGCCGATTTGACATCATGCATAGTTGACCCGCCCCAAATACCCCATAGAAACACCCATCACCCCGGGCGTTACCACTCCCCGTGGGGGTGAAAATGGGGTATGGACCATTTTCAAGAACGGTAAGAATTTCGACCAATTCGACGTCCTTGGTGGGTCTCCTGCCCCAAATACCCCCTAGAACACACTACTACCCCTAGAAAAACCCGTACCCTCACATCACGGGGGTTACCAACCCGAGCGGGTGAAAATGGGGTATGGACCATTTTCGAGAACGGTACTTTAAGGATTTCGGCCGATTTGATGGCATGGGTGAGTGGTCCGCCCCAAATATCCATTATAACAACCCTACATCCCCCCCATCACCCCGGGGATACTACCCCAAGGGGTTGACATTTGGATATGGACCATTTTCGAGAACTGTAAGATTTCAGCTGATTCGACGGCATGGGTGGGTGGCCCGCTGTAGATACACCATTGGAACACCCCTACATCCCCAATCCATCACTCCAGTGGGTACCACCCCGAGGGGGTGAAAATGGGGTATGGATCATTTTCGAGAACGGTAAGGATTTCGGGCGATATGACGGCATGGGTGGTTGGCCCGCCCCAAATACCCCATATAAACACCCCCACCGTCACCCGCGGGGGTTACCACCCCAAGGGGGTGAAAATGGGGTATGATCATTTTCGAGAACGGTAAGGATTTCGGCCGATTTGACTGCATGGGTGGTTGGCCCGCCCCAAATACCCCATATAAACACCCCCACCATCACCCGCGGGGTTACCACCCAAGGGGTGAAAATGGGGTATGATCATTTTCGAGAAGGGTAAATATTTCGGCAAATTTCACAGTATATGTGGGTGGCCCGTCCCAAATACCCCATAGAAACACCATACCCACACCCACCAACACCGGGGGTACCACCCCGAGGGGTGAATGTTGGGTATGGACCATTTTCTAGAAGGGTAAGGAATTAGGCCGATTTGACGGCATGGGTGGCTATCCCGCCCAGAATACCCGCAAGAAACACCCTACCCCACCAATCACCCCTGGTGAAAATGGGGAATGGACCATTTTCGAGAAAGGTAAGTAATTCACCGATTTGACGGAATGGGTTGTTGGCCCGCCCCAAATACCCAATAGAAACACCACTACCCCCACCCATCACCCCTGGTGGTACCACCCCGAGGGGGTAAAAATGGAATATGGACCATTTTCGAGAACGGTACGGAATTCGGCGATTTGACAGCATCGGTTGTTGCCCCGCCACAAATACCCAATAGAAACAACACTACCCCACCCATCACCCCTGGCGGTACCACCCGAGGGGGTAAATATGGGATATGGACCATTTTCGAGAACGGTAAGGAATTCGGCGATTTGACGGCATGGGTTGTTGGCTCGCCCCAAATACACAAAAGAAATACCACTGCCCTCACCCATCACCCCTGTCGGTACCACCCCGATGAGTAGAAGTGGGGTATGGACAATTTTCGAGAACGTTAACAATTTCAGCCGATTTGACGGCATGGGTTGTTGGCCCGCCCCAAATACCCAATAGAAACACCACTACCCCCACCCATCACCCTAGGGGTACCAACCCGCGGGGGTAAAATTAGGGTATAGACCATTTTCAAAAACGGGGAGGTGGTAAGGATTTCGGCCGATTTGGCGGCCTTGGTGGGTGGCCCGCCCCTAAAACCCAATAGAAACACTCCTACCCTTAAATTCAATCGATAAAGGTCAATGTTGCCACTGCCTGAAGCACCGGTGACTAA
Organism: Siphonodentalium dalli; assembly: GCA_032622095.1. Lineage (NCBI taxonomy): Eukaryota > Metazoa > Mollusca > Scaphopoda > Gadilida > Siphonodentaliidae > Siphonodentalium > Siphonodentalium dalli. The sequence continues at coordinate 37,076,618 of CP136069.1, read as the reverse complement.
AACTTTGCTCATGCCAAATCCATTGCTACCAAATTGGGGCGCAAGAACTACGGGGCGCAAGAACTACAAGCAAAAACTCACGTCAACCACTCTCCTCACATTCGAGCGTTAAGGGCCGAAACCTATCACACAAACAGGCTGTATTTGATGTCTGTTATTTCAGAGTTACGCTCTTGAGAACTCTTTGCTGGTATAGTTTTTTCGATCCCAACTTTTTAAATGCTATCTTTTGGACATGGTCTTAGTAAACATTTTCCAAAATTGGTTAATTATTTTTCCTCCAAAACCATCAGGATATACTGATAGTCAAACACTGCATAACAATAAACATATACATAAACATACCACCAGAAAAGGTGTGCTATTTATAATAAGGTTTATAAAATCAAAATATATAATATCTGACAGCGATAAACTGTTGCTGTATGTATGCATCTATGGAAACCATTTAACTCTATCCATATATTTATGAATTTACTAACAATTTTCATCCTATGGGCAACGATAACCCTTAACGATATTATGAGTAACTGCTCGTCCAATAAGAGACGATAACCTTCAACTATATATAGTTTGCCCAAATTATCATATCTGACATACACGTTAACATGTTGGCATAGAACTTAACTATGAAATGGGAAAGGAGTGATATACATTATAACTGTAAGATGTGCGTCGTATACATCATACATAAATGGGGAGGGTTACTATGCATCATAACTATGGATGGAAATGTGGTAATATACGTCATAAACATATATTTGGGAATTTGCAAACAATATCCATACATCTAATATACTACGATGACCTTTAACTATATTTATCGGGAGCTACATGTATATATTCTCATCCAATGCACACTACGATGACCTTTAACTATATTTATCGGGAACTACAGGTATATATACTCATCCAATGCATGCTACGATGACCTTTATCTATATTTGTGTAACTATGGGTGTGTAACTTCTCTGTATACTCAATATATACATGTATATGCCTTATACTATTATCGCATAATTAAAACTTCACATAACCGATGAATAATCAACCGTTCTACTATCCTAACTGTTTTTGTTGACTTTTAGATAGCCGTGGGTTCACGCCTTCCGGTTACCAGTCGATGCATCACGCGGGTTTTTATCTGCCTGCTCGGTGTGTCGGTGTGGTGCTTGCGGACCTTGCCAATAAGTTATCATTCCTGACATCCCCTTTGGCATAATTGCCATAAACCATAAAACAAATGGGGGCGCAAGAACTACAAGCAAAAACTCACGTCAACGACTCTCCTCACATTCGAGCAGTTTTAGCCAAAGTCACGTGCAACCCACTGATAGTGCCCGCCAGTGTAGCTAACGAGGTCATGGGGACGCCGTTACGATCTACTGCGGGGAAGCGGCAACGACAATCACATATCCCGCATGTAGTGAACAAACGACCAGATGTAACAACCAGCCCATCTTCACTGGCTGCAAATGATATCACATCACCAATATCATCTCATACACAACCCTCGGGTGAGAAATTACCTCGGGGGAATCAAACACATAATTATAATGTAACTTCATCAAAATTTTGGAAATTTCGGCACCAAGGACCCAAACAAAATTGGACGTTGTACAATGTAACGAGGGGGATATATACGTCTATGGGGCGCCTCCAACCTTTCGTGCATAAACCTGGACTGTAACTCTGACATCGAGATTGAATGTTACCCATGTGCTAAACTTCACGGCTGTCGGTTTATGGCTTCAAACTACAAGGGCGTGTCCCATCCCGAACAAATCATTTTGAATATTGTTATTTGCGACCGCAGAGAACATTGCTCATCCATGTCACATAGTGTCAGCAACATTTTGAGCGCAATCAAAAAAGCATTTGCCAAATCACAAATTTATTTCACGGAGCTCAACTATTCTAAGGAACTTCTGCCAGACCACAAACGCACAATAGACGGAATTAGTCGTGTATTTTCGGTCAGAAAAAGGCCCAAATTACAATACTTCCGAAAGCACCCTCTCATCTTTTCAACACGTGCGTTTAAAAAAATCCTAAATCTGAGAATGTTCACTGGGATGAAGCGACTGCCAATCGCTTGTACGGGAAGTGGTTAGACAACATTTACCTTGTTTGTCCGATAGGCGGATGTATTTCACACATTTTATTGCTTCTTTGCCGCTCGGGCTTCAGGATTTTTCATTTTATAGCGATTTTCAAACAAACTACTGAGATATTTTGCGATACAATCCTTATTAGAGGTAGGGGAACTCTTTCTCTTAAATCAATACTAAAACCATATGTATCTTTTCAAACTCTGTTTAATTCGGACTGTATATATATATAACAAGTGTATGCGTCGATAGCGTTACTTGGTCACATGACTCGATATTTTTCTTAAAGTGACTCCGATGATATGATGTTTTTATTTATCTGAAAGATATATCTGAAAAAAGTACATTGTGTATCTGACCTGGTAATCACACGCTATGGGTCTTATATAGTATCGTGAGATGAATTGGTGTTTCTACAGTTAGAACGTCATGGGTTGGCGCAATTAACTATCAGTTGATAATGGAAGATAGCCTTTTTAGTGTATTCATTATTTTTCGGAGTTTGTGATATTAATTGACCATATTGTCTGGTTTTGTTTTTGACGTTTCAAAAATAATTCATAAATGAAGTTGGTAGCCTATCATAGTGCCAATCGTGCACGAATAGCGATACATGTAACCGTTATAAATCATCGAATTTCTAAATATGTTCGGATATAAAGAGTGGGTTGTGTGACTATTATATATTTTCCTACATATGACCATCATTGCACGCTTTTGTAAGGTGGTTATTTGGCCTGTACTTTTCGAATGGCCCTATATTTGGATTGCATATATTAAGTGACTGTGAATTAACGCGAAGTACAACGATTTTAAAGATTTGGTTGTTAGTAGATGTTTCACCCTATTCAAACAGTTTTCGTCTATTTTCACACCTATAAAATTTACAGAATTCTCCACATTGCAGTCGCCAACTCGAATGAGGTCTATTCCATTTAAAGATATTTTCATTTGATTTGATTTATGTTCGTTGTCAGGGGGGGGGGGGTGGTGCATCATTATATCTCGGTAGTTCTCGATGTTTATTTTCAGTTTATTACGGCAACACCACTGATATAATTGTGAGGTCGTCCTTTGCTGTACGTTTAAGTCGTTTGATATTGCAATCAGGCATATAAAGAGTTGTATCATCTGTGAGTGACAGAGTTTTCATTGACGTCGATTTGCATACAATAAAAACATTATCGGCCCAAGAATAAAGCATTGTTGTACACCACACGTTGTCGTCCTGTGAGGAGAGTCATTATTCCCATATTCAACACATTGACTTCTTGTTTTCAGGTAGCTACTAAAACAGTTGAGAGCAATACCGCGTATGCCGTAAAAGTTCATTTCATATAGGAGTATTTCACCGGAAACTGGTTGAGGATTGCGACCTTATTTTTGTGTTGATTGATCATTGGGGAAATGATATAAGCTAGGCCCTTCCGATCCCACAAAATTTAGATTTTACAGAATAGGGTATAAAATTTAACAAAAATATCACAATTGGGTTTTTAGTCATAATTCAACAAGGAATGAGCAGAGCTGTGGAATGTAAATGAGGCATACCATTAGCATAGATATTCCAACTCATAGGAACAAAAGTTGTTACTTTGGCTTATTTCAACAAGACATGAGCAGAAATGTGGACTGTAAGTGAGGCATACCATTATCATAGATATTCCAACTTATAGGAACAAACGTTGTTACTTTGGCTCGAAATGGTCACCAAGATGGCGGCCAAAATATTGAAAATAGTAGATATTGCACTAGTGTGCCATGGCATCGCTTACAATGTGTGGTTGATCAATACAATTGATTATTTTGCCTTCTATACACTGTATACTATCACGTCTAAGGCACATTGCGTAATTGTTACAAAGACATTACTAGAATTATTGTATTTTACTCTCACAAACTTGACATAAATATCGGCAAAAAATCTCTTCTCAGGTTTGAACTAATTTTTCAAGTAAAATGTAACTATCTTTGATACAAAATGTGATATATTTCGATCTCTCTTAAAAGTGTCACACTAAGGTGTTTAATGACCAAATTACTCAAGATGGCATGAAATCAAACAAATTGAAGCACAGGTTTGCCAAGTCTGACAAAGTAGGTAATTTTGAACGTAAGCCGTTCAGAATAGACGTGAATTATGCAAATTATGTGTCTGTTTTCTGGGACCCCCTCCTTGAAACTAATTACTGTGAATGTATATAGTTATAGGTGTTTGATCTATTGTGAGATGAACAATTTAACAGACAACTGCCATTGGTATCGGCTAACAACAGTTATATAGTCGAATGGTGTACCCATGTACACTTGTGTCAAATCTTTATTATCTTTATTAGATAATGTAGACAAGTGACCTCCATTCCATGGGGTTTGTGATACTTTGATTGAACTGTCTTTAAGTGTCTTACTATCACTTCTTGTGTCATGTTCGCCATGACACAGCTAGATAGAAATTCAATACAATATATCCCAAACCCGACATGATACTGAGAGTCCCTTGCCTGTCATGATTTTCCTAAAAAATAAAAAAAAAACCAACGAATGTTAACATATGATTAACATATGTTATATAGTATCTAGTAAATTTTCCAGTTTTTTGTCATGAGACACCACAATACTCACGGGTAAACAATGTCAATCACTAGCTGATTCTATATCGAGATTCGATTCGATGCAAAATCCCCGAATCGCAGATCACTAATTTGTGGATGACGAAACTGGTCAGAAATTTGGAACACCGATCTTTAACAGGTTTGCTGCTATATATCCTTCGTACACATACCGAAAAGCGTATATAAATTCAATAAAACAGAAAATCATTTAAATTTATGCTTGAAGTATATGAAATTTACTACGTTTGCACTCTTTTTCTAAATTTTGAGCCCCACACATATATACATTTCGGATTGGGTTATTATTTTGAGTCTGGTTGTCTGATTAGGGTAATCTTATGAGCCTGGATATCTCATTTTAGGTTATGTTTATGAGCATGGTTGTCGGATTATATTATGGTTATGAGTCTAGACTCTGGGTGTCAGATTAGGTTATGCCTATGAGCCTGGTTGTCACACTAGGGTGTGGTTATGAATCTGTTATTATATTATGTTATGTATATGAGCCTGGATGTCTTATTGTGTTATGGTTATGAACATGGATGTCACACTAGGTTAAGTTTATGAGCCTGGCTGTCGGACGCAATAAATATACGCTCTCTGACAATATTAGCAGTTGGCGTCAATTAAAACTTCACAATGTCCCAATATAATTAAATATGTAACAATGTTTTTAAAATATTACCTGACAAACATGATTTAAATGATTAAACTAAACAAGCAATACAGTGATGCCGCCAAAGTTCAGATCTGCACGGGCATCCAGCACTCTTACGTTGGGTCCAAAGATTGGCTTCCAGCACTGTATCAATTAAGGACCACAAGGTAACCAATGAGCTGAACGGTTAGAATCCGGGTCACACCTTTTTTCACAAAACGTGCCTCTGACATATTTAGGTATTCAAATGGCGCTCATAAACCTTTCAAAGACAAGACGGGCTGAACCAGACAACAAAAGTGCTGACCCAGCAATTGTCAGACACAAATGTAATAGAAAAAATTAATGGTTTACGCATTTACAAAAATACGCAAAATTTGTGCGCTTCAGAATGACAGGCTCTTTTTTAATTTAGAAGGAATAGGACAATTATTATCAAACCCGCGATAAAGGCTCTGCCACTTTAATTATATCCAGAGAAAATTACATCAAAGCGGCTTTACGTCTGTTAAACAGTAGACTATTTTATAAAACATCGATTCAGTTATTTGGCCGAAAAACAAACTTTATGAAAAAGACATAATTGACAGAAAGGAGTTAGGACACCATTGCGCCAAACTCAGCTCTAATATAAGAGATTCTATGGCTATTAAAGATAATAACCATCCAGGTCGACCAACCGTCAGCGATTGCGGCTCCGCATCTTACAATCTTTCAAGATATTTTGACTTTTTCCTAAACCAGTCGCAAACCGACACCCCAGTTATATAAAAAAAACACAGAGGACTTCCTCTTTAAACTTTCGAAAAGTAAAAAGTGATGCTCTCCTGGCCTCGTTCGATGTCAAATACATCTTTAACATTTCGCTTAAAGGCAATGAATTTGAGTTCAATGCAGAAATTTACCAACAAATAAAGGGGTTAATATGGAACACTTTAGGCCCCCAACTTTAGCTCCACATTATTGGGACGATGGGGCGCTAGAAAACTGCCCCAAAACAGCCCCTCACATATCTACGACACATCGATGACATTTTCGTGGTATGGCCTCATTCCATAGCAGATGTGGATAATTTCTTTAGTCAGAAACATCCATTGATTTCCCTGGACCTCACCAATTTTAAGGGGGAACAATTTAAAACTAATCGAATTCTCGACAGCAAAGTATATTTCAAACCGAGTGATTCACAACAACTCCTTGACAAACATTCCTTTCATCAACTCCATATATTCAAGGGGATAATCAGATCACAAGTCATCATGTTGAAACACAGCAGTCTGACATCTTTCAATCAAGCCCTTAATATACTTTTCCATGCCTTGTGCTCGCGGATATACTCAAGGATATTCACCCACATCATAAATCCGAAACTATTTTCCAAATTGAAAAATCGCGTATTATCTCTTGGTTTACAACAGACACAATGTAGGAGTTGCTGGTAATTTCAAAGATGAGTTCAGGTTATTCGCTGACCAGCCCGCGGAATTGTCTGATGAACGGGCAATAATTGCATACACGAAAAATCCAAGTCTTCGGGATAACTTAGTTCATTCAATGCTTCCTGAAAAATCGGCTGATTAGCGACCATGCACCTCTAAAATTACTTAATCTGTTAAATGTGGGACCATTACCTGGATATAAAAGCCACTTGGCTAATTCATCTCATGCACATTAATTTGTATCTCAACAGACAATATATTGGACATTAATCCAATACACGTCGGGAGATTCCGACAGCAAAATCCAAATATGGATGCGAAACTAAAGAAAAAACTTAGGTTAAACGATTTTCTCTGTGCCTCTGCGTCCTTTGTTATAAAAACCTACCCCACCCATCACCCCGGGGGGTTCCACCCGAGGGGCGAAAATGGCGTATGGACCATTTTCGAGAACAGCAAGTTTTCGGCCGATTTGTTCGATGTCATGGGTGGGTGGCCCGCCCCAAATACTCCATAGAAACACCCTTACCCCCACCATCACCCCCAGGGTACAACCGCGAGGGGTGAAATCGGGGTATGGATCATTTTCGAGAACGGTAAGGATTTTGGCATATTTGTTCAATGGCATGGTGGGTGGCCCGACCAAATGCCCAATAGAAACACCCATACCCCACCATCACTCCCGGGTGATGGACCGCAAATTTACGATAGGTTCGTAATGTAGAGCTACTGATATCTTACTTACCTGCGTGGCCCCATGTCAGTAACAAAAGCGCCAAATCATCGCACATCTGTCTGGATTTGAGCGTTATCTGATGTGTACCATCCGCAACACAACTAGCCTGTGCGTCATTCCATTCCATCGTTGTGCAACTGTATCGGAGGCGATATTGGATCCCGTCTAGAGTATATTGCGAATATACCCCCGATGAGCAATCTTGAGAAGATCATAGAAAAAATCAACGAGAAGAGATGTTACAAACAGGATACACATGTACATATCCAAATCGGAATTTACAACAACATACCCGTTGTTGTTGTTTAACATCACTTTTGGCTTTAGTTTAATTGACAAAAATGTTAAAAGAAAATGTAATGCATTATATAGATTTATAAATACCAAATACTATGCATTACCAAATATAAATAACAAATATGAAGCATTACCTAGGTTTATAAATATAAATGTAATGCATAATTACCTTGATTTGTAAATACAAAATGTGATGCATTACCGTATATTGTAATCCACATCACTTAAGCAAGGTGACTTTGCAACTAGAAGAACTGCATGCACGTGCCCCGTGTTATTTTCCACTACTTTATAGTGTACAATACCAAGTACACAATTCTGAATTCATATGTGTTCCTTTAATTGACAACATAACTAACTGGTTTAATGAAACACGTATTACTCATTGCTATTTCCTGAGTATATAGCTCTGGTATATACTCCTCCTGATAACCCTGAGTATGTTATCAAATTCAAATTCAGAGTTTGATTTCCTTCGTTAAAAAATGACATGTAGACTCATTAGGTAAAGCAATGTATTAGCGACATAACTAACTATGCCGTAGCAATTACGGTGACCAATTGTCACAACACGGCGTCATAGCAGCACAGCACACATACTAGGTCATTGCTATGGTGCTACGTGTGACATCAGCCAATATCATTAAATTTATTTAATTTGTATTTAATTAGATTAAGATCTAAATTATCGTCAAATGTCAATCTATATTTTCTCTTCTGATCATTCGGTCTATTTTCCAAGTAGAGTATTAACGAAAACACAGATAAAATACATGTATTCTTTGCAATGACAGACACGGGAATCCCGAAGTAAATATGTGTTAGCCTAACAAAGATGAGTTCTTGCTTTGTAATAATAATGAAATTATGTTAAATTACTCAGTTTTTTATAAAGTGAGTAGAACCAAGAAAATCTGTCAAAGGATGAACATCATACAATAATACAAGAAATATATATATCTTTCAACATTGGCATTACATGAAGGTCGAAAACAACAATGAACACCTGTGAGAACTGACGCAATTGATCAGGGCATTTTGTTCCCCATTAGAAGTAATATCACCACACGATATGTATTATAGACGAACACATTTGGTCGATATAATATTGGTACTTAATTTGGAGCCCCCTGCTCTTGATTAATGCTTTATTCAGTTCCAGTTTGAACATAGCATTTGGTAGCAATAATTTGTTTTTGAACATAGATCAAGAAAACAATTGCATGGTGTTGGAAAATCTGCAATAGGGGCTCAGACCCACCCATGCATCACTGGACCTTGAATCCTGGATTTTGTTCGGCGATCCCACACTTTGTGTGAGTGTGTGTCGGTATCAGCTTAATAGAAATCAATCGATTGTGAACATTTTCAAAGTGAGATAAACAATAATAAAAACCCCTCATCGACCTGACGTTGAACACACGACTAAAATGGACGTCAACTTATGAAGATCGATAGTCTGATAACATATAAAGATAGCTCTATACTCTACCACCACGTAAAGTTAGTAAGATAGTAAGATAAGATAAGTTTATTGGCACTAGAATCATGAAACATTGTAACAGAGTAAGAATAGGTAACATATGTATATGTGTTATATGAGGTTGCAAATGGAATCTAGATGTGACTGTAGAGTATAAATGGAATCAGTAATAAGATAAGTATAAGCAGATTCAGTGTGACATGTCACAGAGTGGGACAAGTTTCATGAGATCTAGAGCCAACAGGGTTGCCGACTGGATCACACTAAAATGACCAAAGGCACCCACAGTGAGTAAATGTGCAAATAATTTAATTCTGTGCAACATCACCACTGACCGGGTGCTAGGAAGAACATGGTGGCGTTATTGCTATATTCAAAAGCGATACATGTAGTTCTCCAGCAGCGATATTCCGCACGTTGAAATCATTGTTTTGTGAACAAAACTGTTACATTGGTTTGTCAAAAAAAATCGATAAACGAGCAATAAGATCACATATATTAGTCCGAATATTAATTTAAGAATATTTGTCAATGCTGACCTTTTTGCAATGTTTACCATCTAGGTTTGATTAAACTTCGGTATATCTTTTTGGACTACCTGGACTTGTATATCGGTAATTCCACATTAACCGCAATATTTACCCAAGAATGGTTTTAGTATACGAAATATTAATAATGAAACGGCAATTTATTTGTTAATTTAGTTCATGTTATTTCCATGAACCCAACTCGAAGTCCTTTAGTCCCCTTGAGTCCAACATTATCCATTGATTGACACTCACCTGTTCTCCAGTCGATGGTGTGGTTCTGACCATATTTAGTTTCATCGAGTTCTAAAACAATGGGCGTGATGGTTATGGTGTAAGTTGTAGATGGGAGGAGTCCCGACATTGTCACATGAGGCTGCCGAACTGTTATGTCCGGCGCGGCATCTCGTCTGACAATATAACTTTCGACGAACTTTCCGTCTGTGGGCGGGTTCCAGTAAATCTCAAAGCACGTATCATTTTGGCCACCGTTGATTCCGGTGATGAATAATTCTGTCACTGAAAGTGGAAGAGTGTTTTCTACCCAGATAATCTCATACAACGCCGGAGTATATATACTAATTGAATTTGCCAGCATTCATTCAGCTAGCATATTTTTGGAGAGAAATATCAGTCAAATTAGTTCCTGTCAACAGGACAATATTTGACATTATTCGCAATTCATGATCAATACACATACCGGCACTCTTGGAAAAAATATATATCACTTAGTGATAATCAGACCGTCCATATCCTCGTCAAATTCCGAAATAGAAACCACATGCTTCCTATAGAGAAAGGTTCGTGGAACAACGTTGAAATAACTCAACAAGTATGCACGCTATGCAGTGTCGACATTCGTGACGAATACCACATATTTTACGCTGTTGTGAACTTAGAGAACTGGGAGAAAATTAGCTTAAGCCATATTTCTATAAGAGGCCAAATGCATTGAAATTAGCAACACTTCTCAGAACCCACAACGAGAAAACATTGAGAATATTATCATCATTCATACGAAATGCGCTAAAAGTAGTACAATCTGAGTCCTCTTGAGGCTTAATTCCTTTTCACAACCATTTAAAATCCATATCCAGTAACCGAACACGAAACCGATAATGCCGAACACAAAAGCAAACCGATAAATCTGTCAGATACATATAATTATAGCAACCACCAAGGGTGCTTTTTACCTAAATGCGTGTAAATTATGACGTCATATATTTTTTCTATATTTCTATACCAAGAGCGAAAATAGCGTGTATGCTTTTTTGTAAATTTCACACGTGACTTCCGGAAGGTTACTGCGCAGAATCCAGCTCAACGACAGCTCGCGAGTAGATTAATTACTCGCTTGATTTTGTTTTCTCCACCTCACTTCAACTTTTCAGCATAATCGACATTTACTATTAACAATTTGTGGGATATCTGGAGAAGTCGGATTAACCTCCCAAAAAAAGGTGAGTTTGACACCTGAAATTCTTGTCATGTCAGCGCTTATCTGCAATTAGACTCATGTCAGAATTCGCTGTTTTATGAAAAAGTCACTCTTAAAATGCACCCTGTTCGGTCAAATTATTTCGATAATTCTAAGTCTGAGTGAGGCTGAGAGTTGAGACTGACTCCTGCATGTACCTGGCCTGCAGTCAAAAGTCAGTGATTCCAACTTTGGTGTACACCCTTGATTAATTTATAAACACAGCTTTGTGCCGGTGTTCTGAAATATTAGTATGGTTGTAAAATAAGTATGGTTTTTGACTTACACATGCGCATAGGACTCAAAATATCTATTGCGCGAGTATTGCGCAGGCGCGCGCTGTGACCTTCACTGTGAGGTCTGTACCGACCTACTGTCAATCATTTCGTCTCTTTTATCGAGTTGAACTGAGAATAACAATCAGACTTCTCGAACTGTGTGAAACGACAACTATATATATGACAACCAAATATATTTGTCAGGAAAAAAATACATATTTCACAAATTAAAAAACGTCGGGTTGCTGTTTACTCTTAAAACGATTGCAATTATATTCCCAAATCTTGTTTTGGTGAGGTAATCTCGACCAACATCCCTGATAATGCCTCTCCGACCATATACATATATCTGATAACCGTACATCAATATTTGTCAGGAAAAAAATCAATACTTATTATGTAAACGAAATGATGTCAGCCAATTAACTACTTAGAACCGATATATGATGTAGGCGATATAATTAGCCTATGTCTGACTTGTGAACGTGGCCTAATAAACCAGGCAGAAAATAAGGATGCAGGATTCTTTCCAAATGTTCCTTTCGGACTCGTTTGCGAACAAAAGGATGTCGAGTCAATATCAATATAGCTTTAAACGATTGTAAAAAAAAATGCATATTAAGCTTTGTATGCAGTTTTATAGCCGATATGTGTTTGTCATAAATATCAATACTTATTTGCTAATGAAAATGTAAGATCTTAAACAATTGTAAAAAAAAGTATGCATTTCTATGTTTAAATGTTCTTTTTATGTGATAATCTCGACCAACATCGTCCCTGCTAATCCGCTTTCATTTCAGTCATACCCATTTCACAGCAATAATTGTTTGTCAGAAAAAAATCAAAAGATGTATGGTATCTTGCCAAATGTTCCTTTCGTATCGATCAAATCATTCATGTAACACTTGTCCAACCAATTAAACATATGCACATACCCATTAGACAACCATACTTATTTGTTACAAAATCTATACTTATTTTGCAAACGAAAAAAAAACGTCATGTCAACGTTAGAAGCCTTAAAACAATTGTGAAATACGTATGCAGTTCTATTTCTAAATGTTCTTTTCGTATAAGAATCTCGACCAATACCACCCCTGCTAATCCGCTGTCCAATCATACCTATAAAGCTATTTGACAACCATACTTATTTGTCAAAAAATCAATACTTATTTTGCAATCGAAAAAATGTCATGTTACTGTCAGAAGCTTTAAAACAATTGTAAAATCGGTATGCATTTCTGCTTCCACTGGCAGATGTTCTTTTAGTATGATAATCTTAAAAGATGACTCCCATCATCCCCGATAATCTGCTTTCCAGCCATACCGAGCTATTTGACAACCATACTTATTTGTCAGAAAAATCAATACTTATTTTACTTACAAATTAAAAAAAATATCGGGTCGCTGTTAAGCCTTAAAAAGATCTGTAAACTAAGTATGCAATTTCATTCCCATATAGTGTTCTTTTTGTGTGATTATCTAGATAAAAATCATTTCTGCTAACCCTTCTCCAGTCTCAAACCATGTCTATATACGGTACATATGTGACAACCATACTTATTTGTCAGAAAAATCAATACTTATTTTACTAACAAATTAAAAAAAATGTCGGGTCGCTGTTAAGCCTTAAAACGATTTGCAAAATAATTTGGGAATTTTATTGCAATATCTGACCTTTTTGTATGATTATCTAGATAAAAATAATTCCTGCTAATCCCTCTCCAGTCTCCAGTCATGTCAAAATACCTATGGGACAACCATAGGGCCTACTTATTTGTCAGAAAAAAATCAATACTTATGTTTTAAACGGAATGCTGTCAGGGAATTAACTACATAGAACGATTCATATCATCATACCGATATATGATGCAGGGGATATGATTATACCCCCATTTTGAAAAAAGGGGGGTATACCGTTTTTCACCTGTCCGTCCGTCCGTCAGATGTCTGTTGATGTCATAACTTGAATAGTAGTGATCTGATCTCTATAAAATTAGGTATGATGACATTAAATAGAGGGTTGCATCGTTTTGTTCGGATTTTCCATTCTAGAGTTATTCATCTTCATTTCTCTGGAAATGTTGGCTTTTTTGTCAGTCTGGTGTCTGTATGTTCATGTCATAACTTCAACAGTTGTGCTGGGGATCGATCAATGAAATTCGGTCTGGCTGTTCATTTCCATTCTAGAGTTATTCATCTTTGTTTATTTAAAACTGTTGCCTTTTTGGTCTGTCCGATGTCTGTTCGTGTCATAACTGCAACAATGAAATTTGGTATGGATGTGCACTACTATGAGAACATTCAATAGAGGGTTCCATTGTTTTGTTCGGCTTTTCCAACCTAGAGTTATGCATATATATGTCCTTGAACAGGTAGTCCTCGGATCTCAATGAAAGTATGTATGGATGTTCACTATTATGGGGACATTCAATAGAGGATTCAATCGTTTTGTTCGAGTCTCCGTTCTTTATATGCAAATGTTGGCTGTTTGGTCCACCCGATGTCTGTTTAGGCATGTTATAGGTATGCCCACATTAGGTGGTATGCCACAAGGGGGTATATATACCAGACGACAGTCCATCTTTTGTTATGCCTGACTTGTGAACGTGGACTAATAAACCAGGTAGAAAATAAGGATGCATGATTTTTTCCAAATGTTCCTTTCGGACTTATTTTGCGAACAAAAGGATGTCGAGTCAATATTAATAGCCTTAAAACAATTGTAAAAAATTGTAAATTAAGCTTACTATGCAGTTTTATTGCCCATATGTTATTGCCAAACATACTTTTTGTCAGAAATATCAATACTTATTTTGCAAATGAAAATGTAATATCTATGTTAGAAGCCTTAAACAATTGTGAAACAAGAATGCATATCTATTCAATGGCGCGTACACATGACGGGCAATAAAATATCAGGTATGCCCCATGTGACTTACTTGACCAATAAAAAAAAGTAATACACGAAAATATCCGATGGAGGCAGTGGACGGGTATGTTGTCGCCTGTGTGTGATATGTGTTCACCTTGATTGGTGGTCATCGGCATCCGTAAAATAATCTCTAAGGCATTCGCTGTAACCGTTCACGCACTCGAGTTATGTAACCGTTCACGCACTCGAGTTATGATCTACCAATAGTATCGTCTGTTTCGACAACTGATTTCGTAATTCCATTTTAGATGGGTCAACATAATCGCTGAAGTATTGTATGAATATATAGAGGCGTATATATAGAGAGTGTTTCTGTCAATCCACGTTTGCACCCCTCCCCATCGCCTTTGAATTTCCGACCTGGTATACCTCACATGCCTTGTGTGTTTTTTAACTTGAATGTTGACTGGACACCAGGGAGGGACTCAGGGAGGGACATAGAGGAAACGTCAAACCAATATTTTGACCAAAAGTAGGACGATCGAGATGCAAATGTTGGTCTAAACAACAAATTCGACATACAATACTGGTTGGAAATTCAGGCAACCAGAACAATTTCAACCCACTGTTGGTGTAATAGTGTCAGAAATGAAATTTCCAACTGCATGGTGAACACTTTCTCATTATATACAAGGTTTTTGTGCGTGAGAGCAACGTGGCTACAGGTTGGTGAGTGCCTCATCCCATCGACTCTATATATATATATACGGTAATACACGTCAACAGTTGGAAATGCCATATTATGAATTGCCAATATGGACTACAGGTTGTTTACCAGACCCAATTCACTTAACCAGCACGACTAATATAGTGTTCTGATTGAGCTGAATCAATGCCATCAAAACCGCCGCGTTCTCACGGGCTTAATCTTTGCAGCAAGAAAATATAAGGGTACAATTGTATCTGATATTTTCTTGCAGATATTTTCTTGCAGGTACATGTGGGAGGCTTACGGAAGCGCCTGCATTACCCCGAGTTTCTGTCACTCTTAAAGGGGTATGACATAGTATGCCTGTCGGAAACGAAACTTTTTGCCGAGGAAACAGTTGATATTCCAAACTTTGAAATTATATCAAATGTATGTAAGCCAACTGTAAGCCATAGTCGCGCTGGTGGTATATTAATAGCTGCGAAAAAGTCCTCCAGTTTGTGTGCTAACACTATTAGCAGCGAGCTTCTTAACGTTTTGTGGGCTACAGTTTCGCTGCCTAAGCAAAATAGCGACATGTGTCTGGTTATAGGGGCAGTGTATATACCCCCTGAAAATACAAAATATGCTAATAATAATTGGCATTCCGATCTGCAATTAGAGATCATTCGATTGCGCGAAATTAGCCCAGCCATTCTCCTAATGGGCGATTTTAACGCGCGAACCGCTTTATTAAACGACCATATTGACGATAACAAAATCGCTCATGGCAGAGGGGTAAGTACCGTATTAGATGAGTATATGTTTGATGACGATTTCGAATCCGACATCTCCATACCGATGCGATCAAGCGAGGATACGGGAAAGCCCAACACATATGGATATAGATTAATCGATACATGTAGCTTTACTAATATGTATATTGTAAATGGTCGAGTTGGCAAAGATAAGGGAATTGGAAAACGCACATGTAGAGATGCCAGCTTAGTTGACTATGCAATAGCTTCTAAAGCTGCATTTGTACGTGTGTATGAATTTGAAATACTAGCATTTTCTTGTCTTTACTCAGATGTACACTGCGGTGTCAGCTTGGAATTTAAAGTACCATTAAAGACGGTAACTCCCCCAAATGAATTACACGAAGACGAAGTATGTGGCCAGGTAATGAAACAAAAAATTAAGCCTTGGGATGACACAAAAGCGCGTGAGTACATCAGCCGAGTTGAAACGCGTTCATCGGAGCTGGAATCCAAATTTGAAGTGGTTGAGAAATCTCCGACTCAGATTGGTGTTGATAACTTTTCAGAATATCTTGGTAGAATACTTACAGACGAGGCCGCTAACACTTTTGGCTCTTACAGCAACAACCATAAACCGCGACATATGAAAACATTGAAATGTAACAAGAAGTGGTTTGACTCAGAGTGTCGTCGTAAGCGCAAGGCATTCAATAGAGCCCGAAAGAAGTATTATGTATGCAAATCTTCATATTATAGAAATAAATTGAGAACATCCAGTAAGGCATATAAACGAACTATGGATACAAAACGAGCTACGATGTTAGAAAAGTGCAACCAAGAATTGAGGGAAATTCCGAAAAAGTCACCTGATTGTTTCTGGAAAACGTTTAAAAAGTTCACTACTGGTAACAACAGTGTGCGAGCAACACGCGATCCAATTGACCTTGAAAAGTTATTCTGCCATTTTAAAACACTGAATGAACATAAAAGCAGTGACTCTAATTTATCAGCCTTAATAGAAAGTATGTATGACCTGAACAGTTACGACATTGACCTAAATTCGCCGATTTCAGTACACGAGATTCTAGATGGTGCTAAATCTCTGAAAATTAATAAAGCTGCTGGTGTTGATCAGGTATGTAACCGTTATATTAAGTCCACAATAGATATTCTTCTACCTTTCTATTCTCGATTTTTCAATTTAGTACTAGATTCAGGTCTATTTCCAAATGTTTGGGGAACGGGTATGATAATGCCTCTTTACAAGAATAAAGGATGTAGAAGCGACCCAAATTCTTACAGAGGCATCACTTTGCTGAGTTGTATTGGCAAACTATTCACCGGTGTTTTGAATCGACGCCTTGGAATTTATGTTGAGAGGAATAAATTGCTTAATGACAACCAGGCGGGGTTCAGAAAGGGTCGTTCAACAATAGACAACATTTTCGTTTTGTACAGCTTGACTGAGATTTATTTACGTGGAGGGAGGAAATTATATTGTACTTTTGTTGATTTCAAGAAAGCATTTGATACAGTTTGGCGAGAGGGTTTGTGGGTCAAGTTTCTGAGAACGGGAATCAACGGAAAGATATTCAATATAATCCGAAGCATGTATCGTGTTACTAAATCATGCGTTCTTAGTAATGCTCGTATGACTGACTATTTTGTCTGTTGTACAGGGGTTAAACAAGGTGAAAACCTGTCACCCCTATTATTTTCTATCTATCTAAATGATCTTGAAGACTTTTTGGAAAGTTGTGCTATAGACGGATTGAACTATCTTAATGATCGTATTTTTAGCGAACTGCAGACTTATCTGAAATTATGGTGCATCTTATATGCCGATGACACCGTCTTGTTTGCGGATAATCCGCACGATATGCAACGCATCCTCGATGCGTTCTCAGACTACTCTGATTCATGGGAGCTCAAGGTAAACACTCAAAAGACCAAGATAATGATTTTCAGTAACAAAAAAGTTAGATCCTCTCCAACATTCACACTATCTAATGATAAACTGGAAATAGTTGAGCGCTTCCCTTATTTGGGCATTGTGTTATTTTATAATGGCCGATTTTGCCAAGCAATCAAGTCGATAAAAATTAAATCGACAAAAGCTATGTACGGACTTCTGTCCAAGGTGAGAAATCTCCAAATTCCTGTAGATTTGGCGCTAAAACTATTTGACTACCTTATACAACCTATTTTATTGTATGGGTGCGAAATATGGGGCTTTGAAAATACCCGTGCTATTGAAGCCGTTCACCTAAAATTTTGCAAGCTTTTGACAAACATGAAGATGAGCACACCAAATTATATCGTATATGGTGAACTGGGAAGATGGCCCTTGCGTATCGAAATTGAAAAGAGAATGATCGCATACTGGGGTCGTTTACTGAAGAAAGAGACATGCTTGCCACTTACTCTCTACAAGCTAATATTAGCTATTAAAGATGGAGGCAAAGATATACGATATATAAATACCATGAATGATATTTTTGTCCGCGCAGATTGCGAGGTTAGCTGGAAAACACAGTCACCAATTACAAATGGTATGCTTCAAGCTATACATGGTAAACTACTGAACCAATTTGTATGTCAATGGAATAATGACATATCGAAATCCTCACGTGGAGAATTCTATCGTATGTTGAAGGAATCCCCATCACTTAATCGTTATTATATTGAACTTCCCTTCAATGATATTATTCCTATACAGCGAATGCGTACAACGAATCACAGGTTGGGTGTGGAAACTATGAAATGGTCTAGATCTAAGACCAAATCAAAAGGGAAGTCACCAGATAGCTCATGTAAACTATGCGGTGCCACCATGTGCGATGAATTTCATTTTGTAATGGTCTGTCCAGAATTAAATGAGCTTAGAGCTAAATACTTCGACAAATGGCAATTGACTAGCCCATCGAGAGACACTTTCTACAATTTATTGAACTCTGACGACACGATAAAGCTCCGCAAACTGTCGACTTTCATCAAAATTGGATTGAACAAAATTCGATAACGGTTCCAACTGTTTGTTTTGTTTGTTTGTTTGTTTGTTTGTTTTTGTTTTTGTTTTTGTTTTTTCTCCCACATAACTCACGCAGATATTAATATATACAACAAAATTTAATAGAACGAAACCTAATTGCATTTTTATAAATGTTGAATAATTTGCTTTCAAATTTCTATTAAAATGCATTTAATAGTCTCATATTCTTATAAGCGAAAGTTCTGCTATACATTTAACAGTCCTTTTTTATGTTGTAATTATTTAAGGAAGTACAGATAGTTTCACGCATATATATAATTGTATGTGTGTATGTATGCATAATTGTTGTTATATATTGGGTGTGATGATTGTTTTTCAGTATTTACTGTTTGCATGTGTATTTTCAAATATTTGGACCGGAGTGTTCTCATTTGTACATAGTGTATTATATGTTTTCTCATGTACCAAATTACCAATTGGCTGGGAATAAAGCATTACTTACTTAACGCACCATAAATGTTATTTTTGTGTGATAATCTCGACCAACATCATCCCAAACCGCTCTCCATGGCAGTCATATCCATTTCACAGCCATATATACTTATTTGTCAGAAAAAAATCAAGACTTATTGTGTATGGTATCTTTCCAAATGTTATTTTCGTATCGATCAATTCATTCATGTAACACTTGCCCAACCAGTTATACATATATATACATACATATTAGACAACCATACTTATTTGTTACAAAATCGATACTTATTTTGCAAACGAACAAATGTCATGTCAATGTTAGAAGCCTTAAAACAATTGTGAAATACGAATGCAGTTCTATTTCTAAATGTTCTTTTCGGGTAAGAGTCTCGGCCAACATCATCCCTGCTAATCCGCTTTCCAACCATACATATATAGCTATTTGACAACCATACTTATTTGTCCAAAAAAAAAATCAATACTTATTTTACAATCGAAAAAATGTCATGTTTATAATGTTAGAAGCCTTAAAACAATTGTAAAATCGGTATGCATTTCTGCTGCAGATGTTCTTTTAGTATGATAATCTTAAAAGATGACTCCCATCATCCCCGATAATCCGCTCTCCAACCATACGGAGCTATTTCACAACCATACTTATTGTCAGAAAAAGCAATACTTATTTTACTTACAAATTAAAAAACAAACCAACGACAAAGTCACGACATTCAGATTTGTAAGCCGTTCCATGTGTTGTTCGTGGGGCATTAATTAATAACTAAATTGGATTAACACAGAAATCAGATGCAATTTGTGTATGGAATGATCTATTTTGAACTTCGAATAACACACAATAAAGACGAATAAAACACAATTCATTCCTGAAATTTGAAGCATAATATTGTTCATTTTCCATATATAATTCAATTTGTTGGATCTTGTGTTTTAGCGTCTCTGATCACATGTATATATCTGATGTCCCCAGCGTTGTATAAACTTCGTCTGGAAGAGAAGAAACATCTAATTAAACATATAGATACATACACACCAAACCTAAAAAGTATACATAACGCGCGATTCCCAAATGTTATTTTTTGTGTGATAATCTTGACCAGCATCTTATCTGCTATTCCGCTCTCCGGTACGTCTACCCATTTGACAACCATACTTATTAGAAAAATCAATACAAAAAAATGTCGGGTCAATATTTTATCTTAAGCGCAATTATTTGAGATATGCAAAAATAGTTGTGTTTAAGCGCAGATATTTGTAATTAAGCTAAAATATTTGTGCTTTAACTCATGTATATTTCATGCCCCATCAATATAGATCTTCCCTCAAAAATAAAATAGTCTTCCCCTGTGTGGTGGACTCTAATGTGTTGTGGACTCTGCCAATATCAACAGGTGTGTCAGGTAATGCTTTAAAAAAAAATTAATGTCCTTATTTGCGCTTTGGCTTCCCATAAATATTGTTACAAGCATTAAGACATTTGTAAAATAAGTATCCACTTCTATTCCCAAATATTCTTTTTGTGTGGTAATTTCGACCAACATCATCCCTGCTAATCCGCTCTCGAACCATATAAAGGTACCTAGCTATTTGACAACCATACTTATTTGTCAATCAATACTTATTTTGTGAACGAAAGAATGTTGGGTCAATGTTACAAGCCTTGTGACATTTGTAAAATAGTATGCGGTTTTATTCCAAAATGTTCTTTTTGTGTGGTATTCTCGACCGACATCATCCCTGCTAATTCGCTCTCCAGCCACATATATACATAGCTATTTTTACAACCATACTTATTTGTCAACCAATACTTATTTGTCAATCAATAGGACTACTTATTTTGCGAACGAAAAGGATATGTCGTGTCAATGTTAAGCCTTAAGAATTGTAAAGTAAGCTACTATGAGCAATTTTATTCCCAAATGTTTTTGTTGTATAGGCCTACATGGTTATCTTTACCAACATCATGCATCACTGCTAATCCGCCCTCCAATCATATCCATTTGACAACCATACTTATTTGTCAGAAAAATCAATACATGTTTTGCAACCGAAAAGATGTCGGTTAACGTATATCCTTAGTGGTATTTCTGTTTGTATTAACATTGATAAAAACAATCACTAAACTGCTAACCTCTCTCCAGCAATTAATTCACGCACATTTGACATATGCAAACCATACTTATTTGTCAGAAAAAAAATAAATATGTATTTTACGAACAGCCAAACAAATTTGTCGGGTCAATAGTATAGACGCACATGTATGTATATATCCGTATAAATATATTTATAAATCAATGCGGACGCAGAGAGAGTCTAATGTAGAATATAAAATAATTGTGGACAAGAATGCCATAAATTCTTGTGTTGACACAGTAAATTTTGTTGTGGAAATTAATATTTTCACTTGTTTGATGATCGGTGCTTAACACCCACTCTTTGGTGACACTGTTTCCCACCGAGGCGCGACCTACGGTTTGTGGGAGGAGTGAACATGCGCAGACGCAAAAACCATACTTATTTTACAACCATACTTATATTTTAGAACACCGGTGTTTGTAACAACGACCGAAAGTTTTATCGACAAACCGGAAACTCATTGTCGAAAAAGTTGTTAACTTTTCTAATGATATTCAGAATTTCAGTGCTAGAAAACACACCGGCGAAGATTATAACATGGATTTCATGGTGATAAGCTGGTTGTGAAAGTATGGAATAATACAATTGTCTTCAGTACAGTTTATTAAAAGTTGTGACTTAAGTAAACATTTTTGGTAAAAATTTAAATGATGGGTGTCAAACATGTGCAAAATTTTCAGCACGCGAAATTAGGAAAATGTCCAATAGTCTAGAAAATTCAATGCTATGGCATAAAACTTAGGGTACGTCCACGATGCAATCGTAAGTGGAGCGATTTCCGTAAAATAATATCAAGTGCTGTTTGATTTTAGATGCGAAATCGTATCGTATCCTTTGTTACCTCCACTTTCGACGGAATTGCAGTCAGAAGAAAGATCGTACAGTAGCAATCAGGAGGTTAACCATGGTTTAAGAACAACCCACGCTACACTCATCTGCGACAACATTGCGATCGGGTGAATTCGTTGTTCATATTTAAATCCGCGCATAATTACATTTTGCTTAGTTTAAAATTTGGCAATTTTGCGCAATTTTAATTTGTGAATTTGGTCAAGGCTGGTGCATATGCAGTTGCATGTGCAGTTCTTTATCGATGCTGAAGATAGATTTGTTCTCCATGCACAATACCGGTATAAACTGACATATACTATAATACATGGCATTTTACTCGGTGGCATTTACATGCATTCAAATTAAGTAAACGGGGTGGCTAAAAAACGGTATACAGGGTGGCAGTAAGACAGTCTAGCCTGACTATGCCACCCCTCGAATATACAACATAATATTTGTCAAATGTATTATGCATTAATATGTGTATATTTAAATAAAATATCCTATCCTATCCTATCACTGAGGGATAAAGAACGTTATACCTCTCTTTAGCGATGAGGGCTAAAAACTATATTATAGTAAAGAGCAATACTGATTATAACGTTATACATTGGCGCAATGCGCAGAATATCTTGGCAACACACGTGCTGCTCATCCAACATGGACCGCTCTTTAACACCTACTGCTAAAGAGCAGCTAGTATACCGTTCTTTAGGCCTAAAAAAAAATACCTTTGTTTCCCCTAACGGAGCTGAACAATATAGGTGCGGGCGGGCGGGATATTTTTTTTTGATTTTTTTTTTTTGAAATCTCCCAAAAGTTCTCACTTTCCCATGTATATATACATGTCAGGTGTGATTTGAATCTGGGAGCATCATATTATGATATTGGAAGGATATCAGCAAGACACAACTTCACAAGGCATAAAATAGAATAGCATAGTATTTATTTGTATTTAAAATCACAAAGTACAATAAAAAGTAAATATTCAATACCAATTCAAACAAAAATATCCTATACCAACATATGCTACCATTTTCACTTTATAAGTGTTTAAAATATCGCCAACAAAACACTCCTTTTCAACGTTAAACGTTTCCTTTGAATCCAAGTCCAAACTACATTTAACGACACTGTTGTCCGCAAAACCCGTATGGTGTTCTTGAAACACGTGTAAAAACTTCTTATCATGTGAAACTACGGTAAATTTGTTTACCGCGTCCATGAGAGAGAGAACATTTTAGAAACTTTAGCCCTAACACACTGCTGCTAACCATGGTTTGTGACGCCATGACATAGGTGAATATTCCTGTTTTGATGGAAGATTTTAGTGATGAGCCGATTGTCAAATAGAGCCTTGCGCCGATTGCCGATTATTTGAGATCACAATCGGCCGATTCCGATTTATATTGTAATAATTATACCAGAATATATTATATGTGTTATATAATACTTAGAATTAGAAGCAAGCAACAACCGTAGTAATATGCCAGTGCACAGTATACATAAGTATATATACGTTTGGGTAAGTATATAGGTAGGTATGGGCGGACTTGTGATCGAATACAGGCACATGTCCTGCAGAGGCTGTAGTACGGGGCCTCGGTGTATTTATTGTAACTTATGTATTGTATCGACGAATCGACGATGCAATGCATTAACTTACCCATGTATTCTAGGCTATTCCACAACAAATAGTTTGAAAGTTTGATGTAGCCACGTACATGACGACATATCCACGGCCCGTTTTTGATAACAATTCATCAAACGGCATTTTTCTTTGATCCCAATTCAAAGACATCACATCAAAGGAAATGACCCGACTGAACTAGGTGCAAGTTACACCATGTTCATGTCAATTTCGCAGACACGATTTGATTGTCGATTTCGGCATGGTCATCAAAATAATCATTGGTGGTGACCTATACGTGACGTCACACGAGGCTGACTGGATGGAATGACATTCTCTTCGAATATTTAAAGTTAATCATTAATGGAAAGTTGTGTTGGGTGAAAGACTTTGAAAATATTAATTAGATATATAGTAAAATTAATAAATAAATTTCTTTAATTCTTTTTAATATCTGACTATTAGGGCGCGTACACATGAAGCTGCAAGAAAATATCTGCAAGAAAATATCAGGTCAAATTGCACACTGATATTTTCTTGCGGCAAAGATTACGCCCGTGAGAACGCGGCGGTTTAGACGGCGTTGATTGAGATCAATCAGAACAGTATTAGTCATGCTGGTTCAAGTGAATTGCGTCCGGTAAATAACCTATAGTCCATTTTGGCAATGCATAGCTTTGTGAAATTTCCAACTGTTGACATGTATTACCGAAGTCGGGTGGGATTAGGCACCCACCGACCTGTAGCAACGTTGCTGATCTCATGCATAAAGACATTCTGCATAATGAGAAAGTGGTCACGTTATTTGAAATTTGAAAATGTTATAATTTCATAGTGTATGCATATGTGAGGTGACAAATGTTATTATCGTTTTGTGGCAAATCGGATGACCCCACCCCCATTGAGACCCCATATGAAGTTTTCAGGAGATTGTTTCTTGGTTCGTGGGGCTGTGGTGTACACTACGTTACCGAACTTACATGGGTGCATGTGGGGACATGAGACCCCCGCCAAATATGGCCAAAGTTTTCACCAGTTGGAAACAATATTAGTTGGAAATTTCACACCAACAATGGTTTGAAATTGAGTCTGATTTTTCAACCATTAATGTATGTGGAATTAGTGTTTTTAGACCAACATTTGCATTCCTTCGTACTTTGGTCAAAATATTGGTTTGGAATTTCTTCTAGGCCCTCCCTCCCCGGTGTCCAGTCAAAATTCAAGACATGTGAAGTACCAGTTGGGAAATTCAAAGACGATGGAAGGTGTGCAAATTAAATTATGTTATATTGGGTCTTTGGCCCGATTCATCATTCAAGAGGGGTGAAGTTGGAAATCCACGGACATCCTCCGTCAGCGGAAACCGTCAAAAGATATATGTGTCCACACATATCCATATAATAGCTCAGCGATTATGTCAAACAATCCAAAATGGAATTACGAAGTCAATTGTTGAAACAGGCGATAATATTGATGGATCATAACTCGAATGCGTGAACGGTTACCAGCATGTCCCTTATAGAGATTAGTTAACGGATACCGATGGCCACCAATGAAGGTGAACACATATCACCAACTGGCGATAAAATATCAGCGCGCTGTCTTCGTCGGATATTTTCTAGTATTATTTATTTCATTGGTCAAGTAAGTCACATGGGGCATACCTGATATTTTCTTGCCCGTCATGTGTACGCGCCCTTAATGCTTGTGCAGTTTTTATTCCTGCGTCCTGATAACTGGTACACATGTTATAATATGCTCAATTTAATTGAACATACAGTGAAGTCAGCTGCGCAATTATATGTCACGTGAATGCACTTTCGGTTTCTACAGTTTATACCTGTTTTACGCTGTGTGTACTATATAGATAGATTTGTTGTGCTGCGTATGCATACATTTTGATTTTTTATAGTCTGACACACATAACTCAAAATGTCTACACGTTGACGAACAATAAAGTTACGTATCGGCGTACATACTACAGGAGTCCCATGATATGTAATATGTGTACATCATCATATAATTTATGATTACGCGCTATCACGGCGTCATCATCGCAGCCTGGCTCTAACCCAAAGTGTCGCGTTCTTCCCGGCGATCCCCACTGTAATATATTGTTCAAACATAGACCCAGGTACGGCCGTTGTATTGAAGGGGAGATGGCTGTATATCAAGTTTGTGTTTGGTAAATCACTTTCCCCATGTTTAATGGTCATTTATTCAACAAAACGTCGTCATATTTAAAACAGTTTATTGAAGAAAAACAAGCACCTGATTTCTATTTAGACAATCGGAAATGCCGATGTTGAAACCAGAGCATACCGATTGCCATCCGATGGGCCACAATCTGGATTCCGATTGTCGTTCACGATTATCGGTACATCACTAGAAGATTTAAACGAAAACGATGTATTTTTTATTTTCCGTGGGCGCCACCATTTTACGAAATGCGTCCGGACGTCGAGTCATTAGAAACGGAGCCTATTATAAAGCGACGAACTGAGACAAACAGCGTCGGCAGCTATTTTCTTTTATTTTCGAAAATAATAGGTGCGGGCGGGTTAGGGGAATCAAAGTTATTTTTTTTTAGGCCTTAGCACCAAACGCTAAAGAGCAGTATGCCGTTCATTAGCGTATCAGGCCCATATACATGTAGCTAAGGCATGGTATACTGCCTTTTAGCATTTGCCACTAAAGAGCAGTACCGGTATACTGTTCTTTAGCACCAAACGCTAAAAGAGCGGTATACTGTTAATTAGCGTATCAGGACCACATACATGTAGCTAAAGCGTGGTATACCACTCATTAGCATTTGGTACTAAAGAGATGTATACCGTTCTTTATCCACGGCCATATATAAGTAAATCTGAAATGACATCAATGACCATCGATAGGCTGCTGACTTTAAAAAGTTGGAGTTACCTCGTACTCTTATTATTAATTTTGGAGAGAATTTCCAACAATAGCTATTATTTGGCTTTGAGACATAGAGCAAAAATTGAAAATTGCCATCACTATTATCAAATTCAGCCTAAATCCCTGCAATCACGATTATCAGGCAATCATGATTATTGGCACCTGAGAGCACGGTATGTTACATATGATTAGTATACAAGTAGATGATATCACATGAGTTTCTATTTTATACAAAATTTATGAACCAAGTTCACTAAATTAGATTTGAGCCGAGGTCTACTGAGGCTCAAATAGAATTCAGTGGACGAGGTTGATAAATTACGTATAAAATAGAACGAGTTTGAGAAATCTTTTATCATATGATCAAATAAACGCGAAGTATTCATCGAATACAATTTTACAGCAATCAGGCCAAAACAAAATGAATGCATGTTTCCCGTATCAAACATAAAAAATAGGGGCGGGTGGTAGGCTTTTCATTTTATTTTATTTTTCCATTTATTTTGTATAGTCTCGTGTGGGCCATGCCTAATCACCATCAAACACAATACAATGACCCGAGCAACCAACAAATTGGTGATAAAACTGATATATGGAAACAAGATATAATTATATATATTTTTACGAAATAAGTTTAATTATTTACCAAACAGTAAATATATCTTAGATATAAAATATCTAGTTTAATCAGCTGGTTTGATGCCAACAAAATGGGAATGACAATTTTGTGTCCCCAGTGAGCAGTATTTAAAAAAATATCTCCACGATAAGAAATGTTATCAAGAGTCGGGGTACATTGTTTACTTTAGTGATAGCCGCCATTCAATTCCCTGGCTGCTGTAGCTTCCTACTGCGCATGTCTGATAAGTCACAGCTTTTTATGCTCAAATACATGTACACTCAACAATAGTCCATATCAACACGTGCCTCCTGTCAGCGAAGGGGAACAATAAACTGTAATCTTCCTGTATTGCGTCCGGTCGTAATTTGACTTTCTGTTTGAAGAGTGACGATGTGACTTTGCGAAAAATATATAAATATATCAAAGATATCATTTATCTCGCGAGGTGAATCAGATAAAATGGAACCACGCGTACATAGTTTGGTTAATATCAGTGTGGTTGGTCGGTTTATAGATTTTTTTTTATTTAAAACAAATAAAATGAACTTGGGTCGGGTTACGGGAAACATGCATTCATTTTGTTTTGGCCTTATTTAATATTAAAGGTGGACTACCGTATATTAAAGGATGACATAGTGTTTATTTGATTTGTACATCATATCTGAATAATTTAAATTGGTGAATTAATGGGGGAATGGACTTTTTTGTGAGTGAGAAATTGATTTATCTAGCTGCTGTAGTTCTTGCTTTTTCCAGTCAAAATTTAGCTGTGGGATAGCCCTGTCGTACAATTTCAACACAATTCAGTGTGGATTTATTAAAAAAAGTAAACACATAACCTTTGATTTTTCTTGCACTTTTGTGATCAACTAGTGTCAATCTCTCTGGAGTACAGAGAAAATTACTGTTCAAACTTACAAAAGTTGTAGGTGATTTCATTTATCAGGTCTTTACTGTATGTTACATCTACAGTAATGCCATATTGACTCCATAACCACATCATAATTATGGGTAAATTTTCAAGATTTAGTCGGAAAGCTCTCATCGAGTCATTAATTAGGGCATTACTGTACATGTACATGTATACTTATTTTTACTTTTTTTTTCCTATTTTTCCAGATTTTTCAGAGATGCTTCAGATCTACTGGTACATCCTGTTCATCACATGCACTATCTATCAGAAGTTCAATTCTTTGATCTGAGATCTCACATGTACTGGTTTCTGAATAAATTAGCAAATTTTGTCAGACAACTTCCTTGAACAGGTGTAAAATTCACATTCACAAGCAGTGATTAAATGGAACTGTAAAGCCAATATGGTTTCTGTGACCCTGCGAGCTCGCATGATGGGAAGACAATATCTACAACAAGGACCAACGATTTTCAAGAATTTGCATCTTATAATACTAGAATGAAGTTTTGGGGAAACTCAAAATTCTTTCCAAACTATTTGAGTTTTTCAAGAGTGCAATGGATGTCTTTGGGGGAGAACCCATTTGTACACTGTATAGTGATTCTTGAATCTGTAGTCACTAAGGAATCCACTCCATGAAGCTGATGCAGATTTCTTTCTCCTGTGCGACAAATCTTAGCATGGCATAGAACAATCTTATATACATGTATGTTTGGAAAGCGCCATACGTTACACGTGAAGGTGTATGTCTAACAGAAAGTGTACTGTTAACCAAAGAAGACCCGAAGACTCCACCATGATGTAATTGCCTTCTGATTAATAAAATATTGGTGCCAACTATGTGAACATAATATTTTTAACTAAATCCAAATTCACCAACAACCATAATATCACAGTGGGTTATGTTATTATTAGAATGACATGCCCGGTGGTGTCCTTTTTAAAAGAAGGTGTACCTGGTAATTTCTTGCTATGTTTGTCATGTTCCAGGATACAGAGTGTGTTGAGAAGTTTGTCCATATGCTCGCTACATATATTTGTATAACATTGTTTTGTCCTGTAAAACTACTGGTGGTGTATGGTGTCTTTTAAGTTTAAGCATATATGGAACTTATCCCAAGACAAATAATATCACAAATATTATTAAAATTTCCAGTTTTGTGGTTAAGTATATGTGTTTTTAAATACAAATTTTGCGATTTCATTGATATTTAAGGCACAGTGTTAGGCAACACACATCTTATACAAATGTCGACATGATGGGGGGGCGTGGGAGATGGTGTTCTATCATATCACAAATACAACCGCTCATGTATATTACTGGTGGAAAAGTTGACACTCCTGTAACAACGGAAGGACATTTGATAGGTCAAGCATGGGACATGGGGGGGGGGGGGGGGGGGGTGGTGTCCCCAACTCAGGTCAAATTTTTCAATAGTTGGGAATTGCATGTCTGACGGAACAGTAGGTTGCAATTGTTCTTGTAGTTATATTTTCCAACAATTTATTAATGGGAATTTTTTTTTAGAACAACATTTGTATATTTCCTACTTTTGATCAATTTGTTTTAATGAAATTGCTATCAGTTGGAAATTTATTGTCATGAATCTCTACTTTGGCTACGTGCCGTGTGTGTAGAAAAGAGTAGATATTTGCGACATGATCTAGGTCCCTCCCCTGTGGCCAGTCAAAAACTGCTTATTAATTTAAGAAAAAAATATTTTCCGACTTTAGACATCAGTTGGACATTTTCCAACCGTCGGGGGTGTCAGTTGGAAATTTCTCTTGCAAAGATTGAGGCCAGTCTAAATGATAGATATTCTAGCCACGTCCCCGATCCAAAATCTTTCAATCACGCCATTACAATCGTGCGATAAACTGACAACCGGAATACAAACATGCATTATTATTGTTATGTATATTATCTCATACCAAGCACGCACCCATATGCTTGTGACATACACAACGACAATAGTCTTAATTTGTTACTGGTACTTAGTTCAATCATTACAGGTTCAAGTTTATTGTTAACCTCAATTTAGGAGAGTATATATACAAATGACAAATATATACATGTTATATAAATATGCATGCAAATGTTATACTAATCACAATATTAATCATACAGTGTTTATGCTATCTCACACGCATGCGGCCAGGTTCTGACATTTTCAAGTTTTAAGTGTTAGTGTGGTCGGTGATAATCTAGAGGATTTAGAAATGGGAAGGCATACACAGAGGTGCCCGAATATCAGTTGCCCTTTTAAAACCTGATTAGCAATATCACATGCGTGTGATCGAGCGAAATAAAATTCCCAAATAAACTATTTACTGGACATCAAAGTTGAGTATAACAAATTGAGAATGTGTGCCTCATATTACATTCTCGAGTGAATTTAGACAACGGTTTCAGACATCGAATTCACCAATATAATATGTATCAAAAGTGAGTGATTCTCATTTTGATGTGGAAAGTTAATTGAAAAGAGCAAGTAAATTAAATTAATATTTAGTTCTTGTACATGTATATACATGTATCCATTTTGAGCCTCTTCAGAGTGGATAACGTTATACAAATGTTTACTATAAATTTTTCTGACCTACATGTACCACTAACTAAATTCCTTAACCATGTGTTACGCCAGCTTTTGAAGTAATGACCACTTTTGAAGTAGTTCTCCACTTTTGAAGTAAAAAACGCCAGCTTTTGAAGTACCTCACCACTTTTGTAATAAAATCGCCAGCTTTTGTAGTAAAGTGAGGTCTCCGCTTTTGAAGTAAAAAACGCCAGCTTTTGTAGTAAAAAAAACTAGGTCTCCACACCTGTAATCGACCATACGAGTGTGATGTGGTTTGAATAGCTTTCAGTCATACCAACAAGAAATCAGTCAATCGCCCATACACGTGTGACATGTACCAAAAGGCACTTAGTGAGTCCGGTTGCGTGACAAAAGAATACACACCGGTAATCGACCATACGAGTGTGACGTGGTTTGAATAGCCTCCAGTCATACCAACACAAGATAAATCAGTCAATCGCATATACACGTGT
This sequence comes from Siphonodentalium dalli, assembly GCA_032622095.1. Taxonomy (NCBI): domain Eukaryota; kingdom Metazoa; phylum Mollusca; class Scaphopoda; order Gadilida; family Siphonodentaliidae; genus Siphonodentalium; species Siphonodentalium dalli. The sequence goes on along the minus strand of CP136069.1, from coordinate 37,045,095 downwards.
GACGTGTACCAAAAGGCACTTAGTGAGTCCGGTTCCGTGACAAAACAATCCACACCGGTAATCGACCACATGCATGTGATGTGGTTCGAATAACCTTCAGTCATACCAACACAATATAATTTACAGCGTCATCGCCCATACAACTGTGACGTGTTCCAAAAGGCATTAGTGGGTCCGTTTCCCTGCCTAAACTTATTAACACACATAGGTGACCAATCATACGAGTATATACGATTGTTCCCAGTCAGCCTGACAACCCACATCATTGAATGCCCTTACAAGTGCGACCTTTGTCAGAAGAAGTTTGATGTGACATTGAGTGAGACAAGACGTTTTGTCAGTCCAGTAACATGACAACATATATAGTTCATCGAAATTAGGCGATGTATAGTAGTTCCAACGGAACATAGTTGGTATATTTGGCCTCACTTTTAATTGCATATTCATACCCTCGAAATTAGGTGATCCGCCGACGCTTTAGGGACAGCAGAAAATGTTCGGTTTATTGGCTTCGTCTCTGGAAGGCGACATTAACAACAAATTTCGATCATTGAAATTATGTCACATAACCGAAGTATTAGAACTACGTCAAACGTGGCCAGCTATAAGACACGGGGTCCAGTAATGTGTTGTGTGGAAACCGTTGGGTTCACATATCCTCTGATGATTGAGTATATAAAATAACGGAGTCGATGGCGTTATGTCGCTATACAGGGAAAGTTAAACTTTCAAATATCAATGTTCTTGATGCCAAAGGTTCAGTCTCCTTTCAAAATTTATTCAACACAATATACGAATACAAATAATTTTATTGTCAATTTTCAGTCATAGCAATATATAATGAAACGCATAACAAAATTAAGAATGAATGGAACGATGTTGTTGATATAGTTAAATAATAATTAGTCTACTTTATCCTTAACCTCCTCTTAGACGCTATATTTCTTGAATAGTTATGTATAATATTGTATAGCTTGATCCCTTATCGCCTCTCATCTACATCAACAATTCTGCTATCTAAATCTTTTTTGTTTATTATGGTCAATAAATTAAATCAATATTCTATCATGAAGACAATATATGATGGTATACATATTTACTATTGCTATGTTGCACCTATCAATTGGGGTCAGACTAAGTGTTATATACAGGGAAGGTTGGGGTGTCTCGTTGACTGATAACTTAACATAAAAACAATGATAAATTATTTTGAGATATCTCAGAACACAACAAAACACACATACCAAAATACAATATATGTAGGTACATATTCTAGTTGGTAGTCTATATTGTTAATGGTCACTGATCCGAAATATTGCATGCACTTATATTTCAGCAATTAGTTTAAATCTTGAAGTGTGTAGTTTATAAAGAAAGTCTTATAATTTTAGTAATATACCAGATCTCTAAATCTACCAGCCATGCAAATTCGTCCACTGATTCACGTTTACTGAAGCCAAAATATAATAATTCAAGTTCACAGTTCACCCAGAAACATTCCTCAAGCCTTTTGGTACACGTCACACGTGTATGGACGATTGACTGTGTGATTTGTCTTGTGATAGTTTAACTGAAAGCTATTCAAACCACGTTACGCTCGTATGGTCGATTACCGGTGTAGATTCTTTTGTCACGGAACCGACTCATTAAGTACCTTTTGGTACACGTCACACGTGTATGGACGATTGACTGTGTGATAGTTTAAATGAAAGCTATTCAAACCACGTCACACTCGTATGGTCGATTACCGGTGTGTATTCTTTTGTCACGCAACCGGACTCACTAAGTGCCTTTTGGTACATGTCACACGTGTATGGGCGATTGACTGTGTGATTTCTCTTGTGTTGGTATGCCTGAAAGCTATTCAAACCACATCACACTCGTATGGGCGATAGCGACAATGTATTATCGGGTTGACTTTGTCATGAAAATCGTTCAGCGCCCGTCAAAATGTATTGAGTCAGTTTACTTCAAAAGCTGTAATTTTGTTATTACAAAAGTGGAGACCTACAAAAGCTGGCGTGTTTTACTTCAAAAGCGGAGACCTCACTTTACTACAAAAGCTGGCGATTTTAGTACAAAAGTGGTGAGGTACTTCAAAAGCTGGCGTTTTTTACTTCAAAAGTGGAGACATACTTCCAAAAGTGGTCAGTTACTTCAAAAGCTGGCGTAACAACCATGACAACAAAAAGCAATTATTAATAGGTTCAATTAGATTATCAAAGAAAGAATATACGCCACTGAAGTATTCCAGTCAATCCCCCTTGCAGGTAGATGTTATATGTTATGCACATCAATTTGAAAGCATGCGATATTTTAAAGGAGACAAGTTTTGTAATACAGCCTTACGGTTTTGACATACAAATATTGTTAGTAAAATGCTTAAATTTTCCATTTTGTGTTGTTAAATCTATGTACATGTATCGTGGTTCGGATATATCGATATTCCGGAAGATTCGTCCATATAGTTTAACGACCTTGATCAACGCATCTTGCATATTGATCGGACAGTCCTTTATTGATGCAGTGGCGCAGTGTAAAATGATAAGTGCCGGAACGAATTGTAAAAACAGTTTTAAAAAATACAGCTTTACGGTTGTGACATAGCCAGTAATTGGGTACCGTTACAGTATTCTCGACGCTACCTGGTATGACCGAGACCCCGATCAAAAATCTTTCAATCACCCCATTACAATCGTGCGATAAAACTGACAACCGGAATACAAACATGCATTATTATTGTTATGTATATTATCTCGTACCAAGCGTGCGCCCATATGCTTGTGACATACACAACGACAATAGTCTTAGTTTGTTACTGGCACTTAGTTCAATCGTGGCAAGTTCTTAATTTCACAATAAGTTTATTGTTAACCTCCATTTAGGAGAGCATATATACAGATGACAAATATATACATGTTATATAAATATGTATGCAAATGTTATACTAATCACACTATTAATCATACAGTGTTATGTCATGTCACACGCATGCGGCCAGGTTCTGGCATTTTTATGTGTTAGTGAGGTCGGTGATAATCTAGAGGATTTAGAAATGGGAAGGCATACACAGAGGTGTCCGAATATCAGTTGCCATTTTAAAACCTGATTAGCAATATCACATGCGTGTGATCGAGCAGAATAATATTTCCAAATAAACTATTTACTGGACATCAAAGTTCAGTATTTCTGACCTACACGTTCCAATATCTAAAATTCCTGAACCATGACAACAAAAAGCAATTATTAATAGGTTCAATTAGATTATCAAAGAAAAAACATACGCCACTTAAGGATTCCAGTCAATACCCCTTCCAGGTAGATGTTATATGTTATGCATAGTAATTTGAAAGCATGCGATATTTTAAAGGAACCAAGTTTTGTAACACAGCCTTACTACCATTTTCTGTTGTTAAATCTATGTATCATGGTTGCATGGATATATAGATATTCCGGAAGATTCGTCCATATAGTTTAACGACCTTGATCAACGCAATGAACGCATATTGCATATAGATCTGACAGTCCTTTATTGAGGCAGTAGCGCAGTGTAAATTTTTTTTTTAAATATACAGCCTTACGGTTGTGGCATAGCCAGTAAATGGGTACCGTTACAGTATTCTCGACGCTACCTGACATGCCCGAGTATTTAGTGTCGATTAAATTTTGTGAGATATGACAATTATCCCAAGAAATATTGTCACTATAAAATGCTTAAATTTTCCATTCGTGTGGTTAAATCTATGAGTTTCCAACCTGACATTTCCCGCTTCCATTGAACCACTCACATTTCTGTCATGGATGTAGAGGGAATCATATAGCATAATTATATCAGTTCAGTGTGAGATAAACACAGAACCGCATATGTGTGCTACCTGTCAAGTGGGAAATGACATAGTAGTGATATGGCCTAGCGGCTGAAACGACGTTAAACCCTCAATCAAACAAAGTTACCTGTCAATAGGTTATGAGATGCATGCGATTTTGTGTATAATTATCTTTCGTACCAAGCGTGCGGTATTGAATTAGTGGCAGGTGCGTCCGTATGCTTGCGACATGCAATGTGATAACGGTCCACATATCTGTTAATTGCTCCTATTAATTCATGGCTATTTCTTAATTTCACAGTGCGTTTCAGTGTTGTTGATATTCCCGGAAGTTTGTCCGTATGCATGCTTGCTACATGTAACAGAGTGTTCCACCAAATACACGTAACAGGGGTACGCGCCGTTCTGCTAAGTACGCTCACCCAACTACTCTTGTGGATCTAAATAAGCATACATGTATGCTTCTATGTCCACCCTGTACTCTTATACTTGTATGCTTAATTATGTTATTAATTTGCTGCCCTATATAGTGTGTATTTGTGTCCGTATGTTTATTTAAACTGTGGGATTGTCAGGCAGACTATATATACTAAAGGCCAATCGGAATGGATTATTTACTCAGATCAAGAAATGATGTTGCTGTTTGGTAAAACCTATTTTCGACAAAACATTGCTGAATTTGGGACATTTATATGATTGACATAATAGAGCTTTCCATGCTCACTTTATGCTATTTTGGGAATTGCTACGGTGCTACCGTGTCGCCCCGTATACTCGTATCGACATTGTCAGAATTATCCACCCTGTACTCTTATTCCGCACTGCATGTTTGCTTATTTAGACCCCGCAAGGGTACCTCCAATTTATGCACAGAAGCATTGGCAGCTCAGATTTGAATCATGCGCTGAAAGTGCTGGGATAAATTGATATTTCGTGACTATATGTACGATTACGAAAATATCAATCCAAGTTGTAACATGGTATTTTAGTTTGATGACACAGACATTTCTCCGAGTGGTGTACGTAACATCCTATAATTATTGTAATATTGAACTTAATGATCAACTTGGTGGTTGCTCCATTACGTGTCACGTACGATCATATTAGGTTCAATTAGATTATCAAAGAAAGAATATACGCCACTGAAGTATTCCAGTCAATCCCCCTTGCAGGTAGATGTTATATGTTATGCACATCAATTTGAAAGCATGCGATATTTTAAAGGAGACAAGTTTTGTAATACAGCCTTACGGTTTTGACATACAAATATTGTTAGTAAAATGCTTAAATTTTCCATTTTGTGTTGTTAAATCTATGTACATGTATCGTGGTTCGGATATATCGATATTCCGGAAGATTCGTCCATATAGTTTAACGACCTTGATCAACGCATCTTGCATATTGATCGGACAGTCCTTTATTGATGCAGTGGCGCAGTGTAAAATGATAAGTGCCGGAACGAATTGTAAAAACAGTTTAAAAAAATACAGCTTTACGGTTGTGACATAGCCAGTAATTGGGTACCGTTACAGTATTCTCGACGCTACCTGGTATGACCGAGACCCCGATCAAAAATCTTTCAATCACCCCATTACAATCGTGCGATAAAACTGACAACCGGAATACAAACATGCATTATTATTGTTATGTATATAATCTCGTACCAAGCGTGCGCCCATATGCTTGTGACATACACAACGACAATAGTCTTAGTTTGTTACTGGCACTTAGTTCAATCGTGGCAAGTTCTTAATTTCACAATAAGTTTATTGTTAACCTCCATTTAGGAGAGCATATATACAGATGACAAATATATACATGTTATATAAATATGTATGCAAATGTTATACTAATCACACTATTAATCATACAGTGTTATGTCATGTCACACGCATGCGGCCAGGTTCTGGCATTTTTATGTGTTAGTGAGGTCGGTGATAATCTAGAGGATTTAGAAATGGGAAGGCATACACAGAGGTGTCCGAATATCAGTTGCCATTTTAAAACCTGATTAGCAATATCACATGCGTGTGATCGAGCAGAATAATATTTCCAAATAAACTATTTACTGGACATCAAAGTTCAGTATTTCTGACCTACACGTACCAATATCTAAAATTCCTGAACCATGACAACAAAAAGCAATTATTAATAGGTTCAATTAGATTATCAAAGAAAAAACATACGCCACTTAAGGATTCCAGTCAATACCCCTTCCAGGTAGATGTTATATGTTATGCATAGTAATTTGAAAGCATGCGATATTTTAAAGGAACCAAGTTTTGTAACACAGCCTTACTACCATTTTCTGTTGTTAAATCTATGTATCATGGTTGCATGGATATATAGATATTCCGGAAGATTCTTCCATATAGTTTAACGACCTTGATCAACGCAATGAACGCATATTGCATATAGATCTGACAGTCCTTTATTGAGGCAGTAGCGCAGTGTAAAAAAAATATTAAAATATACAGCCTTACGGTTGTGGCATAGCCAGTAAATGGGTACCGTTACAGTATTCTCGACGCTACCTGACATGCCCGAGTATTTAGTGTCGATTAAATTTTGTGAGATATGACAATTATCCCAAGAAATATTGTCACTATAAAATGCTTAAATTTTCCATTCGTGTGGTTAAATCTATGAGTTTCCAACCTGAAATTTCCCGCTTCCATTGAACCACTCACATTTCTGTCATGGATGTAGAGGGAATCATATAGCATAATTATATCAGTTCAGTGTGAGATAAACACAGAACCGCATATGTGTGCTACCTGTCAAGTGGGAAATGACATAGTAGTGATATGGCCTAGCGGCTGAAACGACGTTAAACCCTCAATCAAACAAAGTTACCTGTCAATAGGTTATGAGATGCATGCGATTTTGTGTATAATTATCTTTCGTACCAAGCGTGCGGTATTGAATTAGTGGCAGGTGCGTCCGTATGCTTGCGACATGCAATGTGATAACGGTCCACATATCTGTTAATTGCTCCTATTAATTCATGGCTATTTCTTAATTTCACAGTGCGTTTCAGTGTTGTTGATATTCCCGGAAGTTTGTCCGTATGCATGCTTGCTACATGTAACAGAGTGTTCCACCAAATACACGTAACAGGGGTACGCGCCGTTCTGCTAAGTACGCTCACCCAACTACTCTTGTGGATCTAAATAAGCATACATGTATGCTTCTATGTCCACCCTGTACTCTTATACTTGTATGCTTAATTATGTTATTAATTTGCTGCCCTATATAGTGTGTATTTGTGTCCGTATGTTTATTTAAACTGTGGGATTGTCAGGCAGACTATATATACTAAAGGCCAATCGGAATGGATTATTTACTCAGATCAAGAAATGATGTTGCTGTTTGGTAAAACCTATTTTCGACAAAACATTGCTGAATTTGGGACATTTATATGATTGACATAATAGAGCTTTCCATGCTCACTTTATGCTATTTTGGGAATTGCTACGGTGCTACCGTGTCGCCCCGTATACTCGTATCGACATTGTCAGAATTATCCACCCTGTACTCTTATTCCGCACTGCATGTTTGCTTATTTAGACCCCGCAAGGGTACCTCCAATTTATGCACAGAAGCATTGGCAGCTCAGATTTGAATCATGCGCTGAAAGTGCTGGGATAAATTGATATTCCGTGACTATATGTACGATTACGAATATATCAATCCAAGTTGTAACATGGTATTTTAGTTTGATGACACAGACATTTCTCCGAGTGGTGTACGTAACATCCTATAATTATTGTAATATTGAACTTAATGATCAACTTGGTGGTTGCTCCATTACGTGTCACGTACGATCATATTATACATATAAAGACACTATTACTGTATACAACTATATCATATCCACATGTGCATCCAAGCGAAAATTATATTTGCATCGATTTTTGCAATATATTTCTGTTATATCTATTTTGTTGATCATAATACTAATAAATTGAAAATTGAATTGTGTTGTAAATATTACACTGTCAGAACCGATTTTCTAGGTGAGAAAATATTTATTATTTTAGGATTTATTTTCACATTATAAGAAACAATTTTCTTGTTCTAGAAAATTGTATTAACTGGTTGCACATATTCTTATATCTAGAATTGTTTTCTAGACAATAGGAACATTGCTCTACGTTAAAAGATAACCCGTCAGAGAATAAGAATGTTTGGTGCAGCGGCCAAATCGAAAACGACCTGTAGTTTTCGAGATATTCCTACACACCGTAGAACAAGTTGTAACCAACTTTTTTCAAAGAAGAAATATATATTGTTCACGAAATTGATAGTGAAAAATAACGGAATCGGTGTTGGCTATTGTTAAATCGACGACGAACGATACCCATTAGTGACAGCAATACCCAAATAGTTAATTGACATGGTATATTAGTTATCTGACAATCATACGTAGAAAGAAGTAAACAACAATGTTGAACGGAGTGTAAGATACTAGATTTTAGATACCCCTCCCAAACACGTTTTTTTGGTAATTTTTTAATGACAACTTTACCAAATTTCCCAATTGATCATAATGGAGCCCACATTGGGCACGATAATTTTTGAAGTGATTAAAGACGTGTTCAGGCTTCCAGGCCCAATTAACAACAACCACAAGTGCACATTGTACTATGTGGGAATGACATATTTCTTATAGACAACATATGGCACACAATGCATATATATAGTCTCACAAATATAAAATAAGCACATTTGTTGCCAAATTGATTGGCAGTGTCCCTCTGAGTAATACACAATATAGAAAATCAATAGTTTGTTAAATTGAATTCTCAATAAGGTGGCAGTTCTCTCAGATGTATATACCAGTATAACTAAAACCCAACGCAACAAGATGTGACGTGTAGTTGGGGAGAATGTTGTCATATATTCAGATATATTCAAGCTTTCTGGAACGGACCATCAATAATCATTGTATTTTTCCTGATCGAGTATCCTTTCTTCAATACAGACCACATCCCTTATATAGTCCTTACTGAACTTCATATGGATCTTCTGGGAGATGGGAGTCACCAAAAATGTCATTGAAAAATATGGGAGGTATCCAATTATTACGAAATTCATGAAAAGAAAACATGACCGCCAGCAGGATTTCATTCGCACACCATGCATCCCTCATTTAATGGTGAAATGTTTTAAATGAAAATAATATCATATACAGAATACAAGCCCATTGCGTACATTATTGTAACTTTTTGACGTTCCTTCTTCTATAGGAGTCCTTTATCATTCTATTGACAGCTCAGCATGAAATCCTTTCTTCACACCCTCTACATAACATATAATGATTGTTTGTGGTATGTTAAATTCTCCAAATAGTGTAGGCAGTCACAAAAAAACAGTGATAATTCTGCCAGCCAGGTGTCAGACTCACAGAATCCCGGAATCAACCCATCCATGTAAATTGTTTACTTCATGATAGAACTGTCATGTCCACACCATAAATTATAACTCAGAGCATGTACCTTCAGTTCGTGGTGTTGTCGTGACTTAAACTAGCGTTAGTGGTCACAGAAACAATTATATTTGCATTTTTGTTGTTTGTCAGCCGCTTTTTGAAAAGTGTCTCATGCTGTCAGAATACAACATATGCAGCCTTATATATCGTATAAAATAGCATTCGACCACCACCTCTGTTGATGTTGATATCATAATCCCAGCACTACATGGTGTGCTCAAGAATATACTAGGATATAGGGATATATACAAATCGCGGACCCCCGGTGGTCCAGTCGGTAGAGTGCCAGGTGACTTTACACGGTCACAGGCCGTCCAGCGCTGACGAAGCTGGTTCGAACCCCGTCACAGGGAGGATGACTGGAATCGTGTATCTAGGCAAGTTTGTCAGTTGCTTTCCGGGGGTCGGTGGTTTCTACACGCAGTGGGTCGATTTCTCGGTGAAAATAAGCCTATACATGGTCTTTCCTCCACCCGTAAAATTGACAACGTCGTGTGTGGCCTAGCGGCTAGATCGACGATAAACCCTAACAAACCAAACCAAATTATACAAATCGCCTTTATTATTTGTCAACCGCTTGTTGTGAAGTAGCACATGGTGCAGGCTTTCGTGAACCAACACATCCATGACGTGTGTATCCTGATAAAAACTAATCTTTGGCACACATTCAGTTAATATTGAGAGCATTCCATTTCACCATGTGGTTCTCCAAGACTTCAAATAGAAAAGGGGTGATACTTAAAACAGTCACTTTTTGTAAAGTACTCATGTGTTCAGGACCCAATCCATCCAGGGGGAGGGGGAGGGGGTTGAAAAAAAATTCCAGGCACGTATGATGGGGTGGGTGGGTGTCTCTCGGATCCAAAAAGCAGTTTTTTCCATGTGGCCAATTTTTTTTCCATTTCTGCTATTGAGTCTTATTTTGATGTGTTTTGAAAAGAAACTGGTCATATATAGTTAATAGCAATGCTACACTATATATAGAGGTTATCAGAAGTTGGATTAGTTGCACAATGGCCAACAATAACCCAAATTCAACTTGATAGAACAAGAAACTGCGCTATCGGAAAAATAAAATTTAATCAGGATTTCATCTACTGATACAACAAAATAAGAATAACTATGCAGAACTCAGCTGAAAACGAGCAATAAAATGAAAAATCTAAACATATAAATTGAAGGCCAGCCGGGCCAGCTTGAACAATTTCAAATTGTTTTCCAAGTTAATGTGGATCAGCTTGTAATGTTGATCACAGTAACAAAGATTTTATCGTCACTGATATCGTTAGCAAAAAAGAAGTGAGATTGGGCTATCCATCCATATGTTATTCCAAATTATTACGAAGCCTTTTACTTCGGGCAGTGGCTACCAGCCTGCCATTGCACGCTATGACATGTTTCCTCAGTTCTGGTTTCTGAGATGCCCCAAGAGTCACGCGGGTATATCATGGTTATGTTTGGTATTAGCATTATTCTTCAAACTGGGATGAACTGGGATGAACAGTTGTATTTCCACATGTTTTGATAAACAATTTGATTCAAGCAATATATCACATAGTCATAGCAAATATCAAAATATCAAATAATCTTAAATGTTTTGTACCATGTAGTCTGTAGAATACTCAAATGTGATTATGTGACTAGATCATGTGACTATATATTATGAAAATGAATGTTAATAAAAACTTTGGCACTCTGCCTACCCCTAGAAATGTGATTATGTTGACACATTTCTTGATTAATGACACTATATGATAAATTCAAATAGTACCATTATCTTCATTATGCACTGTTCTATTAAAATCTCGCGCAATAAACTATGATAATGCAGGATAATCAGGGATAATCAGCTATTTGGTTGGTCAATTGATAATTTTCTCAAATTTAGGGGAGTGGGTGTCCAAAACTGACTGGAAAACAATTACTGAAACGAAAAAAATGGTGGGTGTCCAAAATTGCCTGGAAAAAAAGGCTGGAAACGGAAAAAATTGGAAAAATTTTAAATGATCATACGTGCCTGGAATTTTTTCCCGACCCCCCCTGATCCATCTATATAAATTTTGTACTTTCTTATGCAACTACCCATTGTCCCTACACTCCGTTAATTGTGAGAGGATATCGTTCCAGTTCTTGGTGGTTCTAGTCTTCAAATTGGGTAGGGGATCCAATCAGTTCGTGATTGGTTCAATAGTTTACATGTTGTAGGGGGGGGGAGCACCAACACAGTAAAAATTATCCTTTATCGTTTGTCATCTGCTATTTGTAAGGTGACACATGTTTTCTTGATGCAACAAATCATTAAATATTGCATCCTTCTGATATAACGACTAATCGTCCGCAATCTCTGGTGATATCTATAGCATATCCGTTCAGTGGTGTGGTCAAGACTTCAAATAGGTATTGGGGTCCCCCAAGAGATGCAGTGAACATTTAACTTTTTGGATTGACAGCCGCTTGTTGTAAAGTGTAATAGACTATCGGGAACCATCTTGTCCATAATATTTGTATATGTCCTGTTAATACTACCATTTGTCCGTACACTCAGTTCCAGTTGAAATCATGTCATTTCAGTTCGTGGCGTGTCTAAGATTTCAAGTTGGACAGTAGGGGTCCTAAATAATTTCGTATTTACCAGCCGCTTGATGTAAAATACCCGAGGTTTTGGGGAATCCAAACCACTCATATTATTTGATAATTGCCTGATAGCATTAATTTGCATATAAACACTCAGCTCATTTTGAGAGTATATAACTTCAGTTAATGATGAGTCATGGGGTCCCCAAAAAACAGTGCTAATTTGCCTTTCTCGTTTGCCTGTGTCCCAGACATTCGGAACCAACCCATTCATTAATGATGTGCATTTCCTGATATAACTACCACGTGTCTACACTGTAAGTTAACATGGGGCGAAAATAATTTCAGATCGAGGTGTGCTTAAGAATTTGAATGGGATAGGGGGCCTCAAAACAAAGAAAATTCAACTTTCGTAGTTGTCAGTCGCCTTTTTACTGTACCCTGGGGATTTCGAGAACCAAACTACTCATATACATTATGTATTCCCTATAAGGACTATATATCGTTCAAACTCTCAGTTAATATTAAGATAATACAGCTTCGTTGTATGTTGTGTTCAATTTGGTTAATGGGTCCGTTGCATACCATTTGTCATCCGCTTTTTGTAAGGTGCCAACGGATTTCGTACACCATGCCCCCATCCATACATATATTATGTATGTCCTGATAATAATACCATAGCTTAACCCATCATCGTTCAATATTGGGAATAATCCTTTCAGTAACTTTTGCACCTAAGGGTCCTCACAATAGCAAATTCGTCTTTCTTATTGATCAGCCGATTTGTATAAAGCGAGTCAGGCTTTCGGGAAAACAAGCCACCACCCATATAAAATATGTATTCCCTGGTAGAACTACATTCCATTCACACTCTCGGTTACTATAGAGAACATATAGATTCAGTTCGTATTGGGTTCAATATTTCAACTCGGGCAGAGTGTTTTCGAAAATAAATCACCATTTCTATTTGCCATTCATCCGAGTTTAGTAAAGTGCCATAATATCTCGGGAACCAAACAATCCATAAACATTGTGTATTTCCGTATATAACTACCCCTTGTCTACATCGTCGGTTAATAATGATGCTATATTGTTAGTTCGTGGTGTCTTCGATACTTCCAACAGTGTAGGGGAACTCAAAACAGAACATGTTTGAGCTAACGCTTGCCACCGTGGCTAGAATAATTTATGAGATATAACACAAACTATCAGTTTTTCTATATATTGGTCGATTTGGAGGAGCACCAACAATCAATATGGCAGAAACAATGATTTTGTTCTGTATATGTTAGTCTGTATTAGATGTCGTGTATAACAAATACTTCAGTTCTACAAAGTCGCTATATATAAAAATAAAATGTTTTGTTGTGAGTAGTATTGGCTGTCACTCTGGCCCACCCCTCGCTCGGGGTCACTCTGGCCCAGAGTGTCCCGCAGCGAATGGGGTGGGCCAGAAAAATCCAAATCAAATTCTGCGGGCCACTCTGGCCTATGGGCCAGAGTGGCCCGCAGCGAGGGGGTGGGCCAGAGTGGCACGCCCAGGGTCGGTCCAGAGGTTGTGTTAGACTCCAAAGAGTAAGATGAGCGCTTCGAAGGGTTTTTGACATAAAAGAGCACAATTTACTAATGTATCGATTTTTTCTCGGATTCTAATGGCAGTGTGGTAAGCGAAGGGCATTCCCCTTCGCTGTACACACTGAACTTAGAATAATACCGAGCAAAAATAGATGCATTGGTAAATTGTGCTACTTTACCAGTGCATTTTTAACAAAAGCGAAAGTCTTCGAATAAATTTTAAGACGATAGTGCTGTGAAAATGCACATGCAAGAACCATCTGATAGCAGGTTTTGGGTGGCCCTGAAAAGGACCGTTTTACGTCAGATCACAAGAAAAGTGGATAAGGGGTCTTTAGGAACTCAAATCCATCCTCTTGATCCAACTCCCGAAACACAAGCGAACCCTCGATGAGAGATGGAAATATACCTTTCGGTATACTCACATTCCTCACTGGGGATACGCTGAATCTGTATTGCTTTTTCTCTCTCCAAAACACGAGCTTTCTCTGCAGAAGGGTTGCCGTCACCGTAAGTAAGACATCTGTTGTCCCAAGCCATTCAATATGTTCTATCTCCTGTCCACTGAACAGTGTAGGATTGCGAGCCCAAGTTGCACAGACAAAAGTGAATAGTTCAAAGAACTTTCACCTGTACCATACACTGCCCAGGAAAGGGTCTCCCACACCGCAATGTCCATCGGAACCGATACACGGATGGCTCTGACATAAGATCCAAGATCAGTAACAGCGTATTCCATCGTGGATAAATGATATGCTCTAAATGGGGTTTTGTTATATGTAAAACGCGCGGACGTCGTTGGCGACGTCATTGTGTTTTTCTACCAATTTTCCCGAACGTCATTTCAAATGTGTTTCTTTTTTGGTGAATTAAGATCTTCATCGACATTACTGAAGACGATCATTAAAAACAGACACTGTTTTTCAACAACATAACTTTTGTTTTTAATTAAGAATCAACATATTTACAACTGATCATGAAATTATCATATTTATAATCAATAACTGATAATGCAATGAACATAATTTACATTTGGTAACTCATTTCATCATTAATTAACAACCAACATATTTACAAAATGATTATGATTTTTTTTAACATATTTAAACAATTGGTAATGAGTAGATTTTATCAATAATGAAATTCACAGTAAGTCTTACAAGTTTGTGAAATACATGTTTTGGGTAATGTTTCTGATTATTTTCGTAAGGGCTCATAGTTTCTATGAAACCAATCAAATACCTTTCTATCATTTTTGAAATAGTCACCATCAAAATTCATATCAACTAATACTTTTATACCATATCCGCTTTTCAAGAAATGTAAAGCAAATATGCAGTAAATACCACACACGTTTGTACCGTGATGTTGAAACCGCCCAACGTTTATTTTACATTCGATCGAATTTCTTTGAATAAATGATTTGTTATATTTATCAATAACTGGTATCCCAAACGAATCGAAATATGTTGCAATGTTTCCATTGAAGAAAATTGCAACCCAGTGTTCTCCTGGTTTTTCTGATGTATGTGTATTTACTATGTATGCTTTTACATGAATGATGAGGTTTCTCGTGTGGTAACTGATCTTTTGCACACACCACACCATACAATGAACAGAGGTAGGATGATTTGTCTAGTATATGCTGAAGTTCGCTAGTGTTCATCTTTGTAGTATTTTTTTACTTTTTCACACCACAAGTCAACAAAAACCGAATTAAATTGGTTACAGTTTGCTTGAACAAATTTCTTTATATCTTTCCAAAGTTTGAATGCCTCAAATTTCTCTTGTGGTGTAAATGATTCTATTTCTGGATACCATTGTTACATAACTTGGTAGATGTTCAATTTAAGTAGCGCTATATCAATGAACATATCTACCTATTGTATAGGTGGTGTCCAAAGACAAAGTAAATGTCGTGTCTGACTTGGATGATCTATTTTACATCCTTCACAATTGAGTGTCACTTCTTTTGAAATTTGATTTTGTATTTCATGAACGAAACATTTCTCGAAAGTTTTTCGAACTTTGTCAAGGATAGAAACATATGGAATGAAATCGAGTCCTCCAACTTCCACTCTCAATTTTTCCTCCAAATGCAATCCATCCATTTTTTTTAATAATCTGTTATTATTTCTCGCAAACTGTTGATTTCAATTTGATTATCGAACTCAGCATAGACTATCACGTTGATCACTGAAGCTAGAGCTGCAGCAAACTGAAGCTCTAACCTTATGTTACCGGTTTTTATAGGATGCAAATGTCCTTCCTTTGCTCCTTGGTCAGGTGTGAGGTCGCAACCCCAGAAACAATAACAATTCATGTATTTTTCGAGATTCAAACCAAAGGATGTGTTTTGTCCAAACATACCCGAAGACTGATACAGTGATAAATAAGATCTTAGGCATTGTTCTGATTCAAAGTTTGGTTCAAATGGTCGGTTATGAATGGTATGTCCGTACTTACTAACTTCAAG
Organism: Siphonodentalium dalli; assembly: GCA_032622095.1. Classification (NCBI taxonomy): domain Eukaryota; kingdom Metazoa; phylum Mollusca; class Scaphopoda; order Gadilida; family Siphonodentaliidae; genus Siphonodentalium; species Siphonodentalium dalli. The sequence goes on along the minus strand of CP136069.1, from coordinate 37,029,149 downwards.
TTTTTTCAGATTGAAGTGTTGGAAATGAAATGGGTTCGTTTCAATATCACCATTCATATCTTTGTTTGATACCAAGCCTATGAAAAGTCTCTTTGGCAATTGTCCCTGAAAAAAGTGATCTTCAATTTTTGATCTAAGCCCTGCACCAATAGTGAATGTTTTTACTTCAACTCTTCTAATCGGTATTTTCATATTTTTCTGTATTATTGTTTGGTTCAAGTTATTTGCTACTACTGGCATCAGCATAATTGTACGAACATTGAAAACTGCCATTTCAAATACTATTTTTCCGTTGGCCTAACCAATTAAAGAGAATTTTGGATTCGCTCTATTGAAATGAATTCTTATCTCAATTCCATTTGGTAAGTATTTCTCTTGTAGAAATATATCTGTGTGTAAACGACCACACAATTCTACCATTTTACTACCTGCTATGATTGCTTGGCGAGATTTCAATCCATCATTACCACCAACTTTAGTGTTTTCGCTGAACTGTTTAGCGGTGTCTGGATACCACATTTCTAGTGCGGCAAGTTGATTTTCTTTACATTCACCAGAATAAGCCAAGAGATTTTCCATGTAGGCTCGATAAGGATAGGTATCTCCGTTCGCCGTTACAATTTTGTTATTTAAGTAAATATCGATACTACTGAACATGCTATGGAAAAAGTTGTTAATAGGCGCAATTTCATCACTACCATCAACCAAGTTTGTTCCATCTGCTTTTGTGATTTTGAATTTCAGGTACAAATATGATTGATTTACATCTGTCCATTTTTCAGTTTGAGGCGGAATTATTCAAAGAGCTAATCGGGTGATGTTCTATCCATTGTGATTCCAGCATCGTTGTCATTGTTGGTGGAACATCAGAAGCATCTAACTCGTATTCGTATGATCCATTTTGCATCATCATGATTAATCAAATATATCGAGAGATCGTTTTGATCTCTTTACAGGCGTTTTAATGGACTTACTTCTAACTCGTTTGCGAGAAGAATGATTTTTCAAAGGTCGCGATGATCTATTTATGCCATTTGGTGTTGATATTTTCTTTATTGTTTCCCTTCCAAAAGATTTCAATGCTTCTTTACCTTGTTTCAAAAATACTTCTTTTGGACTTTTACCACGATGAATGATATCTTTGACTGCAGCAAGTCCATACTTGAATACTTGTTGTTTAGCAATCTGACCAATAGATTTTAGAAACGGTACTACTGTTCTCGTTGCAGATTTGAATAGTGAACCAATTCCATTTCCATACTGTCTAGGTATGCCTCTATACACGGGGATCATCATAAATACAAATTACGTCGGCGTCGGAAATGCAACTTTACCATAGACTTTCCACCAATAAACTGAATTGGTTTGCCAGTATCACCAGTTATATATACATTTATGGTATCAAAGCTAGACTTTGACGACTCGCACGACAACTGCTATCTCTACCGAACAATGCTGCAAAACCAGCTATCTACATTTTATCAGGACTACTACCTATCGAAGCTATCATTCACAAGAAAGCAATTGGATTATTCACCAACATATGCCGACTTCCTGAGAAATCCTGCGAACGACAGTTGGCACAAAGACAACTTGACAGTAAATCATCAACCAGTCATAGCTGGTTTATCGCCATCAAAGAATTGCTTCTTATGTACAACCTACCAGAACCTCTATATATGCTCCATAATCCTTCACCAAAATTGCATACGAAGATGATAATCAATAAAGCGGTGAACAAGCATTGGCGACAACTTATTCTCAATGAAGCTATCCTGTATCCCTCACTCAACCATCTCTCTAAGATCTATCACCCTGGAACCTGTCATCCAGTTATTCAGACTTGTCAGCTCAGTAGCCGTGATTATACACGAATACCTGTCAAAGCAAAAATTGTTACCGGTACCTACACGCTCCAGTCAAACCGTGCCAAGTACAACAAGAAGGAAGTAGACCCTACTTGTCAGCTCTGTCGAAAAGCACCTGAGACGTTGGAACACTTCCTTATTAACTGTAATGCATTATATTGAGCACGCAGCGCTGCCCTTTCGAAACTTGAGGATGCAGTACTAAAAGAACACCAGCTTGGAAACCCCATAACTAAACACAGTCTATTGCAGCTGATTATTGATCCCAGTGCAGCTACCAACGATATTTGAAAAGCTGGTCTTAATGATTTACACTTCCACTCACGGAGACTGACATATAATCTACATAGAGAGAGATATAATAAGCATCAACTGTTTTCAAAGAAGACGAAGTGACACCCCCAGATTTTAACTGATATTTTATCCAGAAGTTTTCTTAGAACTGATATACCTTAAATGTACATATACACATGTTATGTATATACACAATGGTGATGGTTGTTATGAATATCATTCAACTGTACGAATAACCACGACAGACCGTCGGTGTGCCTTTGAAGGCAGAATCTCCAGATAGGTAACAGGTAACAGGTAACTGGTACATAATGGAAGTTTTTGAATTCATGCTTAATGTGTTTACCATCAAGTATTCTTTTACTCTCGAATGATGTCACTCGTAATATCGGTGCCTCAACATCACTAAGAATTGTATAATCAGCAATGTCAGAATAAACAAACAACTGATTATGCTCCGCATTTAAATCAACTCCATATGGAAATGTTATCGAAGGAATAGCACATGTAGCAGTCTCTGTTTTTGTTCTGTAACCAAGTTTATCCAAAAGAGCTCTGTGGAGTACAAGAACTACTTTGGTGTAACTATTGGTTGAAATTTTAACTCGTTGTGCTTTGGAATATCAGAATTCGAATTCCAGTTCTGGAATCAATCTGCCTACTGCACTATCAATTACACCTTGAATTGTATCTGTCAAATGTGATGCACCAGAATATGCTCCTTCTGGTATTTTTAATTTTATACCATTTCCCGGTTTTGAAATTACTACATCACTTATTGGTAACTTGTGCAGGTATTGTAAAATTCTTGGAATAGAAGTTTTTATTTTTATTATGCAATCATCTCCAATAATGTTGTATGTTTCTGATGGTACAATTAGTTCAACCATTGCAACTTCCCAAAGCTCTTTATCAATATGTATGGTTTTGGTAACTTCACTGTGAAACAACATTGTGAGTTGTCTGGGTAAAGTGACATTGACCTATCACTCATGAGAGTTATGTAGAATGAATTCATTTTTTCTCAGTATTTTTCAATAATTTCAGTGCAGGTGTTGGTAGAATATAACCTAGATAACTACTTAGAAGAATAAGCCACAATTCTTTGTTTCCGCTCTGGATACTAATGTGTACAATAGATGTAATTATTATGATATAAATAATAATTATCTGCGTGAAGTAGGTGACTTGGTTCTTAGCAACTTTTTCACCACAGAACTTAAATTGTGATGGTTCATCGAGATTAATTGAATCTGAATGATTTTGCGACATGATATATTCTGTTTTATACTAAATTTGAAGCTGGGATCCAACTGTCAAACTTTTTTGGATATCCAAGCCAATGAACTTTAATTTCTTTTACTGTTTTACCACCCACTCTTCTCGTTCTTTTATCAATAACTGATTCTATTTCATACACCTTACTGTCTTTTATATGCTGGATTTCATGTTTGTAGATTGATCCATCAATCTCTTCACCATCAAAATCAGAAACTGTGTATGTTATTGGATTAGTTTTACACATTTTATCAACTTTGAAAATTTCACAGGTCCAGTTTGGTAAATAACCCTTTTCAAATGTTCTTTTGGTTTTGTTGATACGAACCAAGTCACCCACTTTCAGTGTAGATTTTCCTTTTTTATTCCCTGTAGTAGAGTCGCTTATGTCCGATTTTGGGCTCCCGTGGGAAATTCATGAACAAATATAGAGACCATGTTCATTAGCCAGTATATGGTCTCTACTTCAGAACAAAATTTGTTAGACACCCTGGGGTCGCGACTGGGTGGTCTTATGACGTCACAAAAATGGCCGCCATGCTCATTTTCTCAAGTTCGCTATTGTTGGATTTCATGATAAAAATATAATTGTGATGTAAAATATATGACAATCCTTTTGCACAGTGCATGGCGTGACGCCATGTTATAATTATATATAAATAATTGTCATCTCGATCAAAGATGGCCGCCAAATTGGTAACCGGAAGTGGGAAAATTGATGGTTTTCCATACATGTCGCCTACATCATTTCCGATTGTATCGAACTGGTGACGATTATGAAAATACTTCTCTCCAATCTTGATGACAAATCACTTAGGCATCACATTAGTTGATTTCTTGAATCATAATCTTGATTATCTTCTCCAAATGCGATGATTTAAAGGAAGTGGTGTGAATTTTCGCGAAAAATATACTTTTTATTTTCTAACTATTTCCTTATAGAAATTTTGAATTAATCGGTGATGGAAATGAGTAAGATCATTACATAAGATATTTACACCTAATTGGGTCCAGAAACTGTCAACTTAATCCAAGATGGCTTCCAAGATGGCGGCCAAAATACGATAATACGCACATTTTACCCTCTTTCACTCAATTACATTTCTGTCATGTAGAAGGTGTGCATTAGACTAATTTATTTCTTCCAAATAAATAATCGCCATGTTATGACACATGCCTATTAGTTGTCTTACCACAATGACTCAAAAATGCGAGTTCATATGACAATTATTGTCCAAATAAGCATCGTGAAAATCGCCAAACATTATATTTGTATATGTAAATTAACATGTGCATCATATGAGAAAAGCTATCTCGGTGTTAGATGTATTAATGAATGTACTCCGATTTAGATAATCCGGAGTTATTAATACCTCATTGTAATCGAGATGGCCGCCAATGGGGCGGAAATGTCCAAATTTAACATTAAAATACATATATTTCCGAAATATATCCCAGCGTGTAAGAATTGCACATATGAATATCATTATCATGCATGGGTTTTCGATGAGAACATACCATTCACTATATAAAACCAAAATATATGTTCAAGCACGTTAAGTATATGGATTTGTACCAAACTCGATTCTGCATGATATTATATAAATATTTTAATAGAGACCAACATGGTATGTGGAGAGAATTGTGAAGTTATCAACTCCAGGCGCTGTCAGCTACCAACGCTCAAATTGTGCATGTGATAGCCATATGCTTTTGCATATCGATACAGATTGACTATATCTACTCGTACACTAAATGGTCTAGCGACGGACTCAATCAGATTACTGTATAACTGGCTTTTGAAGCCTGAAATTGAAAATATAAACAAGGAGATTGTTATTACAACTAAGAAAACATTGCACAATTGCCTACCAACACTTCACTAAATCAATCAAATTAAGTTGGTGACCTCACAATTAGCCAACATAAACACTATCTCAATAAAATTAAGCGGATTTAATTCTTTCTAATTAATGTAATGGGGCCGACTTCTCTGGAGCCGACTTCGCGAGGGGCCGACTTCTCCAGATACCATACCGCCGGTATATGCTTGGTAAATGAACGAGGATTGATAGTCTGTCGAAGTTACATGAACGTTTTCTGACATAATATCAATAAAAGTCTTCGTAAAATCAATACTTGTATATGGGTGATTAAAATGGAAAATCGACACAAAATGATCAGACACTCCCTTCTACCATTCTAGCAAACATATATGCGTAGGAAGAAATGTTGACGATTGCCTCATGCCTAAACTCCTTCTTGTCACCAGTTCATACTAAGTACCGGTTTCATTTCCATATGTCTGCACAGTCGATGTCGAATCCGATCAACGATTAAACGTATACTTATTGTTACTCTATTATAAACGGAATAAATATCGTATAAACTAAGGTCTATCTGATCAATCTGAATTGCTTATCACGTGGAAATGTATGGAGCTCTTCGTAGTCTCACCATGACCATGTTCTGCTGAAGTTAATCTATATATGCCACTTGGTTGGTGTAGATTTATCATGATGCATGAATGGAGCATGATATATACAATTTATGGAATATAACCAGACTGATGTTATAAATCCTAGTCGAATAGAATTAGAACATTTTGAGGCATTAGGGTATATATGGATCGGCCTATATAGAATGATCTGAAAGATGCCATTATTATAGTGAACCATGGCCATCTCCGTAGTTACGCGTGCTAATTCCACTTCCTCAATTTCCGCATTTCCTTTTGTTCATGATAACGTTCTAACCAGAATCAACATGGCACGTCACGAGCTGTTATTAACTCCAACTATTACTTCACATTATGTTTTAAGAAGTTAGTGGACTGCGTTCCCCCATAATTTCATTGAATATTCAGAGCCTGAATTCCAGAGTATATTGGACATAATAAATCAAACGGATGATATGAGCCCAGAAGACAATCACTACCAATGGATTCTTCACCCGTTTTCCGCCGTGTGGGAAACGGTTCGTCAAAACAAGGGAATTAGTATAAATCAAGTGCAACCGCCTGCACAATCAAAACTATTGTCAAGAACCACTTTCATATTGAACTGATGTACAAACGCAATGCATTGTCTCGCTAAACTATTCACATGCCAACATCATAGAAATCAATATGGGATGTTAATTTGCTATATACTATCAATGGTCCATACCAGCCTATTGTGCCAAGACACCGCTCATATATTGAGCGAATCACTGTGTATGGCTACCACAAATTAACTGAACAAGAGGACAGCCAAGAACCAGACACACCACTTTGCCCGTTTCCGGGGATCTTGCCTGGTGTATGATGATGTTCATTTCAGCTGAATGAATATGTCCTGGGAGGTCAATAACCTATATATAGACAGAAAACTCCACATATGCTATATTTGTTGAATAACTTCATCCATATTTCAGAAGCTGGTATTCACAATTGATCAATTTAAGCTTGATTCGGGATATATTACCCACCTATGGTGTCTATTCTATTTTTATCTGCAGTATACATCAATACGATTGAAGCCTGCTAACGTCGGCTAAACAAGGTTCAAATGACGTTAGCATGACAATTGAATTAAAGGTTACAGTGCAAAGAACCGTGAGACAAGCATGCCAAGTGACAGCCAAATAACTAATTTTACTATTGTTTGTGTTGATAAACAAGGTTCTGTTTCTTGCTTGCCAATATTCATGGTATAGCTGAGAAGTACAATCCCACTTCATAGCTATCACAATAAACAACTATGTATTGCTACCTTATATGATACACAATAATTATGCATTTTTTACTGATATGTCATGACAAGAACTAACACCAATGCTTATCTGCATCAGTTGCCATTTGATATGGCAACGACCACTATTTCTCAATTAGTCTCTGGCATAGAGTATAGCACAGAAGGCTAGAGTTTGGGATGGTAGCACTTGTCCCCCCAAGCTAAGATGGCGGTCTAATATACTTTATAATTTGACATAGTGAGTTGGTTTTTCTCTTCAACACCCCCCTCACTTAATATAAGGGCATTTGAAGAAAAGACATGTATACAATATATGACATCGCCAATTTGTATAAGAAATTAAGGCTATGCGCATGTACTTAAAATTGGCTGATTAACCTAATTCCCCATGATGGAATGCCAGGGCGAAATTTGGTGTTATAACGAACACTGACTTTTGTATTTTCACTGCCATTTTGGTACCCATCTTAGATGAAACTGATGAGTTCTGTTGAAGTGTGATAATAATTCTGTTTGTGGCACGAATATTTCTTTCTCATCACTGAATTCCGCTCATTTCTTTAAATATATTGCTACAATATTGGAATTGATATTTGACAAGATGCTATAAATTCGGTTGTCTAAAGAGGATTTTTGACAGATCGAACATGTTTTGTACAATAGAATTGCAGCAATACATTGCTGAAGCAATAATTAATCACAAAATTGTCCGAATTCGCAAACGGTACCGAACGGAAGGTCATTTGCATGAGATTCTTGAAAATCGCTAAATTGGTGATTTTCTGGTGCCATTTTGGCAGCCATCTTTGACTAATAATATTTTCCCGTGAATTTGGGTACTGTACTTTGATAACAACTATTAATGAATTGTCCTAACTAAAAAAATGTATAACATTTAAGAAAATGCGCAGAATTCGTCAGTTCTTGGGACAACACTGTATCTGAACTGAACTGACAATGACGTCATCTTTATGACGTCATAATTATCTCCAGTCGCGGACCCATGCAGTCTAACAAACTTTTTCCGACTAAGTAAGTGATACACTATCATAATATCATAGTCTCTACATTTGTTCAAACAATTCCCACGAAAGTACATAAGCGACTCTACTACTGTTCCATATAGATTTTTGGAAATTTCAGCTTCAGTTTTCAAAGTAACTTCCGACGGTTTCGATTTTATGCAACGGTGATAACTATTGTTTTATTGTGTGTGAAATACTTCCACATACCAGTTTTTAAAGTTCTTTGAAATCGCTCAACAATACTTGCTTTAGTCTCTGGATTCTCAGTTGTGAAGAAATGAATGCTTTCTGATCAAAGAAATTTCAAAAACTTTTCATTTTTGAATTCAGAACCTTTATCAGCTTGAAACGATTTTGGTTTACGTTTTGAAGATTTAAAAATTTTCCTGAATGATTCGATCAAAGTTTGTCCAGATTTATCGTGGATTGGCAGTATCCACGCAAATTTTGAAAAAAACGTCTATCACACACAACAGATAAGTAATTATCATTATGTTTTTTCAAATTCTGAAGATCAGCTAAATCTGCCTGCCATTGAATATCAATTCCAGCTACAACAGTCTTTCTACGTTGGAATTATCGAATTATTGGTTTGTGTAAAGTATATGTCGACTGACCTTGCAACCATTTCTTCACATCTATGAGTTTTATTTTTTTATTTAGCTTTTTCGCTTCATCAAAAAGCTTCTTTACACCGCCATAACTTCCAACTTTCTTCGGATTATAGAAAATTTAGATAACTGTTCATCTAGTATGGATCCCATTGTGTTTTTTCTGTTTTAATACCATTTGGTGTCAACCTATCTGCTATTTTAGTTTTTGAATGTCTTGCTTTTATACCTTTCATTGGTGTGAATCGATGAGAATCAAATCGTTTTGGTGATATGATTTGTACCAGAGTTTCAAAATCATCATCTGTATCATCTTTCAAATGTTTTTTAATCCAAAGCCAGCGGTTTCTGTTCCCTACAAAATCTTGAGGTACATTAAGCTCGCTCTATCCTTGTGAAAAGGTTTGCCAACCTGTTGGTTCGAAACCTTGTCTTTGTCATACAATATCATTGAGGAGATCAACAATATTTGATCCTCTAATAACTTTTTCACCATATGTCAATTGTCCATGTTCATCAAACTTCATTTGTGGATGTTTTGAAATCAGTTGTAAAAGTTGTTCAGCTTTTTTTCTCATCTCTAACGGAATACTTTCTAGCACAGTCCTATGATAATGATTAAATGGTTGTTCTCTTTTCGGGGCTGAATTAGCTCTAACTGATTTTTGAGAAGTTATCAATTTGTGCAAAGTTGTACCATATAATTGAAACTTCTCAGATTCTGACAAATTTTGATCAGAAACTGAATTCAATTCTCTGATTAGATTTGAAACATTCGTAATTTCAGGATTATGTGGTAATTTCGGATTAGTTAGACTGAATAGACTCATTCTCCATTTTTTAATGTCATCCAACATTTTGAAGGGAACAGCGACCATTTTCGTCATGTTTAACTGCGAAGTATTCCTGCGACTGCTTTACCTAGCAATGGTACTGGTATAAGAAGTGGTAAAAAACCTCCTTTCTGGTTTAAAATTTGTTTTTTTCGTTTCAAAGATGTTGATTTACTTGCAAGTTCTCTGAGGTGTCTACACCTCAGACGAAGTTTGCGCTTATGAGCTTCTGTTAGTTTAACATTGCCTTTTAGACATGCAATCTATCACTCTCTTTGGGGCATCTTTTATCATTTTGTTCCGAAAATGAGTTGGGCGCCTGATTCATAGACATTACAAAATTACCATATTTTTTAATCAGTGGAGTTTTTTTCGCCATCTTTACTCTTCAACAGTTGAATGTCAAATGACTGAATTACTTTTTACTTTTACGTTTATTAAAATTACGATCAAATGCCATCAAAGCTAATTTCGATGGGTTTGAAAGATTCATAATTTTTGAGTATCGTTGAACCAACGGGTAATGCTCTGCTTCTTGAATTGATGGAATTGGTTGCGGACCATTATCGTTGAGTGGTTGAAATCTAGAAAATGTAGAATTTAATCCAGTAGAATTTACTCTAGCTAGAGAAGTTCGCTGTGCAATTGTAGAATTTACTTTAAATGGACTAGCTCGCTGTGCAATTGTAGAATTTACTCGAGTAGCATTTACTCTATTTGATTTAACTCGTGCAATTGATTTATTTTCTTTTTGTCTGAGAAGACTTCTGATCAAAACTCCTGCGAGAATACCACCTCCACCAGTTTTCAAAAGTATTTTCTTTTTTGAATCGATATGAGTTCTACTGTCAGCTATTTTCTTCAGCTCTTTTTTGTGTTTTTGCAGGAATGTTCGTGTCTGCTTTGGAAGCTTTAAGTGATCATCAAGTATTAATTTAGCGATAGTCGAAAATACACTCAAGACTGCTTCATGCGACTCCATGATTGGAAATGAAATATTATGTTGATACACTTATCTTTATACCGATGAATATATTACCACACCTCGATCGTCATTTGTTAGCCAGCGATGGAAAATATCAGTTCTAAGTCTCAACGATTTATCCGTTTTTGGGTGAAAATCGAGTAGTAAATAACCATGTTTGGTTGAAGTTGCATCATCATATGCTTGCATTAAATGAGGTATTTGCATTTGAGAGGCAAGAATTTTTATTTGGCCTTTATCATGCACACTTTGAAATAATACCATGTAATGTGCATTCAAACTCAAAATTCTACTCGCTTTAGATTTCTGAAACATGTTTTGGGTTATATAAATAACAGACGTATTTCTGTGATGTCCTTTTCTTGTAAACCACAACATAATGTTTTCTTCATCTTTATCACGTAACATGTCATCAAAAACGACGAGGTGTGGTAAGTCTGTGTCATCGACATGTTCATTGTCATCATCCGGTATTCCATTTATAAATTGAATATTGTGAAATTCTTGCATCCGACTATAGGTATTTTGCCATTCTTTGTAACACCAAACGACTTTGTATGGAACAGGTTTGAACAAATCATCTTTATATTCGACTAATTTCTTAACAAAATGTGTTTTACCACAACCACTTGGCCCCGATATGAAAATGTTACAGGGATGTTTGAACAACAATGATTCGTCCATCTTTGCCCTGAGACAGATCATGTAAAACTGATTAGGATTGTTCGGAATCAACCTTTTTTATTTTTAATGAAAAGTCACCATAACTCCAGATTATTTCAAATGTCCATATGAGTTCATTATCTGAATATGAAATAGGTCTAGACGTTTTTACAATATAATCCAAAGACACTTTTTCTTCAAATAACTTTTCAGCAGTGAAAATTGTACATGGTTCTCGGAGAATAATGTATCCATATATTCTCGTCACCTCTTCGAATTTCAAAGTTTTTTCATTGAGAATCCTGTCTTGATATTCAGCAAAACGAACAAAATTATTTTCAACTAATTCACGAATTTCGTTTATTTTGTTTTTAGGTACACCATGAAATATCCAATAATCTGAAAACAGTTGATCCAATATATCCATTAAGAAATCAGTTTCAAATTCTGATCTCTCAATCAAACATCTCAGTCGACTCTGCCCCTCAGAGAAATGTCCATTCAGCAAACTCCGCACTATAATTTTACTTTCCCTCAAAAACCAAGTTTGCTTAAGTTCTCGTTTGATTTCTTGATCAATTTTTGACATTTCGATCAAGTTCTTATAAATTTTCAAAAGCATCTCTGCTGGTAACACATCAATTCCATCCATACGGAATTGTGTTGTATTCACCCACAACAAGTCGTTTGGTGTACACAGATCGGAATGTTTTCGTTTGCTCTTCACTAATTACTTCTCGGTTCTTTGTGCGTTTAATTCTGCATGGATAGTTTATGACACGTTGAAAATTTGACCGGTCGTTAACACATTCAACTATTGAATGAAAATTTATTTGCTGTTTAGTTTTATAATCCAGAAGTGATACCCGTGACCTTACATACAGATTTTATGACACCATCTTTCACGTACTGATATCCATAATTTTTCGGTCCTAACCCTACAAATTTCATGATTTTAGCATCAGGATGCTCATCAGTCCATTTACCAAGGTATCTGTCTTCGGTATTGATATTTTATTTTTCTGGATCGAAAATATACATACAGCTTTCGGTGTCGAAATACAACATCCTATCTTGGAGTTTTTCTAAAACTTTATACAACTCCAAGCATGCATATGCTGTGACAAATGATGCAACAACTACATTGGCAGATGAATGTGGTTCCATAATATCGGTTTTATTTTCATAGCTGAATAATATGAATTTATCTTGTTCAAAACTTTCAACTGCTTTGACGGTGATATTTTTATCATTTAGTAGTTCAAAATATCTGGATGGTTCTGAGATATATTCAGTTTTAGTAAGAATATTATTTTGTGCATTTTTCCCCATATGAAATTTATCATTAATTTTGCGCACTGGCGGAGTCTTGGGTTTGTTTCGATTTTTTCTTTTTCAAGTTTTATACCTTCAACCTCATAATAATCTTTAATGTATTTATCTTTATCTTCTTCACTTTTAACAGAATTTGGATATCCACTTGCTTCTTGTTTAATTTTGAGGTATTTATCAACGTAATCCCTGTATACTTTGTCCGACTACTCAGTCCAATGCCAAACTTGATACACTTCAAGAATTTGGTAACCCAATTCTATTGCTTTGAACAATTCTACATGCGTCCAAACTCCAACTAAAGCATGCTGTTCAGTTTTATGCCTACATTGTCCACTTTCATTTTCTGCACAAGTTTTACACAATGTATATATCATTTTGTTATTACAGTGGATCGGTAGCACTGGAATGTACAAATTATTTGGAGGTAATACTTTGCATTTAATGAGTCCTTTGTAAGATGTGATGTCTCCTATTTGCTCCTGACTTAGAATTGCAGGATGACCAAGAGGGTACTCCCTATATTTATTCACACTAGGATACAAACTGCATATATCAATATATTTTATTTCCTGTTTAGATGTTGGTTCTATTTCACGATATAATTTTAGAGCATTAGTCCTACCGCCAAATAATGCTTCCCTTGGTTTAATTGGGTCTTGATGCAAATATAATTGATCCATAGTTTGTTTTAAATTTTTGTCTGCTTTACATTTATGGTCCAGGTCATGTTCCCAGATGTATATTAATTTGCATTCCAAGCTTTTGATTTCAGTTTCCGTTTTTATTGTTTTTTCATACAATTCATGCATTGTTATATTACTGTAAGGGTTTCGGAGTTTTTCTATCTGGATAGCAAGTAGGACAGCCATGGAAAAACACCCATACATTTCATACACTGTGTTTGATTCTGCATGATAACCATCAACAAAATGTTTGCCTATTTTAACTTCACCACCATTTAAAGCATGTTTTATGTTTATATTTTGTTTTGTAGCAATGTACTGTAGCCATCGAATTGCTTTCATTGAAAATTTACGCGCTTGTGGATATCCAGCGTCTGAAATTATACCTAGAGAATTCTCTGGTAATGAATTTTTTCTCCATGCAAGGTTACAGGTTTGAGCTAATGTTATTGCTTCCAGGAATGGATCTATTTGATCAGTTTCCATTACACATAGTCTGAATTTGCCACATCCACGTCTTAAAATGTCTACATCTGATTTACAATACTTTTGAATTTCTTTTTGGAAATCAAAAATATCCTCACCCTAGCTTCATACCATTTCAGAAATGAATCCCCATTTTCCTCAGACATGATTTCAGGTTTATAGAATTTTTTGTCTAGATATGGTACTACGTAATTCTGAAAGTCCTGTGTATTTGCCCAATGTGGAAAATAACCTTTAATTCTTCAAGTTGAAATGTTTTTGGAAATTTAGATAATGCCATTGGGATGAAACTCAATGAATCGATTACTCTAACAACATTACATTGTAAACTCAGTATTTTGTTACCATTCATAATAACATTAGGTTTTGAATTTCCATTGTTCACCAAGTAATGTAAGAGGAATTGACTATCGTAGCCTCTTGCATTGTGAGCAATGCATGTTATGCCTTTATGGTTGTTGGTGTAAAACAACCATTTACAAATTTTTTCCAATGCATTGTCACCTTTAAAAACATATTCTCTATTTGACAATACAGAATCACATGGGTTTACATATACAATTTTCACAAACAGTTTGTGCAACACAAAAATTGGGTATATGAACACCAGTATCTTGTTGACATTCAAAATAAAAAAATATGAATGGTACCTTTTCGTACTGTTGAATATGACATCTGTGGTCTGTTGGAACGATTTCCTTACAGTATTTACACTTCTTTGTTTCTGAACAGATATGTCTTTTCTCCTTTCGTGTGACGATTTCAACCCCACATTTCTGGCATTTGTGCATCATATTACAAATAGTTTTGTCTTGTTTTGGTGATTTGTTCAAATGATTGTCGAGACATCGTTTACTTCTAAAAGTCCTCTTACATTTGATGCAGTGTATCCATCGTTCAAAGGGACATATCTGACCCTCGAAACACATACACTTGTATGGACTTAAATGATTACCTCTGTTGTTCGAACCGACATCACAGTGTTCACAGTAATAAATACATCCAAGGAATCCTGTGACAGTTGTGATCACATCGTAGTGGTTGTCATTGAAATATAGATGGACAACTTTACTTTCTTTCCCAAGTGGTGGTGGTTGAAAAAGAAAGCCTTCGTCAGCAAATTGATTATGTATTTTTATAACATACTCCGGATTTAATTGTTCCTGAATAATTTTGTATTCCTCAACCCCGCAACTGGTGTCGTGAGATAACCCCACTTTATCCAACAATGACTTAGCAGCTTCCCGTTGTGGAGCTCTAGCTGGTCTCGTAATCCGTTTCCATTGTTGCTTCCATTCAGCAGTATCTTTTTTGTCAGCATTATACATAGCAACAACGACAGCATTCGCAAAACACATGTTATCTTCTGCGTTCTGAATCAGAAGAATACTTTTCTTTACTGTTTTCATTTGATTTTTTCACCGAATGCTCCATACTGTAAGGTATGTCTTGCGGTCCCTGTAGGCATATTCGTGACAGTGATATCAAATGTCATCTGTCCGTCATGAATTTTGAATTTTTTGTTCGATTGTGCAACTTTTACTATGTTGTCAAGCAATAATTTACCCGTCAGGTCTTTTGATTCAGTGAACGGGACGTGAATCCCTAGATCTAGCCCTTGATGAAAGATGAAAATTCTCATTTGATCTTTTGGTCCTGCATCACACTCATCTTTCAAACTGTTCACCAGATCTTTGAAAATGCTGTGAACAGTTTGAAATGGTTGATGATATTCTTGAAATGTAACGTTGTATTTCTTTGATGCTGTTTTAAATTTATCGGTCAGATTTTTTATAGTATAATATTTACAGTCATCATCGATTCGCACTCTCTTTCTATTATCTCGTTCACTTTCGCTATCTGAATATGGCACAAGGCGCTTCATCGTGAAATGACGACGTGATGAAAAATCGAGTCGCTTTTATGCTCTGACACGGACATGCGCAGTCATCGTCCGTGTCAGACCATAAAAGCGACGCGCTTTTTCATCACGTTGTCATTTCACTGACGACTGAATAACGCACCGAACGCTCACAATGGATCCACGATTGCAGAGTAACAACATACAACATCTAAGAAAAACGCATTAGAAGTTTTAAAGAATACAAAGTGGATACCACCATACGGTAACTGTTTTAGGTGCAATTCGAGTTCACATTGGGCTTTTCAATGTGATGGCACTACGAAAAAGAAGATTGATCAGACAACGATTATCTCACACCATGTGATGTAATGGATATTGATCAAACTGAGACATCAACTAACGAGATCGCAGATGTGAAAGCTGAAAGTGGGGAACAATGCAACTCAACCGCGATGTCAATTAACGAGATCGCGGATGTGAAAACTGAGAGTGGTGAATTATACGCCTCAACCGAGGTGTCAAATGATGAAATCACTATTCTAAACACGGGGGATTCGCAGAAGGAAGTGATAAACGCTGTAGCCAAAAGCGCTGAAATACTGAAATCAAGCAAAACACTTTGCCTATCAGAAAGAGAAAAAGACGTTTATCGCGAGAATCTTCCAAGAAAGTTAAAATTGGTGAATAAAATATTATTGATTTAATTACTTGTTACGTTTTTTTTTTGGAGAAATTATGTGAACATTCTCTCCAAGTTCAAGAAGAATGAACAGATCGTACAGTAGCAATTTCAGAGCGTATCTTTTGAAAAATTTGGGTGGCGCTGAAAAGGGCCGTTTAAATTGTTTGCTGAGTCAATAAAATTCATACAAATCAGGATAAAGTCACCCCTTGTTGTATGTGGTTCTCCAGTATGGATCCCACACGTATTTCGCTGCCTCAGTGGTAATCCACCTTGGCAGTGGTCTTGGAGGATTATATTCAGACAAATATGGATATAATGCCCCCTCCTTATACACGGGGTTCCACTCTGGAGTTTCCACATACACCTTGGGAGGACTAGATATCCGTCTTTGCAGGAATTCTTGAACTCCAGCTCTAATGGCTATCTTATGGCTCTCCGAATCTGTAACATTCTTCTGCCAATGCTTTAATCGAGCATTGGCAGAGAATTTTAGCAAAATTTTCTCTTTTAGTTTAGAGAACATTTTGAAGATTAAAAAAAAGATACACTGCGCTCCATATTATATGAAACGCGAGGACGCCGCTGACGACGTCATTGCGTATTTCACCAAATTTTCCCGAACGTCAATTCAAGTGTGTTTCTTTTGACAAATAAAAAATAAACATATCCCCATGCTTCATTCATACCGAGATCTGTATCGGAGCTATTTGGAGGATGGGATGCTGGTGAGAGATGTTTTTGGGGATGAAGCACAGATGATATGGAAGGCTTTGAGTTTAGCAGAAACGGGTACTGTATATAACTTCTTTGATATATACAGGTACACCGTTATGATGATGACGGAGCATAGAGACCAGGTCTTTGGATTGCCACCACGGTGGTTCCGACACACCAGATTGCCGGGGACGTCAATATTGATGGTGCGACTCGCGGCTGCATCACTGCAGTGGTCTATAATAATCTTCTCTGGGCATAGAGTTTACGAATTCTTGCTGCTCTGGGGGATACAGACCGACCAGCCGTGCAATTGAGCCATTTGGTTGCGACGTTCGCAAGGCAACTTTCAGCTGTATTCAAACCCAAACACATCGGGCCGTTTCTTTTGAAACCATCCAAAACGGACCTTTTCATGGCCTCACAAATTTAAAAAAAGATACGCTCTGATTGCTACTGCACGATTTGTTCATTCTTCCTGAACTTGGAGAGAATGTTCACATAATTTCTTCAAACCAAATTCATTCATCATGAACTTGGAGAGAATGTTCACATAATTTTATCAAAAAATACTTCCCTAACAATAAAAAAAAACACTACCACCCTTCATATCTATAATACGATCATCATATAGCATAATAATACAGAGCGTATCTTTCGAGAATTTCAAGTGGCCCTAAAAAGAGACGTTTAAAATAATATAAAAAATCATTTCTTTTGTTTCTTCATCACTGTTAAATCTTTCCCGAGTGATCCAAATGTTGATCGCTTCGTAGGTTCTTTCTGGAAACCATGTACCTCAATTGGTATGTCAATCGTGTGAGGTTTCAAGTTGATTGTACATTCAACCGGTTTTTGTGTTAACTGCTTTCGCAAATCCTTCATTTCCTGACAAATATTCCGTAACAATTTTGTCTGTTCTTCCCATTGTGAACTGTTGATAACTTGGTATATAACAGGTTGAGTCATTTGTTGTGTTTTCACCGGCGGTGTATACACTGGCTGTTGATCCGTTCGCGGATACACCATTGGTACCTGTTGCTGTTCTACCTGTGGTGTCATATTGCCTGCATACAGTGGATTCGACGTTTGCGTTGTTGCAGGAACATGGTCGTACTGCACATCAATAGTCTTGAGAAATTCCGTTACTGGATCCATGTTTCAAAATTACGCTAACGTTACAAATTTACGCATGTAATAACGTTAACATCTTCGAGGATAAAATATATGGGATGCGCGGGCCTCGTTGACGACGTCATTGAGTTTTTCTACCAATTTTCCCCGAACGTCAAATCAGCTGTGTTTCTTTTTTTTGTCAAAAACATCATATTTCTATGAATAAAACACCGATTTGACTCGGGAAAATTTTATCTGTACCATTTTACCATTATCTCATAACATTTCACTGAACGGCAATTTCTACAAGTACATTTTACAACGCTATCGTCTTCGAATTTATTCGAAGACTTTCGCTTTTGTTAAAAAATGCACTGGTAAAGTAGCACAATTTACCAATATATCTATTTTTGCTCGGTATTATTCTAAGTTCAGTGTGTACAGCGAAGGGGAATGCCCTCCGCTTACCACACTGCCATTAGAATCAGAGAAAAATCGATACATTAGTAAATTGTGCTCTTTTCTGTCAAAAACCCTTCGAAGCGCTCACCTTATTCTTTGGAATCTAACACAACGTCTGGACCGACCCTGCATAATTTGGTTTGGAATTTGTCTGGCCCACCCACCTCGCTGCGGGCCACTCTGGTCAATGGGCCAGAGTGGCCCGCAGAATTTGATTTGGATTTTTTCTGGACCACCTCCTCGCTGGCTGTCACTCTGGCCCAGCCCCTCGCTCGGGGTCACTCAGGGCATGGGCCAGAGCTACCCCGAAGGATTATTTCTGGCCCACCCCCTCGCTCGGGGTCACTCTGGCCCATGGGCCAGAGTGACCCCGAGCGAGGGTGGTGGGCCAGAGTGACAGCCAATACTACTGTTGTGACTGGGGATTTGGATCCGGTTTTCATCACATGAATCTCAATTTGGTCCCATTAGAATAATTTTAAATAGTGTGTGTTATTATCATAAATATGTATTTTTTCGAACAAAATGTGTTCGGGTGAGCGGTAGCAAATATTCAATACCTCGCCAACCATTCAAAATTTCTGTTAAATTCTCCAGATAAATAATGAGCCATATGCATTATATAGTTTATCACGTGTTGTTTGTAACAATTATTTTAGTACTACAAAATCAATGTCAATGCTTGCAAATTTACCTGATATCAACAAAATGTTGTTGTAGTTGTAGCCGGGGTCTGACAGGTTGAACAAATATGCAATCAAGTAAACGGTATCTCTTGACCAACCTTTTAGTTCACAATTCATATTTGGTCCCATTAAGATCAATTATAAATTGCTGTAAAAACGTTTTCAAAAATATGTAAATTTTTCATCCAAAAACGTGTTTGGGGGAGGGGTAGTTAAAGTCCAGTATCTCGCAAAGCGTTCGAAATATCTGTTTTTTACGATATATTTGTTTATTTTTACATATGCTCATCAGATAACCACTTCACCACACGGATTAACTATTTCGACATTATCACAACATCCATTGGAATGATGTTTGAGAACGATATTTTTTGTGAAAAAGAGCGATTTTTCAGCAAAAAAATTAATGTTTCGGTTCCAATTACTATCACCTAGAGGTATGGTATGATTTAGCAATTTTAACACCAACAATGTTGGCAAATAATTTAGAAGTTATCCTCAGGAAAAATTCACTGGTGGATATCGTTCAACGGCGATTTGACAGTAGCCTCCACCTATTCCATTAATCATTTTCATGAACAATATATATTTTTCTTTAAAAAAATATTGGCTTTATCTTGTTCTACCTTGGGTAGTGGTACCTGACCACTTTTTGGCGTTTGGCCACTGCAATGGTTGTTCTTGTGTTAGAAAACAATTGATAATGTTATTTCTTAGATTAAGATTGTGTTTTCTACGTAATATAATATACAAAACAGAAACAATTGTTATCACCCAATCGGACCGAACCATCTGTTCATGTAGTCAAGAAACTAACAAAATCCCAAATGATTCCCCAGCATATTTGCAGCGCCATCTACGTATAACGTTTTTCTTGCTTGACAGATTGTATTAAAGCTTATTCTTAACTAAGACAATATTTGTTTTCAACTTTAGAGACATGCGCTCTTAACCAGAAAAATCGTTCACATATCATCAATAAATATTTTCTTGTGTCTTTTCCCAGAAAAAAATCTTATTTTAAGTTTATTTTTCTCAACATAAAATAATCATTTTAAGATAGATTAATTAAATGCAAAAGTTGAAAACTGGGTGTCAAGAGTCCTCAGTTGTTAAACTAAAATCATGCTCTCATTCACTCCAAAAAGCAATTGAGCAGCGAATGGTAAACAGATTATTTTGCATACTTGAACACTAATGTTGTTTTTATTAAGCAGGTAAGCCCAGCAATTTATGATACCTTAGCTATTTCGCATGTTGACAAATGACCCTCCAGATACCTCATGGAAGAAGTGGAACAGAAACCATAGCTATCTTTTAAATATATGCTGAGCCACAGTAAATGCTTGTTTTGATTTATGTAATTGTTCTGCAGTGTACATTGTTACAATTCATCGCATCTTATCATTCTCATTGTAACACGTCATAATCCTCCATACGGCACACGTGCTTGAGGCGCAATCCAATGCAGCAAACCACACCAACACCACATCATTGCCAATAGGAACCGTCCTATATGCGTTAGTTCGTGGTAGTATACTAGATAGCAGGCGTGTACATGGGGAGAGCGATTACGGGCATTGTGGTAGGGGATATCGGAAGGCTTTCGATGCCATATGTTGTAAGGTGCAAGCCTCCCATGCAGATTTTGAGTGACTTCGAGATAGGCTGCAGCTTTGGTCACAGCTTATATCGAATATAAGTCTGCGCATGTCTATATCCGATGAATCGCGAACGACTATGACCGCGGATGCAGTCGCAACGAATGCCACTTTCAGTATCCCATACAAACAACAAGAATGTCCTGTAATTTAATCATCGAATTTTATGGTCTGGTCTCATAAACTATATTGGGTTATCTGTTGATCAGACCCTCTGCTGTATATTTGATACCTTAAGAGCGTCAATAAACATTATTTTATAGAGGCCTAGGCATCGACGTATAGATCGATGGTCAATGCATATAAAAAAACATCAAAATAACTATAAACTCCACCTTTGCTAAAATAGTTTCATAAAATTAGATAGATAATTGTTTAGTCACTAAAACAACCATCGAACCCAAAGTTAACAATCTACATGTATGAACTACAAATTCAATTTTTTAATTCATTCAATCATTGTCTGCCTTTTTCGTTTATTTTGTCCGCCATTTTGGATCTGATCGGTGGTACGGGAACTCGCAACCAGGATTTGATGGAAACGTGACGTCACATATCCTGGTCGTGGTAACTTCGATGTCCCAAATCCGGCTATGACTAGCTGCGACCGATTTCGAAGTCACTCTTGAAGTACGAATCCCCGCCGTTTTTGAACACAACTTTAGTGTGAGATCTTCGCTCAGATTATTCGCCAAATCTTTGTTTGATATTGAAAAATATGACCGCACATTTACCACAGTGCAAAGACGCAAAGCCTGCATATCTCGTCTGGCTGAGAATACTAACGGAATTTGACTGCGTCAATTATTAAGCATACTCTACAATTAGTATAATTATTAGCGGGTTAGGGCTTGTTGACATACTGGCGAATTTACCTGAACATAGTTGGAAATTACACGACTAGATTATTCACACACATTCAAGTGTTAAGCATCTCATTATAAAAGTACTTCGATTACATTGTGACATGTGATATCCTTCCGTGGCGAATTGCCTGAAGGTCTGCTGAACGGATTTCCCCAGTGTGTGAGCAAAGTCTTATTAATTTCCCTTAAAATAGTCAACCAAAACATATTCCAAAACTTGATATTGAGAAAACTGACCGTTGCATATCCATTTGTATCCATACATTTTACATATATTCGTTTATTCACTGGAATCTTATCTAAATTCAAATTTAAATATATAAAATTGAATCCGAAAATTAAAGTGAAATAGTTCAATTAATAAACAGCCATTATTGATGAAATTCTGCCACATTCAGGGTTCCGGGTAGACGGCCGTCATTGGCCACGGCACTTCACACAATACTTGTATAATCCTATTTATATTATCATGTTTTATCATGTACATACTGAATTATATCATATTATCTATCTGTCCAATGCTATTCATTTCCATACATGCATACAAAACCACAATGGTCGGTGTTTTATATATTTGCACTGGTATCATAGTTGTTAAAATGTTTATTTAGCCAGTATTGATAAAGTTCTGAAAATGTTATGCAAGAGTAGAAGACCGCCATGGAGAACGGCATTCCACATTCTACAAACACATGCGATAAAAAGTTGTATGTTATTCATTTTGTATGTTCCCATTATTGAGTACCATTATTCTAAATTCCTAAATTAACAATTAGCTTTATATTTATGTTTCGATTCCTAATATAATTGAATAAAAATTATTCTAAAATCCTAGATAGTCTACTCACGAGGTTTGCATGCTATCAGGTCGTCGTTTCTGTAATGAGACTGCATGCACCTGCACCTGGAATTCCAGCACACAAGACCACTAACACATGATGAAGTGCTAGAACAACTATAGCCGAATGGTCCACCTGTATCAATCGAAGAGAACAAAATAACACTTTGGGGCCTGGGAACGTTTTGATCGGCAGGTCTCCGTATGCCCTTAATTGGTTCTTTTCCGTGAATTATGATCGTGATATCTTGAGCGATAACTTGAACAAATATCAACTAATGTTGTTTATATTCGGTAAATGGGACTTGCTGAAGAATGTCTGTTTTGGGCGGAGTTACGGCACTCAAATATAATCTGACTTCAGTCGATATTTGGTATGTCACACTTCCTCAGCGGTGTTGTGTGACAGCAAGTTAATTTTAATGAATTCTCAATCCAAGCCCATGTCTGGCATAGCTACCGAAACTCGACACCGCATTTCTGCTGCGGTATTTGTTTTTTACAAGGTCGATTTCCTAGGAAATTACACCGGTGTTGGAAAATAGCTCCAAGCTATAAACTGTGCGATACGCCTTCTGAAATCATTTCATGAATCATTAAGATAGAATGAGTCGAAACTAGTTTCATAACATCGAATCCAAAATTCAAAACCTATAAACCCCATCCATGCAGTCAGTTTCAATAACATTCCCATGTAACAATCAAAGATATATAAATAACACGCTGGGGTCCCGGAATTTTTGATCGTCATGCATCTGCAGACGGCAATAGCGAGCTAACTGGAAGAAATACCAATCGGTTCATTCTGTTTACACCCGGTAGACAAGACTTGCTCAATAATTTCTTGATCGAGATAAAAAAAACTGACCAGGTCCGCCTACACCCTTAATTAGTTCATTTTCGGGAATTTTGATCTTGACATCTAGCGCGATAACTTGAATAAATATCAACTAATGTTCAATATATTCGGCATATGAGACTTGCTGAACAATATCTGGATCTAGTTGTAAAACTGATCAGGTCCGCCTATTTTGGGCGGAGTTACAGCACCCAGATACTGACTTCAGTTAATAATTGGTATGTCGCACTTCCTCAACAGTGATATACATGATAGCAACTTACAGTTAATGCATTTTCAATCCAAGACCACTATCACATGATGCAGTGCTAGAACAACTATAGCCAAATGGTCCACTTTTATCAATGGAAGAGATCCAAATAAATACATAAGATTTCCAAAGTTTGAACCAAGCATTTTTTTATGAAAATTAAACCATTCATCAAAGTTTGGAAATCCTTTGTTTGAAATTATTAAAACCTTAGTAAAGCTTGGATCTAAATTTTACCACGGTTGTCACATGAAGTGGAACCTTGGAAAAGCTCGGAAATCCTTGACTAAATGTTGACAAAACCTTGGTATATCTTAGTAAACCTTGGATCAATGTTTTACCAAGATTTACCAAAGTTTTCATGGTTGCAGAGATATTGTTATTTATCATATTATTTTAACAATTATTTTACCATTTCCAAGAATGACCTTCAGTAGCACTATCTGCCATTTCATTCCAAAGGCTTGTCTCTATCACTATTTATTCATTGCTAATTTATCTAATTTAACACATTTTTATCACATTCCAAATATCTCAGATCCATAAAAGATATACATGTGAATATTATCCTATACATTTTAAATGGTATAACTTATGGTACCATTTATCTCAATCTATTAAATGGAATTAAAAATTTCTGACTGAAAAGTGAACTTTGAATGAATAATACCACGAATGATTTTATGGCATTGTTCAAGTTTGTTGTAAATTTCAAGAGATTGTATCATTAAATGTGATGATACTGTCAAAGTTGAAGCCTTTGTAGTGTCGTTAGAGATTTTCGCCTTTTAAATACTGAATAGAGCATTTCATGCAGACTTCATTCCATGTCGTAAATTGCTACTGTGTCACCCCGTACTCGTATCGACTTTATCAGAATTGTTCACCATGTACTCGTATTCCTTATTCCGCACTGCAGGGTTCGCACTGCCAAATTTGTTAATTGCAAAAATAATTCACATTTGGCAAAAATATTTTCATTTGGCAAATCACTTTTTATTTCCTGAATAAAAAACAATATCGGTCAATCAATATGCAACTAAACCTATACTATATACACATATCTTTAAGATCAAAATGAATAATGATTGTTTAGCAGGGCTGCACATTTTGTGTAAAAAACCTACACATTAATCATAAGAGCTCATGTGTTTTATCTGATCAAAAGCCGGTGAAAACTATAAAAAATGGCACCCTTTGGTGTTATCTTACTTGCCTGTTTCGGGGCCAAAACACATAGTATTTGGCCGGTAAAATCCGTTTAATACTGCGAAAACTGGATAATTCGGTTTTTTACCCCAAAATTGTCAAATGTTGGCAACTATTTTAGCAAATTTTCAGTACCATTTTACTGTTATGGCAGGGGGCCACCCGCATAGTCTTTATTCGGTCACATTTTGGACAAAATAACGAACAATGTTAAGTCCGATTTTTCACCCGAAAATGTTCGCCGATTTTGGCAATATTTTGTCATCACACTTTCTTGGTTTTCCGCCAACCAACACGGTAAAACCTACGAAAACTGGTTAATTTTTGTTGTTCACCAGAAAGTGACATGTGACTAAATTTCACAATTTGGCAGTGTAATTTTACATCTATAGTGGGGCACCAACAGCAATCTTTAACCGATCACATCCGGTAAAAGCTACGGATACAGTAGCACTATATTTTATGTGAATATACCAAATTCAGCGAATTGAATAATAAATGTGTCAAATTTCGAATAATTGACCATTGTTTTTTTTAAATTACTTCCAAATGTAACTTGTAACCCTCGTTTATGGGCATTCTTGCAAATATTTTTCCAGTTGGAGTTATTCTAGGAGGTAACAATTATACACAATAATTGCCAGCAATTTGGCCGACATGGGAGGGTGTACTGTACTTCAAATTATGGTGAGCCATTATCTACGAAATTGTTCCCATCAAACATTCTGTACATGTCTGTACTTTAGCTTCTTAGTACACATTGTCACTGGGTTATAACTATGGTTTGCATTCACAAAACACTTAGTCTTACATAAAATTTACTAAAATGCACCATTTTCAACAAAAACAGACCATGCGAGAGCGAATGTCAGTAAATAAGCTTCTTGCATCCCATAGAACTATGTTAGATTTGGGATTGAAATAGAAAAAAAATTCAAAATTCAAGGGAGATTAATCGGGCTATTTTCATGTAATCAAACACAGTTATGACCATCACTGAATACCATAATCATGTTGCGTATCCCAATATTTAACTATTTTGTGTAGTTTCACAGTTTTGTAAAATAAATAAACTTCCAAACCATTAATTCCACAGTTAACACTGGTTACACTGGCAGTATTGTCCCCAGATACTATTTGTTTTCATTTTGAGACCCTCTACAACCCGATAAATCGTGTATTGCTACCTGATAAGCAACTGTAACATCACTTGTAAGACTATCACTACAATCTGCCATTTTCAGCTAAGGCAAAATCTCGCATGGTAAAAACTAAATTTATTATATAACATGACAGGGCATATATCTGCATCAATATATATCTGTATTTACTCATAGTAGAGATTTACTGTCTGTGAAAGAATCATGTTGCTTGTATTTCAAGATGATGGTGGGTTAAAAGTATTTCCGTTGGTATTCTGGTGAGTTACAAAACATTTCGTGGCATGCTACTAAGTCGAAGAATTTGCATTGGAGTTTTTTCTAACTGAATATTTATGCATGCAATGCACAATTTGGTGGTGGGAATAATAGAAGCAGATAAAACAAGAAATGATGCTATACGGACTTTATCAACTCCGAAATATTCATCGAAATTCTCGATAATTTTTGCTGATTTGAATTCTCCACAAAGACAGGAACACGCCTATTAGTTTACCACAAATCCGGAATTCGCTGACAATGAGTCATGTATCGTTTAATTCTGTAGAAAAGTCGAACCTACATTTTTTTCTGAATTCGACATTTTAATATGTCTCAGTTTCTGTGGCCTTTAAAATTTGCTCAAAATTATGTCGGAGACAGTTTAAGAGAGTAATGTTTCCGCAATTCAAATTAACAAATCCAACGCAATCACGGACGTGGCGATGTTTTTATTTGTGGCGGGTTGGGGGGGGGGGGCTACCAAATCTTCTTATATTTAATTATTCAGACGACATATTATTGTGACATTTGTTGTATTGGGGTCAAATATCGTATCTGTTCCTACATTCTGTAAATTTGTTGGACCAAAATGGCCATCAGCTAAAATATTTAAACTATAGGGGTGATATAGTTAATAAATTAAAATAAATTAACATTTTGGTCTCTCGCTGAAAAGTTCCACCTCTGTCGGTTGTAAATTGAATTCGAAGATAGGGACTGGTTAAAGTGACGGCGCAGATGGGTGTCGGGATGTGAACATTTCAACACAGATCTTCTAGTCACACCCTTGAATACCAGCAAGTTGTCCGAGATTTAGCAAGGCACATCAAAATAAAATACTCACCTGGTGTCTGTAGCACTCCGCTATTATCGCTGAACAGAAAACAAGTGGAACCATTCAGAGCGAACGATTTGCAACCTGACTTCTTCAGGCACTGTGCACCACAGTCCATTTCTGATTTTGTCTTGACAGTTGCAGTGACATTAACCAGATTAAGTTGGCCGCTGCCTTTGATAAATGTGACACTCGCAATCTTCGAAGTAGCATATGTCGATTGAAAGAAACACATTGCAATGATTGCGACGATCATGGTTTGATGAACTTTAAATGTTATCTCAATTTTAAAAAAATGACAGACTAAAAGTCGCAACATTATTCTATGAATTATGTCGGTTACAAACTGGATAATCTCAGCAATTAATCCGAGCGAGATCTTCACTGAACTAATTCCAGATACAGTCGGTATGTGAATAACAGTCTGATTACTTTTAGCGATGCCAGTAAGTGGATAGCACCCGACTCAATCGATAATGGAACCAGAGAAGTCATTCGGTGTTCCGATTCGACAATCGACCTGATGAGAATTATGTGGCACCGCATATCATCTAAACGGATTATATTCAGAAGACCAGAAATCAGGCTAGTCGCTCCGCCTACTCATATAATTGATCCATAGCCACATATATTATGACAAACTAAATGGTAGTTCGAGTGATGCGATATGGAAAACACTCAGCACCGTGGGGCAATTATTAAGCCCATTGTGGATTATCCACTTGGAACTTTATTGGTTATTATTCAGATGAATAAACAACCACAAAGGGGACAACACAATAACATTATAAATTATAATTTAACCACACAGGTGTTTTGGACAATCCCTTCACTGGTTGTATCATATTTTGTTCATTAGGCGGTCTGTTGGATGAAATAAGTAAATGCTTTGTCCCATTCGATGTACCAACGACGGTATGTCAGTTTCGTAATGTGTCGTAAACTGTCCCCCGTTATTCACAAACGATAGATTTTCAACACCTCACGATAATAAACAACAATACATGGGGGAATGGTTCGTAAAAAACGACCAATTTTGAAGGGAATTTCGTATAGTTTGAGTATTTAGTGGCACAAGCTGTCGCTTTATGCCCACAAAATCACAATTCCTACCCGCCTTACAGAAAAACTGGACCAGTTGACCCTTGGAGGACCACCTTCAGATATCCTGGGGGGATGGTACGTAAAAATCGACCAATTTTGAAGGAAATTTCGTATAGTTTGAGTATTTAGTGGCACAAGCTGTCGCTTTATGCCCAAATAATCACCATTCCTACCCGCCTTACAGAAAACCCGGACCAGTTGACCCTCGGTTGACCAGCTTCAGATATCCTGGGGGGATGGTACGTAAAAATCGACAAATCTTGAAGGAAATGTCGTATAGTTTGAGTATTTAGTGGCACAAGCTGTCGCTTTATGCCCACATAATCACCATTCCTACCCGCCTTACATAAAACCCGGACCAGTTGACCCTCGGTTGACCAACTTCAGATATCCTGGGGGATGGTACGCAAAGATCGACCAATTTTGAAGGAAATTTCGTCTAGTTTGAGTATTTAGTGGCACAAGCTGTCGCTTTATGCCCACATAATCACCATTCCTATCCGCCTTACAGAAAACCCGGACTAGTTGATCCTCGGTTGACCACCTTCAGATATCCTGGGGGGATGGCACGTATCAATCGACCAATTTTGAAGGAAATTTCGTATAGTTTGAGTATTTAGTGGCACAAGCTTAACAAGTACAACACTTCCAACATTTGACGTTTCTTCTTGTCGAGCATATTGACCACCCAACTGTTGAATTTGTTGCATTTGTTAAGTGTTACTTCTCACACAATGGAGTGAAATAATTACTGCAATTACCAGGTGTAGATTCAACAATACTTCAACAACAAGTGTTACAACAATAAAACAATTCAAGTGTTATGAAGCCAGCACTTCACAAGTTTAATATAAACACTTGAAGTGTTACCACATACTTATCAAGTGCAAACTTGTACCTAACACGTTTCAAGTGGCATGATACTATAACTTGATATATTTTAATATGGGCGAACCAAGAAAGTGTTACATGGAGCACCTTAAGTTTTATTACACTTCAAACTCTAAGAGCGTACGTTTTGTTTTCGTAAGCGGTGATATACAACAACACTTTCCCTCATCTTTCCTTTGGGCTTGGGACCAACAGACTCTTGTCTGGCAGATTTACAGGTTAAATAAATTAACAAATAGACACACAATAGGAGAACAATTAACCAAATAAATACACAAAATACCGTAGGTGAGATAGCTCATCGGTCACTCTACGGTGTTAATCACTATGTACCTGTATGCGCCAGCACATACAAGAAGTTTCCTGATCCACTAGCTACAATTAATTGAATATTATTGCATATATAAAGACAGAATTTCACTGATACATATTGTTGAATGATAAATGGGAAAACAATGGTGTAAAATATATATGCAGTGTTGCTTAGTAATCACTGTGCATATCTCGAACACGCATAAATCAACAAATATTTCAAAACTAAAAATGGATATATGACATCCAAGATAACTAAAATAACACTTTAGATAGTGCAAGCCACACTTTAATATACATTGCAAATTCGCATCATACGCAAAGCCATACTGATTACGTAATGACCCATGCTGAACTAAAATGTGACCGTCATTCATGGTCAAGCAACATTAAACACAATGGAACACATAACACATAGCTTCACAATATACATCCATAATTGAAAAAGGTAAATGTTTGCTTGGTGACAGTTAAACATCGAGATAGAGATTTCATCAGTGTATCGGATGTCCACAATGTGGGATGCGGTACGTATCACATACTGGTAGCGAATAGCATGCACCGTATTGCCTTGAGAATGATGATTGATCATCATAGTTAAAACCAGCCAGAAAACATTCCATAGATATTTGCAATAGTTATCAATACCTGATACAATCAATAGTCGTCAACACAATCATGATATATACAATACAGTACACGAGAGTTATACATTGAAAAGACGCATGTTTTCAATCAATACACAACGCTAACAAGCTATGAGATATGTAGACAAGATCAAAGCATTTCTGCATACCAACGTTCTACAAATGTCAGTCATTTATAAATAATAAGAATTCAGAGTTTACGGCGACCGTCATTATGATTCCAGATTGTGAACATGAACACTGCTATAAATTTACGTCTCATTTCAGCCAAACCTTGGCTGTTTATTTCACAGGAGTTTCTGGGATAACCTGTGTGTCGGCTCAGAACATGCGTGCCAATTGAGGAGAACACGCGAAGGATTTGTGTAAATGTTAGCCCAAACGACATTTCGAAGTAACGACTGCTTTGTTGTTTATTTCGAGGAATAATACCGCATCATATGAATTCAGCCCAAATATATTGACAGGTGTCAAGGGTCAAACTCAAAACTGAGCAATAAAAAACTAATATTAATAAATACCGAGTATATTTAATTTAACGCCAATGGGTCGTTTATGTGCGTTCAAGAGTGTATTTATGCCTAAAGCAAAGTGAAATAACGATCTTAAAATGAATTGGCCGGTATATTGTATTAGTTATCAGGGTTACCAGGGTCGTAGTTGCATAAATTACAATATAGTTTATGTTTATGCTAAGATAACTTGATCGGTATTGAGGTTAACACATATCCCATATATGGACATTCCAAATATGGAAAGTGACGTGCGCAAAATATAGCTGTGCATCGATATCGGTTATCTGGGTCAGATATATTTATAGCGTCGAAGCGAAGAAATGTCAAATTCCTTGTCTGGATACGCGTCTTATTCTCACGTATACCGTGTTTATATCGGTTTTATTCTATGTGTTGTTGTGTATTGTATTACTTTGATCAAGGTTGCGCTTTTGTTATTCTCACAAAAGGTAAATTTGATGCGTGTTTACATTTCAAAATTTCGTCGGCCATGTATAGTAACACTGAATTCCACATTCCTGAATTACGAGACTAATTGATCGAATGAGGTCAATTTTTCGCATATAACAAGACACGTATATGTTATTCTGGACAATTCTGTCGAGTGCCGAATCTCATTTCGCATTATTTTCGTTTTTATCGAAAAATAATCGTTCTCTAGCTATGCCTATGGACCATGTAAATTTTTTCAACCAAAAAAAATTCATTGTTTTGCCAATTTCAAGCTAGTTGATAGCATGGTCATGGTATAATTTGGCCTAGCGAGTGTCGGTAGACGTTTCTTGAGTGTGCACAACAAATTTTGGTCCCAACGAAGCAGGCTAAAATCGTGAAATTTGTCAATATTACTTTGCGTGTGAAGAAAATATTCATTTAAACTTCCAAAATTGGTTGAAATATGCTCAACAACATACAGTTGAATGGTGACATTATTTATAGTCACCGACTAACTTCCACGATGAATCAAATTTGTTTTTATTGGTGACAATTATGTCGCGAGAGATAAAAATGTAAATTTTTTAAAGAAAATGTTAAATTTTAGCTCATTTTAAGACTTTAATTGCTTGTAGATTGGTGTTAATTATCTTTGTCAATGATGTCATGTCACGCTTGTTAATAATTCATTTGTTCGGAAATACTAATTGGGGGTCGAAATGTATAAAAATTTAACTCCCACCACTTCCAAAAACAACACCGATAAACAATAACACTCTATAACACGCTATTTATTGTCCTGATATCAGTGATATAAATGAATGCCTAAAATTAGTATTATCCTGAAATAAATTTATGCCACTTTGGCGAACATGGGAACCACGGTACAATTTATGCCATTTAGGCACACTTCAGAGTGAAATCAGGGCTTATATTTCGGCGAGAATCCAAATTTAGATTCTCGTAAATATTCTCGCAAATTACCCTGAATTCTCGTGAAAAAGTAGATATGAATTCTCGCAAAATCAGATGAAATATATGCCCTGGAAATATAGCAAATCGTTTAATGCTTTAGAATTTTGGTTTTCGGAGATTTATATATATGCTTCAAGACATATTATGGACTTGTTATGGACTTTTTCGGGTGCGAGAAATTGATAAGTTAGTGCTCAGGCACTTTGCCAACCTGGGGAATGTTATCATTCTACTAACATCACTGAAAATTTCCAAAAAAATCTGCCACACCACTTCATAGAGAACATCGTCTGAACTACTCCAAATTGTAAATATTTACATCTCGATTCGGGGCGCAACTATCGGCTATAATTAAACAAAAATGATTTTGCCATCTAGAGTCATTGCATTTAACTAATATATAAGAATGATGTTGTGTATCATCCATTTGGATTAATATTCGTAACGAATAACTACTTTGAGAAAGATTATTCTTAATTTCTATTCGATCACTCTGCCCGGTGTCTGCCGGAGTGTTTCACATCACTTTAATCAAGGAAGACTGTTCAGAAAAACTGCATTTCAAGAAATCGTTTAATGCTTTAGAATTTTGGTTTTCGGAGATTTATATATATATGCTTAAAGACATATTATGGACTTGTTATGGACTTTTTCGGGTGCGAGAAATTGATAAGTTAGTGCTCTCGCACTTTGCCAACCTGGGGAATGTTATCATTCTACTAAAATCAACACTGAAAATTTCCACAAAAATCTACCACCCAACTTCATAGAGAACATCGTCTGAACTACTCCAAATTGTAAATATTTACATCTCGATTCGGGGCGCAACTATCGGCTATAATTAAAAAAAATGATTTCGCCATCGAGAGTCATTGCATTTAACTAATATATAAGAATGACGTTGTGTATCATCCATTTGGATTAATATTCGTAACAAATAACTACTTTGAGAAAGATTATTCTTAATTTCTATTTGATCACTCTGCCCGTTGTCTGCCGGAGTGTTTCACATCACTTTAATCAAGGAAGACTGTTCAGAAAAACTGCATTTCAAGATCACCAAACAACTTTCCTTTTTAGGGCCACCACATCTTTCCAAAGATGTACTTCTTCCATTTTGCTATCAAAGACCGAAAAATGTCGTTAAACTACAGATCCAAATACCCACTAAGGGCCCCTATATCTTGAAATATTAAAGACCGAGAATGTCGTTAAACTATAAAGACCGAAAAATGTCGTTAAACTAGAGATCCAAATACCCCCTATATCTTGAGATATTATAAAGACCGAAAAATGTCATTAAACTATTAAAGACCGAAAAATGTCGTTAAACTAGAAATCCAAACATCCCCATCCCCTATTTTTTTTAGACAATTAGTAACGAAATATGTCGTTACACCATTAATAGATAATTTGTGTTTATGAAAGTCTGGCACCCATTAGCAGTTTGTTTTCAGTACATTTTAATATTCATTGGAACGTAAACAATTATTCGCTGCCTTTCGTTACTGGTTTCCTCGACTCAAATATTTCTCACTGCTCAATACTTCAATACTTATAATTAAAAAAAATGTTCTGTGTTTTGTGTCACTTCTTAATAGCATTATGTATTCTGCTATTGACAAGAAACAAAGTTGCAGTATACTTTAAAGGTATACGGAAGGCCTTGGTGGGTATCCTGTGAACATATTTCCACCTGTCAAAAACCGCTACAAACGAAAATAATATTCAAATATAGACATACTTTGTTAATATACAAATGAGAAATATCTCATAAACAGTATGTTATTGTCGTAAATTTGACGATTGTTATGTAAACAAAGCGTAAAAAGTTACTTTCTTGGTGTTTCTTTATATTATGATGGTAAACATAAAGAGCGTTCTTTGTTGCTCAATTCCTTATTTGGAAATAATAAAGAGCGTTTATACCATTTGTGTGTGATTAGCCAGTAGCATTGTGGTGCCTTCTATAACAAAAATCAGACTCTTGTTTAGGTAAAATTTAGTAGGTCTTTATGTGAGCATGAGGTTTACGCGATAGTGATCGTATATTTGAACCAAAATGTATGCGTTTTAATATTTTTCTGTTTACGGTGTTTGGAACAAATATGAATATTTTCGACAACTAAGCCCCCTCGTCCCTTTAATATAATTAATATAACATCCCTCATCCAATAATCTCCAAATTGAATATCTAATTTCAATCCTAGTTACACGTCACGCCGCCCGTCATCATTTGCCAATTGTACACCCTTTTTTTGCTGCTGCTGCAACTGTTCAATTTCTTTAAAAATTATTGAAAAAATGGCCCTCCCGCCCGCCGACATTTACTTCTGATTTTTTTTTATCATCGGTCCGCACCAAAATTGAGCACACGTCCCTATATAATATACCTATTTAAACCGAGTATACACGGTGGTGTAATAGATCAACCGTTAATTTAACCGTTTAGGTAGCATATTTCCACGTATACGTTATCACGACAAATCCCTGCTGATCTGTTATTAATGAACCAAACACTTAACATGTCAACACACTCTGGCCCGCCAATGCTACAGTGTATAAACGTAACGGGGCAAATATGCACATTATATTGGAGAGCATTCACCATGGGCAATCTGCTCACCCCTTTTAGCCGATACGATAGAAACTAAACGATTTGTTACTTCTAATTACCCGTACTTAATTACACAGTCTTATTAAAACCAGACCTAATTTTCATTACTTTCAAGGTAAGGAAACCTTGGTCTAGTTATTACTAGACTGTTAATTACACTACTTGCGTGTTAATAAAGTACGACCCCATTACCACTAAAGGTGAAACATGGGATTTAGAACATTAATATTCACTCTTACATAGTTCCACATTCAAGGTGTAATCGTATGTCAGTTGTAACGTTGTGAAACTGCAACCGAACTGAATTATTCTATGCTAAATAGTTCATGGCTGACCTGATGCATGCATCTTAGTTTTCTTGTAACCTGTGTCGCTATCAAATGATGAGTAAGTTGATGAGTCAGACAAATTTGACAATAAATGAACACCATTTGTGAAAACCACACAACGTATGATATTTAAAAGGTAAATCATATTGATGCACTGACATACAGGACAAAATAAATACATGACATGGAAGCAAATCAGCGTGATGCTCTGGAAAGAGAAATGCGGCGTTGACTGAGTGTTGTGACTCAGCAATATAATATCAAATCCGGTTATATCCTGTCAGGACGCAGTGCAATCAAGTATTATTAGCGTTGGACAACGCAGTCTCCTTTATTGTTCGTAAACGCTGAAATACAAACAAAACTTCCCATCTTTCCTTTGGGTTTGTGATTTACAGATTAAATAAATGAACAGATGGACAACCAATAGGCGAATAAGTAACACACGGAAATAAATGAAATACCTTAAGTGAGGTAGCCCATCAGTCAATCTACGGTGTTAATCACTATGTACATGTATGCGCCAACACATACAATAAGTTTCTTGATCCACTAGCTACAATTAATTGAATAGTATTGCATAACATAATTTCACTGGTACACATTGGTGAATGATTAATTGGAAAACTGTGATGCAAGATGGATATGCATAGTTCTGCTTAATAATCACCACTGTGTTCAACTCGAACACACGAACATCAACAATTATTTTAAAACTAAACATTTATACATGTCAGGCTAGAAAACTAACTTTTGGTAGGAAAATTGGGCAAGCCACACATTCATATTCGTTGCGATTTAGCAACACGGTAGCGTGACTACCAGCGTTCAGTATACGTAGCCATACAGATTAATTAAATTACTGATGCTGAACTAAAATGCGACCGTCATTCATTGTCAAGAAGTACCGTATGTCCACAATGTGCGTTGCGGTACGTATCACATACTGGTAGCGAAGAGCAAGCACCGTATTGACTTTAGAATGTTGATTAATCATCATAGTTAAAATCAGCCAGATGGAATTCCATAAATATGAGCAACATAGTTATCAATATCAGATACAATCTCAACACCATCATGATATATACAAATACAGTACACGAGAGTTATACATTGGAAAAACGCAAGTTTTCAATCAATACACAAGGTTACCAAACTATGAACTATGTAGACAAGATCAAACCATTTCAGCATACCAACGTTCTACAAATTTCAGTCATTTATAAATAATAAGAATTCAGAGTTTATGGCGACCGTCATTATGATTCCAGATTGAGAACATGAACAATGCTATTGAAATACCTTAGGGTGGGTAGCCCATCGGTCACTCTACGGTGTTACCTGTATGCGCCAGCACAAACAAGAAGCGGGTGGCCAGTTTCCTGATCCACTAGCTACAATTAATTGAATAGCATTGCATAACATAATTTCACTGGTACACATTGGTGAATGATTAATTGGAAAACTGTGATGCAAGATTGAAGTATATTGTTCTGCTTAATAATCACTGTGTTCAACTCGAACACACGCACATAAAACTATTTTAAAACTAAACATTTATACATGGCAGGCGAGATAACTAACACTTTTGGTGGGGAAAGTTTTGCAAACCACTCATTCATATATGACCGATGCTGAACTAAAATGCGACCGTCATTCATGGTCAAGCAGTAACTAACATATTGGAAGGAATAACACATAGCATCACAAATATACATTCACAATTTGGAGCGTAATTCTTTGCATGGGGACAGTTATACCTCAAATTAGAGATTTCACCAATGTATTGCATGTATACAATGTATGATGGTCGATGTCTGCATGGAGATGCATCGTATTGATGGGGTTGGTCATCACAGTGAAAACCAACCAGAGGACATTCTATAAATATTTCCAACAAAATTATCAAATATCTGAAACAAACAATAATCTTCAACAAATTCATAATATATATAGTAGACGAGATATATACATTGCTTTCAATAAATGTATAAGGTTGGACAATCATGAGTTGTTTACAGGGACAGCGTATCAACGTTCTAGAATTTATCATTCATTTATGAATAATACATATGAGGCCATAACGTGAATATTTATTATGCCGGTTAACCATACACGGTTCAGAATATGCACATCTACACGATCAGAATATTAATATGAAAACATAGTTTATGATTCCAGATTGCGAACATAAAAACTGTTGACGTCTCTTCCCCTGTTAAGTAATGAGCAAGTTGATGAGTCAGACAAATTTAATAGCAAAAAAACACACTTTTAGTCACTTTGTGCTGACCTAAAAGTGAGTCATGTTGGTTCACTGACATACAAGACGATAATTGCCTTATCTGGAAGAAAACCAATGAGGTCTTCGCGAAACACACATGGATTGAGTATCGAGCAATGTGCACAAAAGCGACATATCATACAATATTATCGCCAGTAGTAAATGGTTGACAATGACCTACAATGGAGCAAACAACGCCAGGAATATTCATAGAACTATTACTGGAGCAAACAGCGTCAGGAATATTAATAGAAATATTATGTTGGCACAATGAGATAATTGAAAGGAAACAAAGACATGCTGCTTGAAATCATAATGTAATTGTCAAGATGCATTCAGGTAGCCTTGAGTATCCGACATCACCTATATTAACACACGAAGCGGAGGATATACAACGAACACAAATATAAATGTGGTTTGTAGCTTAATTGGATGGTCTTGTCTTGAGTGACATGACAATTGGATCCATAAGATAAATCGTTCACAATGGTGAAAAACATGAATGTGAGAACACATATTACACTCAAGCACATTGTGAATATCATCTCGAATAACTAAGAATATACGTTGGCGTCATGTCAAAATTCAGAATGATATCCTACATTTTCCAGACACTATCAATGACTTGACTAGTTTAGTGTATCGCTCTTCCTCAGTTTGCATATGGGGAGCATGAACATACAGCATGCAAGAAATAGAGGATATGAGATGAGTGTTTCTCTCATATGATATTTATGAAACGAGTCTAAGAATTTTCAGTTTTCTCGAGCCTCTGGCGAGAGAAAACTGAAAATTCGTGACGAGTTTCATAAATATCATATGAGAGAAACACGAATTACATATTCTATTTATCATATGACACCTATAAATTGATTATGATGTCCAAAACGCACACAAATCACTAAATAGCTATATGACATCGGCAGCAAAAGGTTAATGTGACGTCACTTCATTGCACCGGAAGCCCAATTACACCTGGTGAACTAGCAGAAATAATATTCACGCGAAGATATAGTGCGCTATTCTGTTCTCAGTTTGTGACATTATATCGTATGTTTATTAGATAAATACGAATTACATATTCTATTTATCGTATAACAATGTCCAAAACTATATATTTCAAGATTATATTTGTGAGAATTTCGGCATCGCGTTGATTGACGCGCACGAATTTGACCTGCATTTAGTCAGGGATGCCCGGCTGCCATTCAGCCAATCAGAACACATTTTTTGTCAACAAACCAATCAAATTATCGGAAGGTGATATGAACTAGTAGTTCATATGAAATTGATTTATGACATAGATTCCAACGTAAATAATGATTGAGTCATATGATAAAATGATATACAATCTAAATGTAGTAAGGTATATGATAACATCCTATTTTCTCGCACCTTTAACGATAACGGCAGTGCAAGGCACGTCCATCGACTGCACTGGGTACCGGATAATTCGGTCGTCAATTTATTTCATACCATCATAGATGTACCAGTTGCCATTAAGTGGTATGCCGGCTAGAAAATGACTACTTTGTTCTGAATAAAACGTAAAGTCGATGAGTGTAAACTATTGGCCCAAAACACGGATACAGTCTCTTTTTATATACTGCAATTCGCAGAGACAAGAGGAACACATTTTCGGCTTTCGAGCAAGCCGCTTCTCATGCCACATGCTAATGCTCTTTTGTAGCCTCGAATCTTCAGCAGCAGCATTGTTTTTTTTAGTGCCGCAACAGATCGGCCATAAAAAATATCTACCTTGCCATCGCAGCGGTTTGATCTACACTTGTATATTTCTTGTGTTTCAAAAGACCATGTGAACTGTTCTAAGAAATGAGCAAACTCCGAACCAAAATTGTTGTGTACATGATCAACATTTTATTTACGATCTCTGTGAAGGAAATGCAGTTTCCCTTCAAAACTCAGACCAGTATTTATCAAGTGCAATGACTGCCTTAATATATCTACAGACATTTTCTCGCTGCCTAAAACACTACCTGCATCTGGAAACTCTGTAAGTTGTAAGTTGACCAACTCATATTGTGATGCGAAAATGGCAAGTATGTTGTCGATTGTACATGTGTTGGTTAATCGACAACTAAAACCACATTCATCAATCCCATTGCCACCCCATTCTGGAACATTTGGTATGTTTGCTCTAACAGTGAACCCAAAGTCGGATGGGGAAGGATATGATGGAAAATCGCTTGGCATCAAAGGCAATAGAGATGTGTTTGTTTGTGGTGTTGGCATAAATGAGTATATTATTCTTAAGGGTACCCAGTTTATTCCCAGGTCAAGTGCTACAGCAAAGCGGGTGTTTCCCTCATGTACAAACGCCGATCCCTCTGGATATTTCCCACACCCATGTTTGTTCACGGAAAGTATTAATGGGGTGTGAATTGACCCAAATGTCTGAATACTGTCCTTGACACTTTCCAAATGCCCTGGATATTTTTCGCATTGAGTTCTGTGAACTTCCACGAAATGAACTAAGTCATTTGGCGAAACTTTCTCTGTCACAGACAATCTTATAATAGGGATATCACTCTCAGAATGTCGCCCCAGTAGCGCGCGGTATCGACTCTGTATATCATCTGTGGTACACTCTGTATTGTCTTGAATAGTTTTAGCTGTTTGCTGTTCAGCATTTGTAACTGCAGCAACACTTGCTGACACGGGTCTCGTGATTGGGGAACAAATTGAGCAAACAAATTGCTTATTACTTCCCTTGATTTGTTCACTGACGCAAGATTCGTGATACCAGATTTTACAATCTTGGCACTCTACCATTATTCGTGAATCATAGCCGTTTTCTGCCACAGAATAACCGGGTAATCTACAGGAACAGTATATTGTTACTGTGACTATTGTTGGTTTTGAAATAAGTATTTTTTTGGATGATGGAAATTGTACGACAGATTGTTTTGAAATGCAATTTGAAAGATGCTTTCTGCATGTTTTTGGCTTGAATGAACGCCTAACCGGATCGCCGGAGCGACATAGTTCAGTGGCTGCAGCTATTGCCAAAACACCAGAGTCTGCCTTTTCTGACGAGCATAGATCATGAAAATGAAACTTTCCTTTTTGCATTCTTTCCAACGGATTGTGGTGTCAATTGGCACCCATTCATTACCAACTCTCCATGATTGACTATCAATTGTCGTAGTATCTTTCAGTACATCAGGCGATTGTGCAATGTTTAAAGTGAATGACAAATATACGTGTGTTTCACCTATTGTGCCATTCCCAAAATAAACACACATATAAGTCACCGGGGAGGCTCACGATCTGCACAAACTTTCCCACCCATCTACTAAACTTTATTCCATCGCTCAGGGACACTTTCTGATTTCCTGCAACATCGGGAAACTTTCGTTTCAAAAGCGCAATGGCACAACAAATTTATCGTTTCTTCTGAAAGGTATGTCCCAGCAACATTTAGCTCAAACACGATCTTGTCCATTTTTCTTTTCTTTATTTTAGATTTGTATGGATGCATATTTTGCTCGAGACCTTTCACCTTTCCAGCCACCTTCCGCTTTTTGGGAAGAACGATTTTTGATTGTCCAGTGGAACCAATTTCACTTTTGGACTGAGAATACTGCCAACTGTCATATATGTATGAAAGTGTTTTGTATTTTTGGTCAAATTCAATATTGTCAAAGCCAATTTATTATTATATTGTAAAATACCATCTGTTACAACATAGAACTGAATGATTCACTTCAATTTCCAGGATTGTGTGCAGAATACAACCACAGATAGGACACAAGCGGTCCAGCAAAAAGAAAAAAAACGGACACGCACAGGAAACTGTTGAAGCTCTCAACAGAATTGGGACAGTCAGCCCTCGGCATCACAGAATGATAATGTAAATTTGCTCTGTCCACAACATGTTCGATAAAATATTCGACAAAAGATTCAACATTATGCAAGCCTGCAAATAGCGTGTCTGTCATTTACAGAATGAGGTTCACAGAGGGTGAATTTACTGATGCTAGCCGACTATGGTAGCCCGCTATGCGCGATAGCGTCACTAAATTCACCCTCCGGGGACCTCATTCTGCTTAGGCCCTCAACTGCTATGGTAGACCTAGGATCAGATGAGGCATAAGCAGAATGAGGTCTCCAGAGGGGGTGAATTTGGTGATGCTAGCCCGCTATGCGAGATAGCATCACTAAATTCACCCTCTGGGGACCTCATTCTGAAAATGACAGGCTCACTATTTGCAGGCTTGACATTATGATGCAAGATGTGTTCTGTATTTATTTTAAAATAATAAATCTGAGTCAAAGACACCTGTCTAAATAAACTTGTATCAATTAATATTGATTTTATATCAACTATTTCTTGTATAATGCAATAATCTATTGGGACATTTTTTGGTTACTATTTTATAACAGACTGTCAGGAAACTATATAAAACTTGTTACATTCCCCACTTAATTTGAGGTTTCCCCATGAACAAACGCTATAATTGTCACATATTATGCTATCTTGATCACCGTCATGTATTGGTACGCAGCTGGAGAAATGTTATTACTAATAGTGGAATAGTAATGTATCACGTTCCTTTACCCCCAACACAAATATTGCTTTCATAGTTTCACTGATCAGTCTTAAAATTATTCACAAATTTTGTTTTTGCGGTGGTAACTATGGTCGTGTTAACCATGTTGTGGCTTCGTTCATGGAGCACAAGATTGTATTTTGAACTAATCCATGGCTCAAATCATTTATTTGTTGCATATATTCTGTTGAGTATAAAAGGAGATGGTCCCATACATGGCTGGATTTGGTGTACAGTAACCCTTTAATTGATAGAAGCGTTTCCGGCGAGGGGTCTTTGATTCATATTTATTATTTTATATTCATGAAACTCTATAAAACTTGTTATAGGCAGAGATAGACTCTGGCTTTGATGCGCGTCTTGTTCTGCTTATTGTGGTCAATTAACATATAGCTGATTAAAGGCACGGCGGCGTTCATTGCAGAAATATTCATATTTGTTCAAATTGCCATCAACCGAAGGAATATTATAACATATATAGTTTTGTTCTTATGCCAAACATAATCAGCGCGTAGATAGTATGCTATAGACGTACGATGGTGTGCGTAAACAAGAGCATGATTGTGTTACAGAAGCTTTGCTTCTGTTTACATAATGCAGCACAATTTTATTGGTTAATTACACAAATGATATAAACACTCTTTATTATTTCCATATCAATTTTCGTGTGTTTGTCGAATCTCATCTGTATATATATGTCTAATTCAACTCAATATTTGGCACGCGCATCTTTAAACATGGTATACAAAAGTTCATGGTGATCCGTTGTAGAAAGACTGAGATATAACACATTTTTATACGCCCTTTTGAAAAAAAGGTCGTATTATGGAAATGGGTTGTCCGTCCGTCGTCCGTCCGCCCGTCCGTATTTGGTTTCCGGATGATAACTTTAGATTGAATAGAGTGAACTGAACCAAATTTGGTATGTTAGTTTACCACACCAATACACAGATCACGTTCGAATATGGGTTTCGTCCACATGATTTTGACTGAGTTATGCCCCTTTTTGTCCGCCGACCCAACGGGTTCGGAGGACTATTACAATCAGCCTGTGCGTGCGTGCGTGCGTGCGTGCGTGCGTGCGTCCGTCCGATGTTTCCGGATGATAACTTTAGTTAGAATGAACCAAATTAAATTAAATTTGGTATGTGGGTTTACTAGCAAAAAAGACAGGTCAAGTTCGAATTCTGGTTCCGTCCGCCAATTTTCACCAGAGTTACGGCCCTTTTTCGACTTAGAATTTGACCGTCTGTTAACATTTTTGGTTTCCGACCGATAACTCCAGTTTGGATTATTTGATCTGAACCAAAGTTGGTATGTGTCTTTCTCCCAGCAAAACACAGGTCAAGTTCGAATTCGGGTTCCGCCCGCCAATTTTCACCAGAGTTATGTCCCTTTTTTACTTAGAATTTTTGCCAATTTGAGGTTTCCGGATGATAACTTTAGTAAATGTGTACTGAATGAAATTAAATTTGGTATGTAGGTTTACTAGCACTAAAGACAGGTTTTTATGCGCAAACAACGGTCGTATCAAGCCGACACTTAGAGGCGGACATGGGGTCTACAGACCTTTTATTGTCCGCCGACCCAACGGGTTCGGAGGACTATTATAATCAGCCTGTGCGTGCGTGCGTGCGTGCGTGCCTGCGTCCG
Organism: Siphonodentalium dalli; assembly: GCA_032622095.1. Taxonomy (NCBI): domain Eukaryota; kingdom Metazoa; phylum Mollusca; class Scaphopoda; order Gadilida; family Siphonodentaliidae; genus Siphonodentalium; species Siphonodentalium dalli. The sequence goes on along the minus strand of CP136069.1, from coordinate 36,985,552 downwards.
TGCGTCCGTCCGAGGTTTCCGGATGATAACTTTAGTTAGAGTGAACCAAATTAAATTAAATTTGGTATGTGGGTTTACTAGCAGAAAAGACAGGTCAAGTTCGAATTCTGGTTCCGTCCGCCAATTTTCACCAGAGTTATTCCCCCTTTTCGACTTAGAATTTGACCGTCTGTTAACATTTTTGGTTTCCGACCGATAACTCCAGTTTGGATTATTTGATCTGAACCAAAGTTGGTATGTGTATTTCCCAGCTAAAGATACAGGCCAAGTTAGAATATGGGTTCCGTCCAATAATTTTACATGAGTTACGGCCCTTTTTCGACTTAGAATTTGACCGTCTGTTAACATTTTTGGTTTCCGACCGATAACACCAGTTTGGATTATTTGATCTGAACCAAAGTTGGTATGTGTCTTTCTCCCAGCAAAACACAGGTCAAGCACTAAAGACAGGTTTTTATTCGCAAACAACGGTCGTGTCAAGCCGACACTTAGAGGCGGACATGAGGTCTACCGACCTTTTATTCGACTTAGATTTTACCTGATTTGCGGTTTCCGGATGATAACTTTAGATTGAATAGAGTGAACTGAACCATATTTGGTATGTTAGTTTACCACACCAAAACACAGATCATTATCGAATATGGGTTTCGTCCGCATGAATTTGACAGAGTTATGCCCATTTTTCGACTTAGATTTCACCTGATTTGTGGTTTCCGGATGATAACTTTAGATTGAATCGAGTGAACTGAACCAAATTTGGTATGTTAGTTTATCACCCCAAAATACAGATCGAGTTTGAATATGGGTTTTGTCCGAATGATTTTTACTGAGTTATGCCCCTTTTTCGATTCAGATTTTTACCTGATATGCGGTTTCCAGATGATAACTTTAGATTGAATCGAGTGAACTGAACCAAGTTTCAAACGAATGAATTGAACCTTGCCCACTCCAGTAAGGGCGTATTGTGCCCACGCCCCGACGGCGTGCTCTTGTTGAAGGTTGGAAATTCCATATTGCCCTTGAAATTCGCTCAGGATAAAAATTGTTTCTAATTTATCAACATTGTTTTTAGGTATACGTCTCCCCTATTATAGTATAGTGACACAATTCAGTTTGTGCAAACAATATGTGCGAGTTATATAGCAGTGTTATCTGGTGACATGGTTTCAATGTAATAATGTACTTTTATGGGTTATCATACTCAAGGAATTGCACACAAAGTCCTTGTTCTATGCATATTGTACATGATTAAGGCACTAAATGAGTTGTGCTTTGATCCATTACCTTCCTTTTTGACAGGCAATTCTCCAGTTGGTAAATAGATAGTCCTGATCCAAACTTCCAACTGTGTTTGTATGTTTGTTATTCAAATCACCTTTGTATTTATTATATGTTGAGAAACTCCTGTTATTAATGTGTATTATAATACAAATGTTATCTTTAAACTTCAAATCAAACTTATGGTGTTTTAAGCTTCCATCAATAACATTAATTTATCTCATTTCCTCTCATCCCTTTATAGTTATGATATATAATTTTATAGTACTACCTGCTCTTCAATATTATTTTTCTCCATAAGCAATTTTTTGCAACCACACTAAAATTTAATGTGCAATAGATGAACGGTACACATTTGTATGGGTTCATATTTTTTATAATGGCATGTGTCCTAATATCAATGAATATAGATTTTTCCCTATACGAATGTGAAAGTTTGGAAGATACCTTGTCAAATAAAAAAATGTATTTCTGTGGGCATGCCTGTTGAATTTAGAGCAACAATTTTGGATTTACATGTAAAAATACGGCTCTTCCAAATACAGAGCATCCGTATTTTTATGGCAGTCCGTAATATTACGTATTCGTATTTTACAATTGTCCATAAAAATTTGTTACGGTTGGCTGTAATATTACGTATCCGTGGTTTTACGGTTGCCCGTAATTTTTTTTTACGGTTGGCCGTAATATTACGCATACGTAGTTTTAGGGTTTTCCGTAATTTTTTTCACGGTTGACCGTAATATTACCGTATTTTTACGGTTGTTCGTGAAAATTATTACGGTTGGCCGTAATATTACGTATCCGTATTTTTACTGTTGTCCGTAAAAAAAAATTACGGTTGGCCGTAATATTACGTATCCGTATTTTTACAGTTGTCCGTAATATTACGGAACATGGTTCCGGCAGTATATTTCCGGAACCTTGTTCCGTAAAATAACGGAATATTTTTTAACAGTGTAGGTATTGATTTATTCATTGACGCTTAAGCATTGCTTAATTCATTTTAATTACGCTTATGCATAAGTGAATTACGCTTAAGCGTAAATGATTCACGCTTAATTGTAATTAGCTAATGATATTGGCTCACAGAAGTCACAGAAAAACAGCAAATCTTGAACTGGGACCACTTCCTAAGATGTGGTAGATTATTGAGGAACGCATGTTTTTAACAAAGAAATAATAATAATATCTCTGCCTTGTTTGTTTCATGTTATAACGTTCCCTGTCATAACAGGTCAGAATATCAAAAAGTTCACATGTTTGGTTTTCAATGACGCATTATTTTGTGCGTTTGTATGAAGTCACAAACTTATGAAACTACCAATTGCCAGGTATTCAACTTATTGTCAAATTTATTGATGTTATCTAATGACTTCACATCAGGCGTTAGCAAAAATTAGAAACATAAACTATTCTCAATGTTAACACTAAATACTGTGTTGCTATGTAACAATATAATTAATAATTTAATCGAATGTGTAATTGTTTTTTGCTTAACTCTCACATGACTGGAGCTTCTTGAATTTTTGTGAAAACCCAGTTCCAAAGCATTCTCTTATATAAGCGAGTCCCCCACAGGACTTACGCTATTTACCTTGACCTTGAAGCCAGTGCGTTCTCTTATATATGCGAGGCTCCCTATGGGAGACTCGCATATATAAGATAATGCACTGGCACATGATCTTTAATTCTGCACCATCGCAGCTCCCATCATGAAAGGGTTAAAAACAAATGCAGTGATAGATGCTAAACTGCAATTTGTTTAGCTACTTACAAGCTCTTTCTCAACAAGCAGTCAGCAGCTGTGGGTGACACATGCACGTGTCATCTGTGTACAAAACAACGTACGTTGATGAAATAAAAATAGCGCTACATAGCCCGAAGAAAAATACAGCCTGTGGTCAGGATATGATACTCAATGAAGATCTTAAAACAGCATCTGAGAAAATGTTGAATATATATTGCAGATTATTTAACTGTATTCTTAACTCAGGTTGCATACCAGATTCATGGGGTATAGGCACCATTGTCCCTATTTACAAAAATAAAGGCGACCCTTGCGATCCAAGCAAATATAGGCCCATCACAATCCTGAGCTGCTTTTGAAAGTTATTTACAAAAATGTCTTTCAAACAGGATATATGAATATGTAGAAAATAATAATATTCTCAAAGAAAATCAAGCCGGTTTCCGTAAGGGTTACTCAACTACTGATAATATGTTCATAATACATATGTTAAATGATCTCACAAAGAATTTAAACGGCAACCTCAATTGTGTATTTATTGACTTTGAGAAGGCATTTGACAAAGTCTGGAGACAGGGACTTTGGAAAAAACTATTGGCCTGTGATATAAATGGGAAATTATTTCGAGTATTACATGTATCAGAACATCAAATCATCGGTCAAGTCATGAAACAAGTATTAATCTCTTTTCCCATGTCTATCAGGGGTTAGGCAAGGTGTAAAACTTATCACCAATATTGTTTTCCCTATTTCTGAATGACCTGGATACTTTTATGATAAAGGAGAGTATTGTCGGCCTCACTAAAATCTCAAACCAGGCTGAACAAGAATTGAATGTTTACACGAAATTACTTCTCATTCTATATGCAGATGATACAGTGCTTATGGCCGAAACCCACAAAAACTGCAACAAGAACTCAACGTTTTCAGCTTGTACTGCAATAATTGGAAACTACAATTAAATATTAATAAAAACGAAAATTTTACTAATTTCAAAACGTAGCTTACAAAGAAACATACAATTCACATTTGATAGCACTAACTTTTATATAGTGAAAAAGTTAAATTATTTAGAAATTATGTATGCAAAATCGGGATCATACACAGAAACAAAACAAATTCGTGCAACAAAAGGCAGTCATGCAATGCACTCTGTTATATAAAGATCGAGAGAAAATAGCCTCTCAGTAGCTAATCAATTGGACCTATTCGATTCACAGGTGCTGCCAATATTATTGTACGGCTGTGAGATATGGGGTTATGGAGATAATCAGGTACTCTAAAATGTACACCGAAAATGTTTAAAAACATATCCTAAATTTGAAACCATGAACCCCCAATTATAAGATTTATGGTGAATCAGGAATATATCCATTGAACATCACAATAAAGTTAAGATTATTAAAGTATTGGTCGAAAATAAAAAATATGACACACACACGGTATGGGAAGAAAGTGCTTTATGATTTGTCAGTGAAACTTATGGGAGATGCCGATGAAAGGCATTTTAAGTGGACAAGTGAAATTCGAAAGATATTACATAGCTGTGGTCAGCCACATTTACGGACATTTGGTGAACTAAAGTGTGCCAATCAATTCCTTAGTTGCATGAAAAACAGTCTTCTAAGAGACTTTAAAATAAAGTGGGATTCTGAAAGGAACAAATCAAGTAGAGGCCAAATATATCGCATAGTTAAGCACCATTTTTCCTTTGAAAATATCTTGATATCTTAAAAGTAAAAACCGAATTGAATTTTGCAGATTCAGAACAGCGAACCACAACCTCCCAATATAAACTGGGAGATGGGACGGAACATCACACAATGAAAGAATATGTCGCTTAAGTAACCATAACATGACTCACACGAATTTCACTATTTGTTGGAATGCAACAAATTTGCGCATATAAGGAAGAAAATCATTCCCCAAAAATATGGTGATCAAATAAATATTTTGATTATGGATGAAATCCTGAACTCACATGACCCATAATTCTAAACCGAATATGCATGCTGATCCGAACAGTCCACACAGAGCTCTCAAATGTAAGCACATCGTGTAACACACTTTGTGCTAAAACCCATATATACTTATATATTAGATATGTGTTGTCTCTTCAAATATATTTAATATATTAATATTCATTATATGTATTATCCAATCCATTGCTCTATGATATATACTAATATAGACTATACTGTTAAATGAGTAAATTATACATGTATACATATACACATTATATATTGCTGAAGGTGCTCATTTAGACGGTAATTTAACGCAGGACTGTACCCTTTTACTTATACCAGCCCATTGTGTGTGTATTGACCCCATTCCAATCCATAACTTAACCTGAAGACAGCTAAAAGTTTTGAACCGCGTATAAACAACACCTGCAGGCATGCATCATGCCATGCAACACCCACACTGGGCCACAGTCCTGATGCGAACTCATCCATCAATTAAATATCTGAATTTGTCAAATTATCTTAATATTGTCACTCCTAAATTCCTAATTAGTTTTGAAAAACACACTATGTAACTATATCTGTCATTAGAAAGACTCTGTCAAATTACTACTGTTATATTACCGACTATGTACCGTTAAAAAGAAATGTAAACAAGGACACATGGATTCATCTGTTTCCGGAGGCAGTACTAACACTTTCGTACATGACAAATTCATACCACAGAGCCAAATGAAACACGATAACACCATACATTATTATATTCACATATTAGGATATATGTATCCTCATAGCACCGGTTACATGTATATAATATATATAACCTTGTATTCATTTGTAAATACTTCTTTCTCTGTACTTCTCTATGTTCATGCGAAATATGAGAATAAATCAATCAAGTCAACATTCGTGTTTACATAACATGTCATATGGAAGATCTGTGTGTGTGTGTGTCTGTGTGTGTGTGTGATCGCGATGGACTCGAAAACGGCCTAGCCGATTTCGATGAAACTTCGTATGTGCGGGTACTATCGGTCGGGAAGTGGCATAGGCATATTAATTTTCAGATCCGAGGTAAACTTTCACGTGCCGAGGTCAAATCTGTTTTTACGCTGTGTTACGGGACTTTCATTTGAGTTCGGTGCTTACAAATCGATTCGAAACAGCGCGAATAATAAAATGCCAGTCATAATAATGACACTGTGAGAATCTTTCGTGTTTCCTCTTTCCAACGATATATAATGCGTATGTATCCGTTTTAGTTATCTGCCTCAATTATCAAGAAGAAGTGGTATTATCTTCCATCAGGATAAAAACAATGCGTAACTTCTATGACGTCGTTAGAGGTCATAACTTTAGATCACGTTAACGCTTAACCGGCCGATGCATTTGACTGTTTCAGACGTCTTGGCGATATCTCGGGCACCGATGGTAATTTATCTTTACGTTGAAACTTGATAATTAATGAGCGTGTGTATATGAGGCGCGTTTATATACTTGAGTGGAAATCAAATCGGGTTAAACTGGCGGATTTTTACGGACGAAATTTGATATATAGGGTATCTCGGTATCCGTTGGGCCGATTTCCCGGTATCCGCTGGGCCGATTTCCACCATTTTTGGGGTGTTGGTGTTTGACCCCACCTGATCTTGACCTTCAACATGGTCAGTTCAAGGTCAAAGCCCGGACGAAGTCGGGTCACTTTCTAGTATATATATATATAAATATATATATATATATATATATATATATATATATATCGTTCTAAGCCTTTGTCTTGATACAGGATAACGTTATATTTAACCTGTTGTCCTAACGGCCTAAGCAGCATCCAAATTTTGAAAAATGTCCCACGGCAAAGTGTTATGTTAAAATTTAAGGTGATGACATGGTGAGGTTCGGCAAATGATATTTTCCTACAAACTTTGCATTTATTCGTTCTTTGTATGTCATCGCTTCTGAATTAATGTTTACCTTTAAATCATTATCAGTTTGCACAGACAAAATCTTACTGAAAACAGATATGTCTATGACAATATTGTGGCATTTACAAAATTACATGAAACAATACTGACATAAGAGTCTTTTTGTCATAAATACTGGGAGCCATCGATTATTTCCGAACATTGTTAAAAACATGGCCGCAAGTAGCTATCTTGGATTTTACTATTTGTATCACTAAATCCTGCGGCACACCCTACAGGCCACATCCTTCATCCGATCGTCACCACACTTCAATCGAATCTTCGACCTCTAGCTATCTATTATTTCCGTTACAAAATATGGCCACCAGCAGCCATCTTGGATTTCAAATTTGAACCCAAGGGCTGTTCATCTTGGATTTTAATTTGAATCCATGGGCACACCAAGACTCTGCCAGAGCACAGCAGTCATTATTCCTTTCTGATACTGTCACTGGCTGGGTACTAGTCTGTGGTTTCTGTATTTAGCGCGTGTTTTCCAGCGAAACCAATCGCCTGAAAGTCAAATTTCCTATGTGCTTTGAGAATAATTTCCATACTAAAAACTTAATGACAGATTGGAGTATCAGTGCGGTAGATTGGTGAGGATTTGCTCAGGATACATGTCAAAATTGGAGCAAATTAGAACTCTTGTATACTTGACTTGCCACGCGTGTGTTGTCGTGACATTGACGTCCATGTGCGTTTATACGTTTGTGTTGATATAATAATCGGAGAATCAAATCACACCATTTCAAAACATAGTTCTTTGCTTCTAGTGGGACTTTCCAAACTTAAGGTACGAAATTACACAAATTTTAATCAATATGTTGTGTTTTTAACAAGGGCAGCATGTTGCTCTACTCGCTTAGTATATATCTTAATATCAAGGACGTCCACCAAATGTGGGGAAAATGTCGCCGATAGCAGCGGTCTTATCGAGTCGTCAAGGGAGGTAAACCCTGCACAGGGTTTGTGGCACACCCTGTAGCCCACATATATATAACAAAGAACAAGTTTGTACATTTACAGGCATGACTATGATCAACTAAATGAGAGCTATTGAATTTGAACGATTTTCAATGAAAACATGGCTGCTGGTACACGTCTTGGATTTTGCTCAATCCATGACTAAATCCTTTGGCACACCCTACAGGCCATATCCCTCGTCCGATCTTCACCAAACTTCGTATGGATCTGTTGGGCGACCACTAGATGGGAGCCATTTAATTGTCACGAATTTCTTTGGAATACATGGCCGCCAGCAGCCATGTTAGATTTTACACTATGTATGGCTAAATCCTTTGGCTCACCATACACTACACTGGCCTCCAAATCTCCAAGTGCTGGAAATATCCACCTGAAACTCCCCTGTCCAACTGATGCCCATTTCAAACACAAAAATTTCACCAAAAGTCGGAATATATATGCTGGCCTAGAAACAACAAATTCCACATACATTACTGGTTGCAAAATCAACCAATGAGACAAATTTCAACCTATTGTTGGTGTGATATTTCCAACTAATATTCTGTCAGGTATGAAATGTCCAACTGTTAAAAAATATGACCATAGTTGGGGATACACCAAAGCCCCATGTCGACACACCCTTCTATGTTTATATTTATAAAGTAGGCTTGTTGTAGTTCCAAATAAAGTGACACTTTCTCATTTCATTTGGTTTCGAAGGTATTTTATACATGAGTGGAGCAACGGCGAGCGTTTTAAATTTGTCAAACGTTTCGGATATAACTGCATAACCTTAATCGAAACAAGAGTTATATCTTAAATATGGTAACTTGAGATTATGCCTTATTCCTCCATAAACAGGTACTGTATCCAGCCATTCATTCGCCGGCTAAATGTACATGCAGTTTAGTACCATGTAGATGTTTCAATGCTGATGTTTGTATTCGGCATAATGGTATATTCTTTAAAATTACAATAAAACATATTGAGGAATCTTGGACATTTTTTATTTTGTTTATGTCGAAAAATGGTTAGTAATCCATGATTTAAAAAATTGAGATACTTTTCAATTTTTCTCAAGATGAAATCGGGGTTATTTTGTAGCGGGGGACATCAGGGATTACGCATTGGCGAACTTTTTAAACCAAATCACCATGGACGTCACAGACCGTGAACAATTCACAAAAAGGTTGCTCCACTAGTAATAAATAAACCAACATCTTCGCAGAAACAACTTCTTGATAATTCCTCCACTGTGGTAGAAATAATTATCCAGCACCAATTACCCTCGCCGATATATAATGGCCAAAGCTGGTGAATGGACTATGCTCTGTGTTAGCATACCCCTAAATATTTGCCATTCATTTCAAATATCGATATGATTTATTTGACATTCTGTTCACATACTACATCTTTTAAGAAGCTCGGCGGACACAGGGCAGTGCGAATGTATTCTGGCGATAAACGCGATCGTACGAGAACGAAAGCCATATCAATTTCTATAGCAGATTAAGCCACTGGGACCGGAATTCATGCTGACGTTCATTGAATTGAACAGCAAGGCGACCGATGTGACTTCTTCTGCTAATATACACACGTAGACAATATAAATTTGACACAATAATACCTGTCCATATATAATAGGTGTGTTTGGCGCATTGTGAACTTAAAAAATTTCTGATTAAAAAAATAATATTAAAAAGAAAGTAAATTTTATCTTTTGATTTCTTTCTTTTAGATTAAACTACTCGCTCTATATTTTTCAAAAATACAAGTATAGAATCTAAATCGCACAAAACGTGATCCAAGTATATTTAACTCGGATGTCACGCGAACTCGCGGGGCTCATTTGACAAGCGAAATCGGCTTTGTATATATGTGACCCGCCATATCAAATCCAGTCGTAAGTCGGGATTTTTGTTATACTGTGCCAATGCATTCTCTAATATATGCGAGTCGACCATAGGTCACCTCGCATATATAAGAGAATGCATTGGCCTAACAATGTTTTATCATTTTTTTTAAATTAATGTTTCTTACGATTTTTAGGACATAAAATAAAAAACATCCATTACCCTGCAGGGAGCCCCACACATATATAGAAGCATATAGAAGAGTGTCGTCTGCTCGTGTTTGTCTGGGGCTCTGTATGGGTAAAATTATAAAATTGTTAAAGAATACAAGAAAAAATTATTAAAATTGTAAAAAATTGTTAGGCCAATGCATTCTTTTATATATGCGAGTCGACATATGGTCGACTCGCATATATAGGAGAATGCATTGGCACAGGGTAAAAAAAATCCCGACTTACGACTGGATTTGATATGGCGGGTCACATATGTGTGTTTAAAATTTTTAAATACCACCGATATCATCATGAGTTCCAATAACCCGGTTAATAATGCAATTCACGCAGCGGAGTTTACGTCAGAAAAGCTGGTGCTCCGTCCACGTCTTACACTTGAAGCCCGCATGGCGGTTTACTGCCGCCCACAACGCGATTTAATTTACTGAATCGTTTCGCGGTATGTTTGAAAAGGCGTGTTTAGTTACTTTATTGATTTGGGGCGCTTACTATATATCAAAACATGTCAATAGATTATTGTCACAGACAACAAGTTACATATAAGTAATCAATGTATCGGTCAGTGATAATTGTGGCAGATGAAAGTCAAATACACGACGAAATGCGTAATGCACTCGGCTATAATTGTGTTTTTTCTCGAGAATTGTTATCCGAATTATCTCGGAACTAATGTTATATACGCAGCATAAATAGGCATGGCGCCCAACATATATACTTCTTACACTGTTAGATATATACTAAACTATCTGAAACAAGGTCCTTTTATGAACGTTCATTCAGCGTCTGAAGGGCCTGCCATCCCCGCACAAAGGGGCATATGGCCCCTTTGTGCGTTAGGACTTTGTGGCCCCTGTGTACGCTTCGACCACATTTGGACCGAAATATTCACATAGGTTCATAGTCGACTTACTTGATTCTGAAATAATTCGATTCCACAGTGGACGAATACCCGTTATTCTGTTTGGATGGCACGGACACACATAATTATATAAAGAGCCTCCATCTGGTCTGCAAATATGATCAGATATGAACCTAAATATTCACGTTTATCTGATTCTGAAATAGACCCATAGTGAGCTTATTTATTTTGTGTTTTTTATTTATTTAATAATTTTGTTTATATAAGTAACGTCGTTATAACATATGCCAGGATACCCCAAGTCACCATACCAAATTTGGTTGGAATCGGACCAGCAATTTGGAGAAAATGCACACAGACCAACGGGCGGACAGACATATCCCACTCTTATATATATATATAGTTTGAATATGTGTTAGTACTTACAGACTAACACTGCATAGTGTAAAACTGCGATAGTGTTGACACGAGTACGGTAAGTAAAGCCCCCAGCGCCGGTTTACGTGACAATACTGCAATCAATAAGAAGGAACATCCATTATACAGTGCGCTAGTCGAGCAACACAAACGTTACCATCGATTTCAGCTGTATGGTGGGACATGACAATCTGCGGGATGGGATGGGATATGGGACAAAACGACAATCTGCGGGACAGAATTTCAAATTGCGTGGGACGGCCGATATCACGAGGAATACAGGGCGTAGGGGGCTCCTTTTGGTGTCTAACGAAAGGGCCACATTCACCCCATCCACATATATTAACCCCGCCACTGACCGGACACCGGAAGTTACATTATTCGGTCGACAACTGACCTAACATAAAATGCCACAAACACGAAAAACTGCGTTCGACATTGATGATGTGAGGAGTATAATAGTTTTGTTTAAAGATGGCAAAGGTGGCGCCATTCATGTTAGGGGAGAGGGGAGGGACACCAACATTGATAAAATATTTTAGCGCTGACTTCCACAAATCATTATGTATACTGCCTGACATGGAGCTCAATGGTGATATGTTACTCTATGCATAATTATTGCAAGATGAACGCAAAAGTTGGCCATCTCGTCCATTTCCTGTCTGATGGATATAAAATTGGAGTTAGAGACAGCCCAATAACCCGTACTTTTGTTAACATACACAACTAAGAGGAAACATCGATAGTCCTCCGACTCATAGATGCACATAAACAGTATGTGTGAAACTGGTTCCCCGGAATCTCAGTATAGTAAAGACAGACACCCTGCTGTACTGTAAATGCTTATAACAGCGAGATCTATTGGACACAAGTTACAAAACAGCTTGAAATAAAATAACACTTTCATTATTTTCTACAATCGCTGCGATGTATTGTTGTATGTGCTTTGCAAAATTGCGCCAATTATCCGTATCACATTTTAAAATTGACCATCGGAAGTCTCTAAAAGGGTGTCACTTAATTTGAAACTCACCGCGCTGGGCAACACTCTAATGTTAGTCTGAGGTTTGGCTGTCAGTTCAAATATCAAGGGAAATGTAACCCATTGTGTTAGCCATTTGCACAGTGTCAGTTTATAAGAATGCGGGGCTCTTTTCCGAATTATGAATATGATATGTCTTTGCGAGAAACAATCGGATCCATTCTTGTTAGAAGAACATAAGAATGAGATATTCTTAACTTTGTGTCGCAATACCAAGTGTTGAAGCTACCTTGTCTATCTTATCGAAATAATACATACTGATAATGTGTTCATACACGACGTGTGAAGCAGTGATCTCATACTGAGCTATACGAAGGAGTTTCGGGGCATTTCATCGAGGGATCCGTCTGTCCGTCAGTCCGACCGTCCAATTTTTGACAAAATTAGGCGCCACAAATCAAGTTTTCCAGTTGTCGTAGTTTTAAATTGTTTACTTATTCGCATATTCGCCACATTCGCCAACGGGTCGTTGTACACCGAATAAAGACTAGCACGGAGTTGCCGCGACCATGATAAAGGAATAAAGACTAGGATGGGGTGGCCCCGACCATAAAATAAAAATAATCCCAAAATGTTGCCAAAAAATCGAATTTTTCAGTATTCCTAGTTTGGCCCTTTTTGACAGGATAAAGTCTATTGTAGGGCGGCCCCCGATCATACAATAAAAATGACAACAAAAATGTTGCCAAAATTTCGCCGAAATTAAGCGACAAAAATCGAATTTTCCGTTTTTCTTAGTTTTGGCCCGATTTTGACCGGATAAAGCCCCCGACCATAAATAAAAATGAAACAAAATGTTGCCAGAATTTCGACAAAACTACGGGCAAAGTTTTCAATTTTCCTAGTTTTGGCCCTTTTTTTGACAAAATTATGGGCCAAAAATCAAGTTTTCCAGTTGTTTTTCTTTTACTAATTCGCATATTCGCTACATTCGCACATACGCCAACGGGTCGTTGTACAACGTATGAAGACTAGCGCGGGTGGCCCAGACCAGGCACAACGAATAAAGATTACCGTGGGTAGCCCCTGACCATACAATAAAAATGAAACCAAGATGTTGCCCAAAATTTCGACAAAGTTAAGGGCCAATAATCGTATTTTTCAGTGTTCGTAGTTTTAGCCAGATTTTTTACAGAATATACAGTACCGTATGTTGCCCCGGATCGTACAGGCAAAATAACACAACACAATTTCCTAAATTTAGACATAATTAGGGGCCAAAAATAAAATTTTCCAGTTTTCGTAGTTTTGTTCGGATTTTGACCGGATAAAGACTATCGTAGTGTGTCCCCTGACCAAATAAGAAAATTGACGCAAAACATTTGCCAAAATTTCGAAAAAATTAGGGGCCAACAATCGAATTTTACACTTTTCGTAGTTTTGGCCAGATTTTGATTGAATAAAGACTACCGTATGGTGGCCCCGATCATACAAGCAAAATAACACAAACAGATTGCCTAAATCTCGAAACAATTAGGGGCCAAAATTCCAATTTTCCAGTTTTGTCGTAGTCTTCGCCCGATCATGACAGGATAAATACTACAGTAGGGTGGCCCTCGATCATACAAGCAAATTGACATAACAATTTGCCAAATTACCAAAATTTCGACAACATCATGGGCCCAAAATCGAATGTTCCAGTTTTCCTATTTTTTGCCGATTTTGACCGGATAAATCAGGCCTACGACCATACTAGCAAAATTGCGCAAACAGTTGCCAAAAGTGTGCCGAATTTTTGACAAAATTAGGGGCCAAAAATAAAGTATTCCAGTTGTCATAGTTTCCAATGTTTTAATTATTCGCTATATTCGCACATTCTCCAAAGGGTCGTTGTACAACGAAGAAAGACTAGCGAGGATGTATCCTACCATGTACGACGAATAAATACTACCGTGGGTGGCCTCCGACCATACAGTCAAATTGAAACCAAAATGTTGCCCAAAATTTCGACAAAATTAGGGGCCAAAAATAACATTTTCCAGTTTTCCTAGTTTTGGTCCCGATTTTGACCGGATAAAGACCACAGTATCCTTGCCCATGACCATACATGCAAAATGACACAAACAGTTGCCAAAATTTATCAATGTGTATTGCGCCAATCAGACGTTGTTGTCAGGGAAAATGAAAATGGGAAGGGGCAGAAACAAATTTGTCGCCGATTGCCACCAAACTTATATATAATCATCCCTATAATATGAGGAATCTAATGGTGTGGTTTAAATATGTCAAAAGTCGCGCCGTTCGCGTCAGGGATGCCCGGAATTTTAGCGCCGAATTCCACCAAATTTGATACACATTCTTCTGAAATCTTCTCCATGATACAAGGAATCATATTGTGTGACTTAAAGACGCCAGATTGGTGTCGTGCGGATGAGAGATTGGGGGGGGGGGGGACGGTGGGTGGTTACTAAATATGATAAGAATTGGTTTAGTCGCCGATTGCCACGAAACGTATACAAACTGGCGTGGCTTAAACTGTCAAAAGTATCGTCATTCGAGTCAGGGTGCACTGAAAGGGAGAGGGGCACAAAAATTGATACACAATATTTTAGCGCCAATTCCACAAAATTGATACACATTCTTATTAGGAATCTAATCGTGTGATTTTAAATACGTCATATTGATACTGTTTGGTGAGAGATGGGGTGGGTTGGGCACTGAAAGTGGGGCCATTCGTGTCAGGGATGCCTAGAGTGTGAGAGGGGCACAAACATTGATAAACAATATGTTTATCGCCGATTTCCACCTGATTGATACACATTCTTCTCTGTGATACAAATAATCTATTCGTATGGTTTAAATGCGCCAAATTGGTGCCTTTTGTGTGAGAGATATGCAATGGTGGCCCTAAATTTGATACGAATTTGTACACTCGCCAATTGTCAGCAATTTTATATATATTCATCTCTATAATGAGTCTAAGTGTGTGGTTTAATGATGTCAAAAGTGGCGCCGCTTGAGTCTGAAATAGGGACGGAATGGTCACCAAAACTTATAAAAATATATTTAGTGCCAATTACCATCAAAAAAATATTTGCGAATATATGTCTGTGTTCTATATATAACTTTAAGGGTACACAATCGAGTTATATGTATATAGACATCTCCCAGGCCATCTCCATGTCGCTCTAAGGAGTTTCTGGCATTCCAATTGCGCACCATCGACAAATGGTGACCTAATTAAGTCACTTGAACAATTATATGTTCTCAACTGTCATATTTATATGGGGATGCATGGAAATCAGGGTTTTCCTATAATGATCTAGCAGCACAGATACATAGAATAATTTATTAAAAGTATATTTATTTCAATCTATTTAAGAGATACATATATTCATTCAAACTGAGGGACCTTGAATCGTCAGAGGATTGCAAATTATAATGGCTCATATATTATAACACGATTGAGTCTGTCCCATTCAATATAGTTTCCACAAAAAAAATTACAATTGCCAAGAGAGATATGGAAATGTACAGCAGACTTGTTCAAAATTAGTGGTCACAGTGTGAAGTCGAATATGGTTACTTCTGAGATAAAGGAAAACGCATTCCGTAGCACATGACTTCAGGATCCTCCAATGATGACATCTGACATTGGTATATCTGCTCGTTACAGAGGATTTTGTTCATTTTTTAGAACAGACTCATCGCCTATCATAAACAACTCAAAATCTCGCTGTGTCGGGCACATCTAGCTGCTATACATGCATAGCATCAATTATTTTAAACTGAAAATGATTAGCCAGTATATAGCACCAGAACAGAGGAGTACCTGGACATACCTCTAAAACATCTGTATCTTCATGAAGATATGATAAACTAGATTGATTCATTGATTGATTGATACATCTCTACGTAAAACACAATTGTCGTCTTTAATTGTTTCGAACTAATGTGTTTATGATGTTCATGTTTCATGCTATAACGTCTGAACTATACGCAGTTGTAAATAAATAAATACTTCTTTATTGGTGGGACGGATTAAACGCGATAAACAAAATGATAATCGCTCCGACCTGATAAGGTGAGCCACTACTTATATTCCATGTGTAAGAATCATGGTTCGTGATGCCAGTTTGATATACAATTTATAAGAATACATGTAACACTTTGAGAGCAAGAGTATTGTCCATCCCACCAAATATCCACAGAGGGTTTCACATCACTTTAACCTGGGCAACGCCGGGTAACCCTGCTAGTATATATATATATATATATATATATATATATATATATATATATATATATATATATATATATATATATATATATATATATATATCTATTTACTATATGTCGCTTATGATTATGTACCTGTATCGGTGTCCTTCAATCAAGTTTAACCCCATCACAAATAATACACACCCAAGTATGTGCACTTGAAAAAACCCAAAGATTTTCCGCTGCGCCAAAACTCTCCCTCGGGTTTCATGAGATATGTGACATAACTACCCATGCCACATAGATTCCCACAGCTGGTTTCAAGAACATAATACTACTTGTATATAATATCACTGCCCAACAGGTAGAACCCAAAACAGAAGCATCACACCTCTTACTCTCAGCCAAGATCTGCACACAATGAAGTCGGCTCTCAAATATGGTAATAAAAATGACCATAACATCGGAGCCAATCCCAACGTGTATTACCAAATACATCATGTAATATTCACCCAAAGAGTATATATATACGTAACAACACTTTCCCAATACTCTATTTACTATGAGGTTCTTACACCTGTCCGAGCATCATCTAATATTTGGGACACTCGGACCGCTATTTCAAATCCAGTCGTAAGTCGGGATTTTTTTGACCCTGTGCCAATGCATTCTCTTATAATATGCGAGTCGACCATAGGTCGCCTCCCATATATAAGAGAATGCATTGGCCTAACAATTGTTTACAATTTTAATAATATTTTCTTGTATTCTTTAACAATTTTATAATTTCACCCATACAGAGCCCCAGACAAACATGAGCAGACGACACTCTGCTATATGCTTCTATATATGTGTGGGGCTCCTTGCAGGATAATGGTTTTTTTTTTATTTTATGTCCTAAAAATTGTAAGAAACATTTATTTAAAAAAAATGATAAAAAATCCCAACGTGTAGTACCAAATAAATCATGTAATATTCACCCAAAGAGAATATCGGACCGCTATTTATTCTGTATGCATTGTTTGTATATTTATCTTATATATCTGTATATATATATTTTTGTATTTATTTATTTATTTGATCTTTTCTTCTGTTACAGTGGAAACGCGGGCAGCAAAGGAAACAAACCATTCGTTACTAATATTAATATTCAGAAGCAATTTAATTTAAAGTTGATTCAGTGAAAACATCACGAAACAAATTGGGACAGTGGATACACAATATATATATTTTAATATGTATTCTGTTATGGTGGAAACGCTGACAACAGAGAAAACACACCATTCACTGCTAATATTAAGATTCAGAAGTAATAATTTTAGAGTTGATTCAATGAAAACATCACGAAACATATATTCCAGTTTGAACGACATGACATAGTTATATGTATATCGCGTTATGTGGTAGTTATTATTGAAAGTATCGCGATACTTGTCCCATTGGTGGTAATATGGCCGTATTTAAAGAGTTTAATATACCTATGGTACATACATAGATTATATAATACAAGATATGCCCTGTCATAAAAATTGAAAGTGGTGCGGTAACCATGGAAACATGGATTCAGAAGTAATAATTTTAGAGTTGATTCAATGAAAACATCACGAAACATATATTCCAGTTTGAACGACATGACATAGTTATATGTATATCGCGTTATGTGGTAGTTATTATTGAAAGTATCGCGATACTTGTCCCATTGGTGGTAATATGGCCGTATTTAAAGAGTTTAATATACCTATGGTACATACATAGATTATATAATACAAGATATGCCCTGTCAACAAAATTGAAAGTGGTGCGGTAACCATGGAAACAGTGACCCGACTTTCAAGAAATTAGCAATAATTTACTGATTTATTACAGAAACTACCCAAAGTAGGCATTAACCCTCTAAGAGTAATCGCTGTTATTCCAGAAATAGAGATCTTTCGCATCCTCACGTTTACGATTACGGATAGCTAAATTCAAAAAGGTCAAAATGTCCTTTCGCAAAATGATTACGCGTAAGAGTTTTGACGAACACGTACGATCATTATTTCGTACCACTTTTACAGCCCAAAGCGTGTGTTTGGTATACACTCCCTTAATACTTCACCTATCGTCGCATTTGCAACAATGCGATAATCGTGACATGTTAATGTGGTCAATAATTCGACCAGTCACTAAGTACGACCCGGGATTCTCGTGATATATTGTGGCAATACAGGTATAAATGCCAGGTCATATGTGGTGGATATTCAGTTCGCTGTTAGAATGGATGACCAGATAGACGTTATGCTGATGGGGAAGAGGGGTTCCTGAATTTGGACCTCACATCAACAACGACGCGATCGGTCAAGCCCTTTCAAGTCCATGATTTGATTTCAATGCGATTTCGGAACCACCTTTTTGGGTTTAGGAAATCCGACATAAAATTGGTGAGCTCGCTGATGTGCATAACTTCTGATTTGTTACAACCAAATCGAAACAAAGTCGTCACGTTAGAAGCGATGTGCATCAAGTTGCTTTTTTGTCAGATATTTGACAAACCGGCAAAATTTCGTTGAACGAAATGTTGATAAATAACAGGTTTTGGGCAATTTTATAATATAGTTGATCGTGGTTAGCATTAACTTTGAGCAATTACTCGATTCTGATTCAGAAGCGGCATTTAAAAAAAATTTATTGTGGGAATCTGATGATACGGGGACATCTAATCGGATTGAGTACCGTTAAATGCCGCATTTGTGCTCGTTTTTTGAATTAAAAGTAAATGCAAAGAACAAACCAGACAGAGACTGCTGAGCTCTGGTGATGTCGGTGGGTGGGCCAAATAATCTTTTTGTTACGGTTCAGGAGCAGAAATCACTACTTACCAGTTGAATCGGGATCCAGGGTAGGTTCAGATTACTCAGACAGAAAGATTACTTTATGTAACTTAGAACTCGGTTATGAATTCCATGTAATTTTAAAATGCCCTGCATTACAGACTCTACGAAAGATATATATATATAACCCAACTTCTACCGAAAACCGAATATTTATTAAATTGAATGAACTATTCAATTCGGGAAAGGGGAAGAGAACACAACATCTTTCACTATTCATTAATAGGGTTATGCCATTCTTTAGGCTCTCCTGAGGCAATCTATAACTGCACACGTTAGGACACCACCATGGGTTGTTGAATTAAATAATTGTTGAATTTCACTATATATTGTGTACTATCTTGCACATAATACTCACTCAAAACTCCTCATGCATCGCACACTATATACTGTATTTTGGGCAACTGGTGTCATAGTGCACTCCTCTTACTGTAACGTTTTGTGCCCAGCCAGCGATGGCTATCCGTTGTGAATAGCGATCTTATTTCGCGGGAAGCTCGTGATTCACGACGACGAGTATACAGTGATTGACAATCTAAACAGCATATCGAGGTCGTAGCTCAATACAACTGTATGATTTACATGATATACATATACAGTATCGAACGGAGTAAAGTGATATATTGCAGAAAACAAATTTCAGGTGTTATTTGAGCTTAGTAGAAACCATGAATTGTAAACGTTATTACGGATAGTCAATTACGAGAACGATTAGAAAGTACACAAAGGTTGGTGACGTAGTACCCTATTCATATCCGTAATCGTAAACGTGAGTTTTGCGAAAGGTCTCTAATATCTCATCGTGTGTTATAACGATTAGTGTGGAGCTACTACTTTTGCAGCATAGATCAGTATACTTCTCATTCATCAAGTTACGCCGTATCTGCCATTTATGTCGGAATTATGATAGAAACCGCGCAGATAGCTTAAATTAACCCTCTGGGCATTATCGCTGATATTCCATAAATATTTCATCGGTTGTTATTTCAAATAGTCTGCATGGGGCAAGTACTTCTGAAGTATATGTCCTATTACTTCTTTGACATATAGCAACATAATATCTTCCCTATAAATTGAGCATCCACAGGCAGAATTACTATAGAAACTAACCAAAGTAGGCATTAACCCTGGCTGATATTCCCGAAATACATCATCGGTGCTAAATCGATAATCGTGGAGCAAACACATTTGCAGTATAGGTCAGTATACTTCTTATACATCAAGATACATGATATACGCCCTATAAATTGACCATACGCACGCAGAGTTATGGTAGAAACTACCCATATCTTAAATTAACTCTCTGTGCGTTATCGCTGATATTCTTGAAACACTCAGTCTGTGCATCAACGTCTGCACGTCATAACATATCTGGAACACGTCTAGACATTCCTATGAATAGTTGATGCTTCATGTTGAATTTCAGACGCTTGATTGCATAGCGTTTCACTTTTAGTGCATATTAATGGATTTCGATCAATGGCGTCATGACAACAATCTAAACAAGGTCCAAAACAGAACAAACAGGCATCTATAATTAATGAAGTTATTGCAACGATGGCGAAAAATGCTTTAAACTGACGAGTAATCAGATATCGGCGATCTGCTCTATGTGTCACTTTCAAAATAATGAATAATTTGTATCTCACTGAAGTATTTGATAATATAATCATGATTTCGTCTGAACAGATAATTGATTCGGCGTATTGATAAACTAGGCGTATACAAGGTAAAATCCATTTATACTTGCATCATCCATAAAATATATGGATGGCTCTGTTTTATTCTGCTCACAGTCCTTGCCATATCTAATTTGCCCTTGACCATCCGCACGCAGAATTATTATAGAATCCACTAAAAGAAAATCGCAAATCCTAACATCTAGACTGGCCTCAACTGAAGCTTCCCTATAGTGTTGGAAAATTCAAACCCCATACTCCCCTTCAAGCTGGAAAATTCTCCACAAGTTTGAACAAATGTAGTAATATATTGTTGAGCGCATTAGCATTTTTTTATTGGCCACGAGGGAGAGACAATGACAAACCGGGCCGACGATGGTTCGGCCCGGTGTGCGAAAATTTTGTAATCTGAACAAGAAAATCGCAAAATCTTAGCATCTAGACTAGCCTCAAGCATTCCTAGAGCTGGAAATTTCAAACTTGACACCCCAATTAGGTTGGAAAATGTACTGTACAACTGATGCCAATTCCAATGACAATGTTGGCCAAAAGTATGACAATATTATTTTCTTAAATTAATTAGCAGTTTTTGATTGGCCACGGGGGAGGGACCAGGACACAAGCTTTTCAAGTGTTGGAAATGTCCAACCTGTCACCCCTGAGGCTGGACAATTTCCTATGACCATTTCAGTCCAATGTTTTTTACCAAAAATAGGAAAATATGCAAATATTGGTCCAAAACAATTAATTCCCCCCAAGAAATTATTTGGAAAAAAAGAGAACATTTTCAACCTATTATTGGTGTGAAATTTACAACTAATGTTTTTGCAGGTATGAAATTTCCAACTGTTGACAATTTTGACCAAAGTTGGGGGGCGAGAGGCCACCCAAACCCCCCTGTCGCCACGTCTCTGGATACGATGTGTATTGGTGTAAAAGAAGTATACTGACATATATTGAAAACGTACTCGCTCCATTCTGCTTAATATAACATTATTAGTGGCCCTTTCATTAAAAATGAGTGTTAGTTTTATGGGATAAAAAACACCTATTGCATGACTCCGGATAAAGTTACATCTATCTTTTATGTTGATTACAATATCTCTGTATTGCTAAATATTATTGCCTTTAAATCAGTTGAGGTCAACATAGCATATTATATACGTTCTTTATTGATTATATTAATTATTAATCCCCCTTAAGTCATCTGAGGTCACATGCGCCTATCCTATGACATTCCCCTGGTCAGGTGACTCATCTGTACCAATTGTCTTACATATCTGGTATGACATTCACATGGTCAGGCGATCCATCTGTATACATTAGTCCATGAGCTGGTAGGACCCCTTGTGCAACCCCACTACTTAAGTTCTTTGGTATTCTCATGTATCCTAATATGCACTGGTCAGGAAAATTTAAATTAATAGCAAATATTTTGGGTCCTATTGTAGCTACTGGTTCAAAGTTCAGCCTTGCTCTGTTACCATTTTTTTCGAGTATGAAGGGATGGGGGAAACTGATGTCCCATATAAGTAATGTCATTTTGACTTTGTTTTAACAGGTGATATGTCGTTTTATAGGTATTTGAATACTATATCCAATGGTAGCAAAAAACAATATGAAGTTGTCATTGATGACGTCACCAGATGGCAAAATATCTCGCAACGGCGATGAAAACACTAATATAATAGTCTGGGATGTGATAGGGTAAACATGCACCCGGGCCACATGCCTTAACTTCACCCAACTCATTGTCTCCCTTATTATATCTCTCAACTTTTAAAAGCATTGTTAACATTAACAAAAAGTGGCAATGTACACACGAGACAAGATGGCGTCTAACATGGCAGCCGTTTTTAAGACGAGTCACTATAAGTCATTTTGATGAAAATTATTAAGAGAAAATTTTGTCAAATGTGTACTAATACTGATATGAAGCTGAGATATAATGCTATTCTTTCTATGGCCAAATTGAAACTCCACGTAAAGATGGCGACAAAATGGCCTCCGGAAATGGAAAATATAACTATATCCTTCTAATATCAAATCAGTTTCTGCTGTTTGAGACTGTCTGAAATTTTCGACATTGTTTTGTATTTTTCATGTAAACTGACCATTGAAGCAGTGGAATGTGTCATTGTGTTGGTCCCAGCCCCTTCAGATCCCTCTCAAATCTGATTATTCAGTACGCGGTATAAATTTCACAAACAAAATCACCATGGGATTCCAGTCTTATTTCAACACGAACTGTGCAATGTAAGTGAAGCATACCATTACTTATGAATATTCCAACCGATTTGATACAAAGTTATCGTTTAAGCTTAAAATTACCGTCAAAATGGCAGCTTAATTATGGAAAATGGTAGCTATTGCACCAGCGTGCCATGCAATCGGTTACAAGTTGTGGTTAATGAATGAAATCCACTAATTTGTCTTCTATACGTTGAATACTAACATCGATGATGCACCTTGTTTAATTGTTACTATTGTAACTACTGACGTTATCAGAAATATCAGCAAATATCACTTTATAGTTCGGACCATTTTTGTTCAAGGAAAATTGCCCTATCTTTGGTATCAAATTTGGTAAACAAAATTAGTTTTCGCATATATCCCGAACATTATTCTCGGCTGTTTCGAAAAGATAGCATACTGTGACTCACTTGACTATTAAATATGTTACTTTATCAACTGGCAAGTAAGTGTTCTAATCTAGTTGTCCCAGTACCTTATGAGGCATGGACAATTCATTTTAAATGATGCAGTATGGAATTTTGGAGAAAACTTGTTTTGGGATTCTGGCCATGTTTTTGAAAGGATATATGCAGAGCATTCAAACGGAACCGAGATACCATAATATATGGCTACTCTTAGCCCTGTGCCATTGCATTCTCTTATATATGCGAGTCGACCATAGGTCGCCTCGCATATATAAGAGAATGCATTGGCCTAAAAAAAATCCTTTTTTAACACTTTTTACCATTTTTTCTTACATTCTTTAACAATTTTATAATTTTTAATGTGTTAAGCCAATGCATTCTCTTATATATGCGAGGCGACCTATGGTCGACTCGCATATATAAGAGAATGCATTGGCACATGGCCCTTCTGTTGGGTAAAGGGTTAAGTTCTCAACTCAGAATTTTTATTTCAAATAATGTAGACATGGAATAAGTTGGGTGCCTCCATTACGGAATATGAGACAATTAGTAATGCCTGCACGCATCTGTTCTGAGCGGAGATCAATTGCGGCCCCTCTCCGCGATAGATGAAAGACATCAAAATTGGTCAACTTTATACAGGGTATATGTCAAGATGGCAACCAATGAGTGACTGTATGGTAAATATGTGGCATACAGGGAGTTATTATTTGAACATGAATCACGTGATTAAATGATCATGTCTGTGGTGTCCGTGGTGAGATGCATCAGTGTTGACAAAGAGTGGGCTGAATTGTTGGTGTGGTGAATATGCATACATGGAGTGTCTGTATCGTTATGTGTGGGTGCACGAGTATATCTGGTGTGGCTGTATGTCATTGATGTTGTGTATGGGTATAACAAGAGTAGCTACATGGTCAGCTGTGTGTTGTTTATGTATATATGTGGAGTGCCTGTATGATCATGTGTGGGTTGTACGAGTGTTCTTTGGGTGGCTGCAATGTCACATGTGATTTCGTGGTTATGTGTAATATGTACATGTATACATGGAATGACTGGAAGATCACAATTGAAGTGTATATGCATTCCTGGAGTATATGTGGATGGTCATTGTTGGGCGTGTGAGTATATAAGTAGTACCCTTGCGGTAATTGTGTCAAAGGCTACATTGGGCTTCAATTTGTGTAAATTTTTGTTTGTTGGAAGACGACAACTCATGGAACCATAGATCTATTGATTTGTTTCTTCGGACATAGCTTCGCTAGTAATAGATAGCAGATGCTGTCTTCTCAGGTCTTTTTTCTTTGTGACCAGTAAGTCATCCAAAGAGCGGAATCATAGTGGAACTTAGACGACTGAACGATGAGAGAAAAAATATCATCGCTTATATTTGAAAATGGTGACCTGCTTTTCAAAAATCATGTGACGGTGTTATTGGCCAGGTTGTCGACGGCTTGTCAACGGCTCGTCACTGAAGCTAGTTTTCATATATCATGACCAGTGCAGTGTACCAAACAAAATATAAACTATATATCACTGCACTTGTTTGACTGGGTGTTTTCCCGAGAACCAGTATCTGATTATCTCGCCAGTATGCTAAGTACGATTGTCCAACTAACAAGTCATGGCTGTTGTTCGTGCATCGTATTAAAATGAAATAATAACTGATGAAATAGCGCAGTCAGGGATGTGACTTGGGCATGGGCGCACATCGTTCTGTTACTGTAATGGGTGGAATGTATATCTGCTGTGGATATGTCATTGGTGTGTATATATGTATGGAGTTAGTAACTGTATAATCGTGGATGGTGTGTATGAGTACACAACGAGTAGTTGAATTGTCATGTGTGAGGAGTATATGCAAGTCTGGAACATATACGTTGTCGTGTGAGCGGGGTATTGGTATATTTGGAAGGACTGCATGGACTTTGTGATGTGTGTATGTACACATGGAGTGACTATGGTCATGGTGGGGTTTATATGTAAACATTGAGTGGCTATATGGCCACGGTGTGGCGATTAGGTATACAGACAGTGACTGTACGACCAATGGTGAGGTGAATATGTATAATATGGAGTGACTGCATGATCATGAATGTGGTGAATATGTAAACAGGGAGCGAACATATGGTCATGGATCAGGTGTAGGAGTATATCGGGTGTACATAGATGGTGACTCATGGTGTACGGGTATAAACAAGTGTAGATGTATGGTGAGGTGTGAGGTATATATGTATAAAGCTAGTAGCTATACGGCATTTTGTGAGGAGTATACGTATACCTGGATTATCTCTATGGACATCGGTGAGGTATACAAGGAGTAACCATGTGACCAATGGTGAGCTGAATAGGTATACAACGAGTGACTATGATCATGAATGTGGCGAACAGGCATACGTGTAGTGAATATATTGTAATTTGTCAGGTATAATAGTATACAATGTGTCTGCGTGGTGACTCATTGTTGTGCGTCAACATATGGGGTGTACGGGAATACACAGGTGTGGCTGTATGGTCATGGGTGATGTTTATGTGTATACATCGAGTGGATATATTGTCAGTTGTGTCAGTTGTGTGGTGTTATGTATATCTGGACTAACTGCATGATAATGGTGGGTTGTACATGTATACGTTGGGTGGATAATGCTTCCCACAATAACTCAAGAATATGTTAATCAATAGATAGGTCATGTCTGAGAGTTCTCCATCTTGGAGGCGTTATGGAGGAAAGGTTAAACGGCTTTTCGGACAATAGATGAAATATTTTGATGCTAAATGACCAGAATAGACACATATTACGGTCCCTCTCGGTTCCGTTTGAATGTTCTGCCCATTTTAATAAAAAAAACATAGCCATAATCCCAAAAGAAGTTTTCGGCAACATTCCATATTGAAAACTTTACAATGAATTTGTCATGCCTCACAAGGTACTGAGACAAACAAAATAGAACATTTAGTTGTCAGTTGAAGAAGTAACATCTTTAATTACCAAGTGAGTCACAAATTGCTACCTTTTCGAAACAGCAGAGAACAATGTTCTGGATATATGTGAAATCTACACTTTTTACCAAATTTGGTTGACATTTTGCAAGCCAAAATAAATATTTTGTGTGACACATTTAAAACAGATCGAAACATTTTGTGGTCCATAACATCAGTGGAACACAATTAAAACAAATCGAACAATAAGCACATTAGTAACCAAAGATAGTTCCAGTTTACATGAAAACATGGTCCAAACTGAAAAATTAATATTTGCTAATTTTTATGTCAAGTTTGTGAGAGAAATCAATATTTCTGGTAATGTCAGTAGTTACAATAGTAAAAGTTAAATAATGTGCATCAACAATGTTAGTATTCAACATATGGAAGGCATATTAGTCAGTTGTATTCATCAACCACAATTGTAACCGATTATATGGGAAACTGGGGTAATATATACAATTTTCCATAATTTGGCTGCCGTTTTGGAGGTCATTTTATAACTTTTGGTCCATTGAGTTGGACAATTCATAACTTATGGTATGCCTCACTTACATTGCACAGTATTGCATAGAATCCCATTTGAGAGGGATTGGAAGGGTCTGGTACCCACAGAATGGCATATGTCATTGCTCCAATAGTCAGTTTACATGGATAATACAAAACAAGTTGAATTCTCAACCAGTTTCAAGCAGCAGAAACTAATTTAGATATTAGTGAACAATAGTTATATTTTCCAATTCCGGTGGTCATTTTGGTGGCCATCTTGGACGTGGAGTTCCAATTTTGCCATAGAAAGAAGAGCATTTTGTCTCAGCTTCACACTAATATATACAGTTGTATAGATTTGTCAAGATTTTCTCTTAATAATTTGCATTAAACTGACTTATAGTGCCTCGTCTTAAAAAAACGGCGGCCATGTTAGGCGCCATATTGTCTCGTGTGTATATGGCCACTTTTTGTTCATGTTAACAATGCTTAAAAGTTGAGAGACACAATAAGGGAGACAATGAGTTGGGTGAAGTTAAGTCATGTGGCATGGGGTGCATGGTTACCCTATCAGATCCCAGACTATTACATATTATTTAGTAAAGGACATAATACGGAAGACAATGAGTGTGGTGAAGTTAAGTCCTGTGGTCGGGGGAGCAGGGTTACCCTATTAGACCTCAGCCTGTTATATTTGTGTTTTCATCTCTGTTGCGTGACCTTTTGACCTCTGGTTACGTCATCAATGGAAAATTGACGCATCGCCTGTTAAAATACTGTCACAAGGGCATCACTTATATGGGATAATAGTCTCCCCAGCCCATCGTAATCGGAAACAAATGGTAACGGACAAAGGCCACACTGTGACCCAATAGGTACAATTGGACCCAAAATATTTACTGTTGACATAATTTTTCCAGACCAGCACATTTTAGGGCACATTAAAATACCAACGAATTTAATTAGTGGGGGTGAACGAGGGGCCCTACTAGCTCATCGACTAAATTGTCCAGCATATTATGTTAGCTGACGAGGAACGCTGTTTGATGCTCATATCTCCCTCTTTAACTCATTCAGTGCCAGGTTTCCTGGGGAAAATGATATGTGTGTGACAGGTTTCCTGGGAGAAAGCCATTATTTACTCTAACTAGATACTTAATTTGAACATTCAATATTGGACAGAATCGAATTTACCGTTGGTATTGATAGTATAGGCCCTACTCGTGAACTGTTTGAAACACCGTGTCTCATCATAAAGGGTCATCATAGCCCCAAAATTTCGAGAACTTAAAATTAAGGCCGATTGCGAAAAATTACAAATCTTGTTTTCTGTGGCCATCTAAATAGTTTATTCTGAAGTGTTGTGACATTAGTTTTGCTGTGGAATAAAATATATCATGTTGATATCAGTGGGGGTGATCAGTTGGACCTAACGAATATTGTAAATGGGATGACGATTGCAATAAATAATCTACGAAAAAAGCAGACGTCAAAGCTGAAAACAATTTGAAAATCAATTGTTTCCGTTCTACAATCGTACTATGGCTGGAGAGACATACTTCCCGTTCGTGTAGTAGGTACAGCGTCAATGTCACATTGGGAGCTATCTGAGTAATTCTATAATAATCTGATTCAGCGCGTCTGAAAACCTCTAAATACCAAATTTGAGTTCCATATCTTGTTTTTCTATAGTAAATGCTCATTGTAATTTGGCGAACACCGTAGGGTACATAGTTTGATTAACGCGGTGTGCACGTTGTCCCCATCAGCCTTCATCGGTCGTTTGACAGGGGAAACAAACCATTCCGTAATAATAATATTCGGGAGCAATTTTATTTAATGTTGCTACAGTAACTGTCGCCTCCTTCCTAAAAATGACTGCACTCATATCTTCCAGCTCAGTGTATGGTGTTTTGAAATAGAGGCAAATTCTGAAATGTATGCTATCGTATCATATCCTTTGTAATTCTATCGATGTTTAAAGAGAATAAAAGTAGAGTAAATGTGAAAAAATATTGCTCAATATATTGGAACAGTTGGCCTAGACAGTGGCATGAAATAGCCACAGAAATCCGTAATATTTAGTCAAGGTAATGCACTTAACACAAAGGATTGACTAATTCTTGACAAAATTAGTGGTAAAAATTACTAATTTTTGTACACATCCAATATCATAACTAATCAAATCAGTTGATGATAGTTTATAAATTAAGGCAGAACACATCGCAGTGGTTTGATCACAAGATAAAAGAAATATAATTGTCTGCAAAATGATGACAGACAGAGTGCTACCCATTTTAGAAGTTCTCACTTCATATCAGGAATATATTATAAATGGTGCCAGTATAAATGGACTTTATATTGTCTATGCGTGGTTTATCAATACGCCGATGCAACGTACATATTCTGATGAAATCAAGATTATATTATCAAATACTTCAATAAAATATATATATTATTCATTATTTTGAAAGTCTCACATTGTGCTGATCGCAAGGATGATTTTTATTATCATATTTCCTGTTTGTTGTGAGATTAGCGTCTGTTTGGACCGTGTTGTCATAACGTCATTGTCCGAAATCCATTAATATGCATCATAAGTGAAACGCTATGCAATCAACCATCTGAATTTAACATGAATAATAATATAAATGATGCCAGTATAAATGGACTTTATCTTGTCTATGCGTGGTTCATCATTACGCTGATGCAATGTATATGTTCTGATGAAATCAAGATTATGTTATCAAATACTTCAATCAAATATATATCATTCATTAATATGAAAGTCACATATTGTGCTGATCGCAAGGATGATTATTATTATCAAATTTCCTGTTTTTTGTGAGATTAGGGTTTGTTTGGACCTTGTTGTCGTGACGTCATTGTCCGAAATCCATTAATATCCATCAAAAGTGAAACGCTATGCAATCAACCATCTGAATTTAACATGAATAATCAGTCATTCAGGGGTGATGTCCAGACGTGCTCCAGAAATTACAATCTGGGTGAAATAGACACTTAATATTGAAGGCCGTACTCGGTGTTATATTTTACTCTCTATACACTTGAATGATGAACGCAATAGCTGGAAATATGGCTTTAAATCTAAAGATAGAGTCCTCTCAATAACCCGTACGTTTGTTATCATGCACACATAAGAGTACACATGGACATCAATAATCCGTACGTTTGTTAACGTTCACAAATAAGAGTACACATGAACAATTTTCGAACTTATAGACGAGCAGCAAGTTGCTAGAAACAATATGTGAAAATGGTACCCAGTAAGCTTTGTATATTAAGACAGACTCCCAGCACTGCTGGAAATTCCTGTAGCAGCGAGATCTAATAGACACAAGTTACACAAGTTACACAACCGATTGCAATACAATAATTGTATTATTCTTATTCAGTCGTTTTGATGTATTTTAAGTCATAATTGTCGCCATGCATACCTAGTCACATGGCGACAATTAGGACAGATGACAAACCGTGGCTTGACTCCAATTTGCGAACCCAGATAAGAAAGCGTGATCGCCTAAGAACAATTGCGATAAACAAAAGTACACGCCCAAAATAAAGCAAATATTATGAAACAATTTTCAAAGGATTCTTACACGGAAAAGATTGACTGGAGAAAAAACTCAAATATTTATCGAAAATCTCCTAACAAGTTTAAAACAATTTCAACTCCGAGTCGGACACGAGCATGCCCGATTTGCAGAACATTGGTAAGAACATAGAAGATGATCACAAGAAAGCAGAGATCGTTAATGAAGCCTTCGGGAAAAACAGTCCTATATCGACTTTACCAGGCGAATTGTCTACTTTACCAGGCGAATTGTCTACTTTCGAGTACAGGACTATACTATTGAGGCCAATAACTACCAGTGAGTCTGAAATTTAAACCATACTGATGATCGATCTGGAAAAAAACACTGATCACGATGAAACAAGTAACCGGATTTTGTATCTTTGTTGATTGCAATGTTTCTTAGGCGATCACGCTTCCTTATCTGGGTTTGCAATTTGAATTTCCCCACTTTTTGGGCTCCGCGATGACCCAGTTCATCAATATCCAATATCCTTTGTCAACACAGG
This sequence comes from Siphonodentalium dalli, assembly GCA_032622095.1. NCBI lineage: Eukaryota > Metazoa > Mollusca > Scaphopoda > Gadilida > Siphonodentaliidae > Siphonodentalium > Siphonodentalium dalli. The sequence continues at coordinate 36,954,281 of CP136069.1, read as the reverse complement.
AAGACCAGACACGCCAATAAAAGCCCAACTATACTCCCCATGGTTTGTTATCTGTCCCAATTGTTGCCATGTGATTAGGTATGCATTGCGACAATTAGGATTTATAATACATCACATCGACTGAAGAAAATAATAAAAACGTTAATTTATTGCAATCGGTTGGGTGAGTTATGTCTATTGGATCTCGTTGCTACCGCAATGACCGGGGAGTTTTTATGAAACTTGGTAACAAACAAGTTGAAACATTTTTCTGAGAAGATTCAAAATGATTGAATATATCAATTTTCCCATTAGAAATAATACCACCAAACCAGAGACACCGCATGGATATTATAGGAACACTTTGAAACACTGTGTGAATCCTAAGCTTCAATATCTTGGTGATGGTCATGTCTACTCTATTTATCGGGACAGTGTATATGAAACATTTAACGATAGCACAGGGCCGCGAATTTAGGTGTGAGTTTTTGAAAACATAAACTGAGGAAACACGCTCAGCGTTAATATTACATTAGGCTCGGTTCCAGAACGTTCCATAATCGATTTTCCATATTCATTATTTCAAATTCAAAGAACGTGCGATTTGTGATTCATTTTTCGCTAGAAGATTATATAGTCAATTCCTTCCTCTCATTGGATAATGATGTGATAAATACAAACCCCGACTTAGATGTGTCTGTACAGGCTTGCTTTTAAGATTTTGTTTTACCAGTGTAGAGTCGGGAACATATTGATAATAACACCCACCAAGTCAAATTTAGGGACATGCATTTGTCGAAGTATGTATGGTGGCAAAGGGCCGCGAATTCAGGGAGTGGGCTATCAATAACGTTTGAGGCATATTAGATTTCTATAAATACTTAGTACCCTATTGGTAATAAGTATTTATTGTTGTTCAATATGGAGGATTCGCATGTGACGTGGATATAGTAATGAATATACGTTTAGCTATTCGTATCGTCAAATTCACGTGGGCGAAAACAATTGTTTCGCAAAACGTAACGACTACTATATTAGGATTATGGATCGGTTTTGTACTTTATAATTAATATACCGATCTGTATTGCAAGGAACGCTAAATGAGTTATAATCGTCCTGCAGACAGGACGTACGACCAGTTTTTTGCTTGGTGTCTCCCCCCAACTTTGGTCAAATTTATATACAGTTGGAAATGCCATAGCTACCACTACATTTGTTGTTTTCAAACCAATATTTGCATATTATCTCACTTTGGGTCCAAATATTATATTGAAATGGCCACTGTTGGAATGTTTCCAACATTATATAAGATGGTATCAGGTTGGAAATTTAAAACACTTGGAAAGCTTGAGGCCCGGACTTTGAAGGAACAATTGTGTGAAATCAAAGTCCATGTGGTTGTGTGCAATTTGAATTACACACACTTTGGTGTTTTGTATTGTTCAAGGGGTTACATTTGGAAATTGAAAGTTGGATGCCCCCAGCGGAAACTCTCTAGCCACGTCCCTGCACGCAAAGGGAGAACGTGACGAATCGGGTGGTTTGAATATATCCCTATATATTCGTGCGCGCATTAAGCCCTCAGGCCCAAGGGGAAAGTTACTAAAATACCAATATAGACTATACAAGTGTAAAGGTTCCAATGATCGATTTTGGCTAAAACCACACCAACAATCAAAACCCTACAAATTATAAAAATCGATAATTTCAGCCATAATATCCCCCGGGTGTGTCTTATTGGCAATACAATTCTCTTTCATTTGACATATAACTCGGCGAAATCAATCGAAGAGAAGTCGAGATATGACATCGGAATCTACCGAATTCTACCGAACAAATCGGCTGGTCATTCATCCTGTCCGCCGATAGGCCTTTGATCAAACGAATTTCAGAAATTCTACGTGTCTGCTACTTGCAGTAAATTTTAAGCGACTTGCTGATTGGTTGAAAATAATCGAGAGTAAAGTTCACAAATGTTATCTTGAACAAATAAATATGCATAGATATCCGATAGAGTATTGAAGAAACACTTGAATTGTTAATTTTCTCTGTTCCAAGCAGTTTATTTGATTCAAATACAGAAGTTGACTTGAAAGTATAGTTAAAGACCAGCTGAATAATACAATTAATTTAGGTCCAAACATATCTAAATATGTCTTAACTTATGCTAAATAAGGGTTATAACATGTATCCTGTCCATTTTGTTCTCATTTTTACCAATAAAACTACTATTTCCAGACATTTTAAGAAAACTGCTTCTTTGTATATAGTATTCATTTTTGAATCGGCTGTTTCCGTCTCGACTCGGGAAATGACGTCATCGCGGGTACAAAGGCGGAAGAGATTTTATGCGCCATTTTTAAAATCAACGTATTTTGAAATCGCTTTCTTATTGTTCATTTGTAAAAAAAATGACTCGTCGCTGTGTACCTGCAAACTGTAGCCATAAATATAAGTATATGTTCAAGCGGCCCAAGAATACAGCTATTCGACGGCAGCGGACGGCATTTGTCCGCAACGAGAGGGTTTGGAACGAGCCGTCACAATACAGCTGCTTGTGTTCCGAGCACTTTGAAGAAGGCTCTTACACAAATATTGTGAAATTCAGGCTGGGGCATACAAAAGTGTGATTCACAATGTCAAACAAATATTACATGTACTTGAAAACCCATTCACGGTACCAATAAATCACACATTCATGGTCCTTGTCGGGGTTTCGGGACAGGGAGGTATCATACATCAGTAGCCCTACATCATAGTACATGGGTCATGTGGATTTAGGCGACGTAGCAATCTCGACTTGTTCCACTCAGGCGTGAATGTATAAATCGACACATTGACAATAAAACAATGCATGCAATATGCAATATTAGGCTTGAATTCCAAGGCTATAAATTAATAATCTGTCTAAATATAAGTCTTTAAGTGACTCTTATACGTTAGAGGTAAACATCGATTAGAGCCTGAACTTGAAATGGAATGAAAATCATTAGTACTATTAGTACATGTATAACTTTCCGAATAATCAAAATCCAATACGAATCACCCATGTGTTAATCCATTAATTATGAAACAACATATCTAATGAAATCAGGCGAAAAATACCATGTGTGGGCCTATACACCAAGCCAGTTGTAACAAATAGTACCAGACTGCATGCACGTGTGAACTGTGTCGATCATGTCACGATTTTTCGCCAATAAATCCATCCACAAAACATAAATTCCTTGTATTCCAATCGAATTGTTCAGAGAAATTCTTTACGGCAATTCGAATTATATACATGACTACGAATTTATATGATTACATCAGGCATTGAGCAGCAACCGAGCATAACACACTGGTATTTGAACTAAGAACACAAACACATTTCAAGCAAGTGATGTGACCTACATATGAGCGAACAGCAACGTCATGTGCGTGCACATATCCATTCACGTCAAAGATTCGTCTAAAGTTGACGATGAGACTCTTACAATCGTAAAATGTTGAAACAAATATGGCATCATGTTACCTTATAACATGTCTTCAGCCCACTGTATGATTATTATTTAAAAAATAAGAACAGCAATCGCGAGGGACTATTTTGTTATTGCGAATGTAGCATGCGTAAAAAATCGTTCGATTTGTGATCAGAGCAGTACTACGTCATATGCACAGGAACGCCCACATTTCCACCGAATGTGCTAGATATATAGGCCTACATGTATATAGTTGGTGCCCTATAATTGTGCGATATGGATCTATATACATTTGAAACAATAAACATATTACATACTGAAAATAATATCTCTTTGCGGTTTTTATTTTGTTCACAGACTGTCAAAAACAAGTTTTCTATATGACAACATAAAGGCCATGATGAAATTCAGGTTCATTAGACTGCAGTTTGGAAATTATTAATAGTATATCGTGTCTGATGTTTCACACCACCCTTCCATTAGTGGCCATAAATTCCCAATGAGAATTTGGGTGTCTAAAGCCAATTTAAACATAAAGAGCATTTGATGAATACTAGTCATGAAACATAGCTCAACAAATGACCGTTTTTGTAGATTTCTTCCCACTACGTTCATGGCTGAACAAGATGAAATAATAACATACCCACCTAAATGTAATACCAGTATTGTGAATATCAAGTTAAATCATAATTGTATATATCATCATGGAGTCTACAAGGGTATGAAATAGGTTTCTGCCAGCCCACAGAGGGGCACAAATGGTGGAAGGAGGAGTCAACCTCCCACAAACTGATTGACACAACATAACTTGAAAATTATACACCACATATATGTTTGTAAACCAACAGCAGCCTGTATTTCTGCTTATGGTCTGAAATGGTTGAGGAGGGAGTGGTGACACTAGTCCATGCGACGGTTTATTGTCGAATCGTTGGTCACCGGTCTTCTGCCGATCTGTAGAGGATCATTGTCATCAGGCTCGAATGAAGCAAGATCAAAATCATCTTCAACGTGAGCATCTGCCATCGCCATTGTTGCAGCAGGTTGTCAGTAACGCAAAGCAGAACTGTGCAGAAGTGATTCCGCGATGACGTCATGTCACGTGGTTCTCTAGTAGCAATGTGCGCGCAGTGTAAAAATGAGAAAAAAAACAACTTCGGCGACACTTTTGTTCCCAAGTTATAAAAAATAATTGCGGGATATTTTGACGCGATTTGTTGGCGGATTTGAGTGAAGGGGACTTACATGTAGATACACATGGCATGATACATCAATACTCAAATTAGATTACAGTTCAGCTGGTCTTTAATTCATTGAAATTTGCTTTGATGCAATTTTAAAATTCTGGGAAATACCACGTGACCTTGACCCGTACATTCTTGTTTTACCTTCGGTTTCAATATTTACTGCAGGTCGCAGACACGTCTGGTTTCTGGAATTCGTTTGATGAATAAAGTTGAAAATATCGATCACAACCGGGTAAAATAAAAGAGGTATTGGTGGCTTCCGAATGACTTGTAGAATATATGTGAGCATTTATAGGTTATGACATCGCGTTTAGTTACACGTTCGCGACAATTTGTTGCTCGAAAATATTTTCGGCGGACAGGGAGATTGACGGGCCGATTTGATCGGTATAATTCGATAGATTCCGATATCAGATCTCGACTTCTCTTCCTTCGATTTCGCCGAGTTATATGTCACCAGAAAGGGAATTTTATTACCTATATATAGGACACACTTGGTGGATATTTTGGCTGCAATTATCGATTTCTAAATTTGTAGGGTTTTCATTGTTGGTGTTGTTTTAGCCAAACTCGATCATTGGAACCTTTACACTGGTATAGTCTATATTAGTCTATTTTAGTAATTTCCCCCAGGGCCTGTGATTAAGTCGACCGACGGAACGTTTTTATAAGATAAAATGCACAGCAACAAATTATGGCTGGTCGAATTGTATATGCATGCAGTAAGTTTCCGCTTCGATCTAGTATGCATATAATGTACTCGCTTGTCGTGTACTAAATTAATTTGGCACATCTCTTCAGTTCAAACTCCACGTTGAAATTGTTAAATTGACTCAACTTCAACTTTCATTTTCAAGTCACTCACATTCAGGAATGCTTGCATTATAAACGAGAGTCGTTGAAAACATTTAACACTATCAACATTTCTGAAAAACTTGTCCGCCTTCGTTTGAACCCTGTCAAGTATATTCAAGATTTTTATTGGTTGATAACTGCCACTTGGTAGTGCATGTTGCCATTCAATTTTTATTGCTCTAAAATTTTACTAATTTTACTAACACGTGATCTGAAATGAATAAATTCTTTTTCCGGGTTAATTTCGAGTTAGGACCCTCACCTATAGTGAAGTACATTATTAAGGAACAGATAATAATTAAGAAATATATTACCCGCGTCATTTGTTCAACTTCATTAGGTTCCCTGCCAAAACTTCAGAAATTTCCAAGGTTTTGAACTGTTGGAATATGATATCTACGGGCGTGAGCCAGGGTAGATATTCATGGCATGATCTATGCTAAACCTGGCTATTGCATACGAGACAGCGATTTATTTATGCATCGTCTCAATCGAATAGTGTGAAGCTCTACGACATGCGGGATAACCCAAAAACAATTATGATGCATAGTGATAGGAGGAGTTGTTTTCCCTGATTCGACATATTGCTTAGTAATATGAAGAGTTACTTTCCCTGATTTGATACAGCACATTGTTCAATTGAGTGGATCACGACAAACTGATCGGCAAGCATGGAAAACAACGATTCATTTTATATACATGTTTATATGCGAGGCTTTGAATAATTTCTGACTGCTGCGTCTTCTATAAGTTAAATACGCCAAATTGGTGCTGTTTGGGTGAGAGATTGGTGTAAATATGGTGTATGGTTGTCAATGGTGATGGGTATATTCAAGCCTGGAGTGTATGAAATGCCGACCGAGTGTGCGGGGTATTGGTAATGGCCATGGTTAGGGGTGTGTTGTATATGTATATACCGAGTAGATATATGGCCATGGGTGTGGCGGATATGTATACAGGAGTGACTTTTGGCAAAAGGTGGTGTGAATAGGTATACAAGGCGTGACCGTGTGGTGATAAATTTGCTATGTGATTGTCATGGTTGAGGTGTATTTTCAAACCTAGGGTGTATGAATGGCCGAGTTTGCGGGGTATTGGCATACAAAGGACTGTATGGCCATTGATGGGGTTTGTATGCATACGTGGAGTGTATCTATGGTTATGTGTGTTGTGTATATGTTTATCTTGCGTGGCTATATGGCCATGGGTGTGGTGACTACAGGCAGTGACTGTGTAGCCAATGGTGGAGTGAATAGGTATGCAAAGAGTGAATGTGTGGTCATAAATGTGGTGCATGATTGTCATGGGTGAGGTGTATATTAAAACCCGGACATGTATACTATAGAGTTAGATACTTATAGTGTGATCCCTTAAGGGTTGAATTGTGGCCTTAGTGACTACATATTGACAGTTCAAATATATGATGCTTAGTTGGAATTACTTGGAAGGGGTGCCCTGGTGGGGGTCATGTGTCGTGATAATATCTGGTTTACATGGCAACGGCATCAAATATTTTAAGTTTGGTTAAAGACAGCTTGTTTACATTTGTATTGTTATGCAATATGCTTGATGTGATCTCGGGTACCAGATTCCTTCAGGTGGTTTAACCCTTTGAACCCTGAAGCTTCACACCGATCGACGCTCTGACCCTGGGTTCCCCGTAGTATTTTTCCTTAAATAAGACAGTGTCTTGTCGCGTGACGGTTATTTTAAATTGTGACAGAGATCTGAAACTTTACATGGATCACTGATCAGTATAATATCGTGAGACTTTGCCACGCGGCAACTCCTTTGAAATTAACAAGGGAGGGCTTGTAATTAAGTGAACACTTCTAAACAATATAATATTGTATTTAGGCTTTCGTAAAGCAAGTGGGTGAAAGACGTGTTACAAATATTAAAATATGTTAGACGTACAAACTACATGAAAAATTGACAAACAAATAGCAATAAGCAAAATAAAATTCAAATACATATTCACTCAAAGAAATGAAGAAAAATACCAAGGTTCGAATACCATTGTCAACTCAAAATTCATTAAATGTTCAAATTATTAAAATCCGCCATGCAGAAAAAGGGGAAATAATATTATGTCAGAAGAAACAAATGGCAATTTAAAAATGAATAGACAAATACACATCACATGTACATATATAACTCGAGTCAATGGCATTTAGTATATAGAACTGTTCGTAAAAACTTCGATCCAGACAGTGATGCAGAGCAAATTAATATGAGTTTGTATTTGCAATAATTTTCACAAATCACTGCAAATACAAACTGGCCAAATGTAAAGCAGTGTAATTAGAAATGACAAATGTGGAGTTTTGTATGTTCAAATATGAAATACTCGGTAAGAAGGGCGGGTGGGTGTGGAAAAATATTTGTTAAAAAATCTTGACGTCTTTCACCCACAATAGCAAAACAGAGAATGACAAATTCGCGCGGTATTTAAAAATAGTAATAAACTGGTCATGGAGAACGGGGACCAAAATAGAGCGACAAACGCGCCAGTAGTCCCTCGCAAATTAAATGATTTTTTGTAAAAATCAATCCAATTAGCAAGGGAGGGCTTGTAATTAAGTGAACACTTCTAAACAATATAATATTGTATTTAGGCTTTCGTAAAGCAAGTGGGTGAAAGACGTGTTACAAATATTAAAATATGTTAGACGTACAAACTACATGAAAAATTGACAAACAAATAGCAATAAGCAAAATAAAATTCAAATACATATTCACTCAAAGAAATGAAGAAAAATACCAAGGTTCGAATACCATTGTCAACTCAAAATTCATTAAATGTTCAAATTATTAAAATCCGCCAAGCCGAAGGCCGCCAAACCGAAGATAGTGGAACAAGGTCAGAATATGTGAAATTATCTTGTAGCCTATCGGTACATGTTAAAATTAAAATAAATACTCATGAACACACACATAAATATAGTAGACTAGCAGCTGAATGACCTGCAACCGTTAATTGAATCGTGCAGTACTCTGTTCATTGGGTCAATTGGATTTAGACAAACTTTACTAACTTCAGAACCGTCAAACCGAATGTCATCAAAATTATTACAAAATTAAGTGATCATATAGAGTTGAAATAACCCACTCCGAGAAAAACCAAGTCAGAGTTGGAATCAAGTTGAGAAACTCTCTCTCTGAATGACCACACACGCAATGCCCTTGTGAAATCATATCATCTAGGAGTGGACTATTTCTTGCTCAGCTTATATGATGCTATCGATACTTGTATGTAATTCATGAATAAACTCGTTCGCATTTCTCGAATATTCTATACATGTACCGGTATATGTAGAATGAAATGAGTCATACATTGTCAACTAGATATTCCAAACCTGTCAACTACATATTTATACAGGCTAAAAATAGAAATTTATATTAAAACTGGTACCAAATCTGAATTGAAGGATAAAGGAACCCTAGCTACCAGTACCGGTATATATAAATATGGAAGGGAGAGTTCAGAAATTGAATGAAATTTAAATTACTAATGTGTCAGGTACGGTCTTATGTCTTCAATAGTTTTAATCTGAAAATCGTATAAAAACATGACACAAACTGAGTAATAACTACTCCATTTCTCAAAATTTTAAATAGCGAAGCTCGAATCAGTTTGGATAGCATATACTATTAATTCATAATAACGAATAATAATAACCCAAACATGAAGGATGTCATCTACATGCAAGTAAATTACGACTCAATTTTAGAATATATAATACAATATGGCTTCTAAGTTACATGTATGTAAACCATGTGTAAACATGTACACTTAAGTGAATTCAAGAATGAAAATTCTGAAAATTCAAATTACAGGAGTAAACTTGTAATGGAATGAATAGGCTTTACGGTACAGCGTACCCGTCTTAAAGTTACTAGTATATACAGCCATTATACTGGTACGCACATTGTACGACTTTCATACACCTACCATAGATGCTCATTCTTGATAGCTTGAAATTTGGCTAGTCCAAACAATTAATCAAATTACAGATGTGGAGTATAATCCTACTTGTAAAACAAGAACACATCGTCAGGGCGTGATATAATACCCTGTTTCTGAAGTACAGGTGGGGCAAGGTTTAATTCACTTGTTTGAAACCTTGACTTAAGATGAAAACAAATATCAAAAATAAACACAATAACTTCAAGTGTGGTATCTTTGTATGAAAAATTCACATACCAAATCAATCAGAACTGGAAACCGTATATCAGGTATTTATCTAAGTCGAAAAAGGGGCACAACTTTTTAGTCAAAATCATAAGGACGAAACCATATTCGAACTCGATCTGTATTTTAATGTGATAAACCATCATACCAAACTTGGATCACAGGATTCAATCAAAAGCTATCACCCGAAAACCAAAGGCGGATGGACAGACATATGGACGACGGATGGACAACCCATTTACATAATACGACAGTTTTTTCTCAACAAGCATATGAAAATGTAGGCAACACTTGAGTAAATTTCAAGAATGCAAATTCTCAAATCTAAATTACATCTTTTGGGTTACATATATGGCCATAAAAGGCATCAATTGTTCTAACAAGTATAAACATTCACAAACAACTCATATCTGTACTTGTAGGAACAATGTCAAATAAAAATAACAATGTCTGAATCAGCTTAAAGGGTGTTATTCGGAGACGAACCATATACCCAAACATATAGGATAATTAAGCTACAAGTGAGTTCAAAACCAAAATTAATACACTAGTACAAACTTGTTAAATTCAGTTTACACTTTAATAAGCAAAATGTATGGGTTTCGCACACATATAAGCTCATTCTTGGCAGTATATAGTCAATTTAAAAATGAAATAGAAGTACACAAATGAGGTACGGTATAAGCCTCAAAACAACTCAAAATGTTAAGTCTACAATACAGATATGTACACCACAACTTATACTTGTACACTTTTCAGTAATAAGTAAGTCAATTCAGGAAGGCGAATTCTCCAAATTTTAATTAAAGAGGTACCTGTTTGAAAATAAAGCTTCTATTGATCAAAACTATAAAAATATACACACAAAACTCATAAAGATACTTTTATGAACTTCCCTGAAATCAAATAAAAATATAAATTCTCGAAATTTAAAATGGTGATCCATTAATCGTCACTCATCAATCATTCAAGAATACGAATTCTGAAATTACAGATCGAGTAAGGTACGACTGAATGGGACAAGATTAGCATTCAAATTCATTCAACACACCATACTCATATGATCTTAAACTACATGTACATGTGTAAGTCAAATCAAAACTGCAATACTATCGATGTAAAATATTGATGCACTTAGATGTATCCTATGCAACATGCGTCATTTTTTTGTTTGTTTTTTTTTGTTTTGTTGAAAATTGTCTATAAAAACTACAATGGATGAAAAATAACTATAAACTGAAAAGTAAACTCTGTAAAACGTATGCAAAACTATGCAAACATACACACAAAGCTCATAAATGTACTTTTATGAACTTCACAGAAGTCAAAATACTCTCAAATGAAAATATAAGTTCTCGAAATTTCAAATAGCGATGTACTACTAATCAATTAATCATCATTCATCAGTCAATTCAAGAATGCGAATTCTGAAATTACGGGAGTAAGACATGACTGAATTTGACTCGACATGATTAGTATTCAATTCATTCGCCATCTGCATCGGTCATGTTTCATGAGAATAAATCTTTGCATTGCCAATGCCATACTCATATGATCTTAAACTACATGTAAGTCAAATCAAAACTGCAATACTATCAATGTAAATTACCAATGCACTTACATGTGCATGATCTTGTACCACATCATGCAACTTGCTAAAAATAGCTATTAAACTACAGTAGATCAAAAATAACTCTAAACTGAAAAGTTTAACTCTGTGAAACGTAAACATGTAAGGTAAACCTACATGTACATATATAGTATACATCAATGATTGCAGCTAAAGTATTTATTGGTCAATTTAAGATTGAAAATTCTTGAGTTTTAAATAAAAACTCTATTGTATTTAAGATATGTTCAAAATCAAATGAATTTCACATGCCATTCGGAAGAACCGAGAACTAGTCTTGAATAACTCAATGCGCCAGCACATGTAGACTAGTGACCTACATGCACTAGTATGCGGGTCACCTATGGTACATAATAAAGGTGATAGGATTAAATCAAACAGTTGACTATTGGGAAACATTTGAAAGGCACATGTACGAACAGTAACTGCAATGAAGAGGATAGCTCGGACAACATCAGAGAAAATACAAAGGTATTTCACGACTGGTGAGAATTTGTCCTGACGTTGAAGAAAATGTAATATAATTGAGTCATTCTTTGAGAATGTTATTGCTTTACAAATATGATCAAATTCTAACAGTAAAATTCAACGCATGATAAAGTGCCAGAAATTCTATAGCGAATCATAAAACTGTATAAAATGAATATTCTGACTAAGCTCTGACAAAAGGGATTAGAGCAATTCTCTCAATTTCTGCAGAATCGTTTGCCCATGTGCGAGAACCAGTCTCGATTTTGAATAACCAGGTTGCATAGAATTTTAATATAGCATCCCACTCAAATATAGAATAATAATATGAGATTTTCTTCAGTAACAATAACCTGCTTTGTCGTTCAATTTCTGAAATTATATGTACACTACTGGTGATTATCTCAAGTTCACCTGATATAAACTGATCAAACGATAAGTCAAAAAATGAAATATCAGACTCCAGTGGTTGAAATTGTAAGAATGTATGTGGAAAATATTGAGGATCAGTTATTTCACCAAATGAGTCCTTGCTTTTCAAACCAGAATTAAGACGTGAATGTTCGTTTTCTGTTGAAGGTTTTTTCCTTTTTTCAGACACTCTTTCAGAAACATTTTTCGAGATGATTTTGTCGGAACTTACAGAAGTACATGTACCGGTAGAATCAATATTGTTTGCTCCGGATTTTACACTTGAAGTATATGTAATTGTTCTACGATCAGCTTGTCTAGTAGGGGGTTTCACCACAACAGTCGGAGAATTATGGACGGAACAATCATTTGCCTCGTGTTTTCCATGTGTTTGCTTCTCAGTCTCACAAGTCCTAGGTTTTTTCATTTTTGCAGCAAGTTGATCGGGTTTGTTTTTTCTTCGAGCATGATTTATCTTCTTTGTCAAGCATTTTATTTCTTTCGTTTTTTCCAATTTTATGCTTCTTAACATTGACAGATATGATTGCTTTTTACTTTCCAAGTCTTTATTTAATTTTGAAATTTCTTTCTCAAGAAGATGAATTTCAGAGTCGTTGTCAACACCACTTCCACAATCAGAGTCATAATCTGAATCAAATTGTTCCGTGTTAGAGATAGGCTTGAGGCTCATGACGAATTCGAGATTGAATGACAGTCAATGATTACCTGTAGTGTAAAATGGCCGGCGAATCAGAGTTCAAAAACTAGTGTCATTTGACGAAATTTCTCGATCAGGAACGGTGCTCGAATCAACGCTGTCACGGTTAAATATTCTCTATCCATGCTGCTCCATGGTATTAAAATGTTCCAAGAAGGCAAACAAATATTTGTTAAAAAATCTTGACGTCTTTCACCGACAATAGCAAAACAGAGAATAGTAATAAACTGGTCATGGAGAACGGGGACCAAAATAGAGCGACAAACGCGCCAGTAGTCCCTCGCAAATTAAATGATTTTTTGTAAAAATCAATCCAATGGTTGCTAGGCAACTACCTGGGAAATGCAATTATACCTTAATATAGCGTCGAAATTCTACGACAGTGATTGCGTTTTCGATGCAGGTAATACCCTGATTTCAAATTTGACATATACCCGATTTGAAGAGTGAACCAAATGTCTCATTTAAGGGTATAGCAACAGCTGTTAAGCAAATACCACAATTGGTCGAATGACACCATAGCACTAACCATTCAGATGTATGTTTGCCTTAATTTTGTCTAGTCTCTATATAGTCGCATGTTGTTGGTTATGTTCGAAGGAGGCACTATATATAGGCATCTTATGCATGGACCACTGATCATTCTAAGATCGGGAGACTTTGCCACCCGATCTTTCACTAGTAATTTTCACTAGGCAACTACCAGGAATTGGCAAGAAAATGTGTCTATTTTAGAAACTTTATATGTCCTATATATAGCGCCATATTTCACTTAAAAAGCATATTTTTGTGAATTATGAAGCAACAAGGAATCACCCTTGTGGCACTGAATTTATACAAGCTCAACGTCTTCAATTAAGCGGCAAGTCGCGTAGGTTCCAATAAGCGTAGAACACCGGAGTGTGACTTCCGAGAGCTACAACATCACTGACAACTAAGGTCACTCATGCCAAATAGAGTTATCCGCTCCGAGCATGCGCAGAAAATATTGTCATTTCCGTCCATTCCATACTTTAGTCCACAGAGCGAGGACGTAAAATTTTCCCCGCCCTCCCACCCTACGGTGGCCATGCCATCGGTTCTATCGGTCGTCCTTCCCCCGGCGGCCGCGCACGGTCGCGTGTCCCATTCTTGTCGCTGGTGGCTCGCCGCCACGCGCGGCGTTCATAACTCCCCTCGTTTCCCCGTGGTACTCATCGCATCGGCCATCTCTTCTCGGTTCGTGGCTCTTCACCCCCGCTGTTGCTACCCCATCGCGACTGGTGCCTCTCTCCTGCCGCCCCCTCCTCCCCTCCGCTTCCGCTCTCCCCCCGGCGATGCTTCATCCGCCGCGGTTGCTACTCCTCAGTTTCTGCGCCGCTTGTTGTTTCTGCTTCCCCACCGCGTCCTCCTCAGTCGCCGCTTCCACCTCTCCCGCCGCCTATCCGTCACCGCCGTCAAGGCCCCAACCGCTGTCTCTCACCCACCCAGCGCTCACACCACTCCCGCCGCCACATTGTTTTGTTTTGTTTTTGCTTCACCCCTTGCCCCCCCGCTGTTTCTGTTTTTAAACTGCTTCACCTTCGAGTCGTCGCTCAGGCTTCAGCCGCTGCTCCGGTCACCCACGCCGCCAACGCGTCACACGCTGGTTCTGTCTGGACCCACTTTATCCGGCATCTGCTGCTCGTGCCGCATCACGTCGAGCTCTGCGATCCATGCTATCCGAAGTCTGGGCCGTCACACCACCAGCTTTGCTGCTCGAGCCGCCTACCATCGAGCTCTGCATCCGCTGCTCCTGCATAACCGCTGCTTGTATCACCAGCTGCTTGTATCACCTGCTGCTTGTATCACCCGCTGCTTGTATCACCCGCTGCTTGTATCACCCGCTGCTTGTATCACCCGCTGCTTGTATCACCCGCTGCTTGTATCACCCGCTGCTTGTATCATCCGCTGCTTGTATCACCCGCTGCTTGTATCACCCGCTGCTTGTATCATCCGCTGCTTGTATCACCCGCTGCTTGTATCACCCGCTACTCCGGTATCACCCGCTGCTCCGGTATCACCCGCTGCTCCGGTATCACCCGCTGCTCCTGTATCACCCGCTGCTCTTGCATCTCCCGCTGGCACTGCATCACCCGCTACTCACGGTTCGCCGCTGTTCACGCTTCACTCGCTGTTCCCACCTCGCCCGTCGCTTCCGCTTCGCCCGTCGCTTCCGCTTCACCCGTCGCTTACGGTACTTCCGCCGCTTACGCACCTTCCGCCGCTGACGCTCCACCCGCCGCCGCTTCCGCTCCACCCGCAGCTTACGCTCCACCCGCCGCTTACGACCCGCCCGTCGCTTCCCATTACCCCCGCATGCGCTTCCCCAGCCGTATCTCACCCGCCCGCTGCCTCTGCCTCACCTACCGCTTATCCGTTCCCGCCGCCCCTGTCTCTCCCGCTCCCTCGCCTCTCCCGTCGTATCTGGTCTTCTCCGCGTTTCTCTTCGCGTGCTACTTCTCCCTCGCCTTCCGCTTCTGACCCACCCGCCGGTTCCGCCATTCCGCCGCTCTCCACCCACCCGTGGCCACGGTTCACTGCTACTCATGCCTCACCGCCTCTTCCGCTCCACATCACGCTTATGCCTGGGTCGGCGTTCCACCGGCATCTGCCACTCGAGCCGTCTCCCATCGAGCTCATTTCATCCCACACCCGATGCGTTGGCCACGCCATCAGCATCTGCTGCTCGAGCCGATCCTCCATCGAGCTCATCTCATCCCGCACCCGCTGTGCTTGGGTCGACACACCACCAGCATATGCTGCTCGAGCGGTACCCATCGAGCTCATTTCATTTCTCTGCTTCACCCGCTGCTTCTCATTCCCGCCGCTTCCGCTTCCCCGCCGCTACCGCCTCATCCGCTGCGTATCCCTCATTGCCGCTAACGCCTCGCCTCCCCTTTTGGCATCTGCCGCTGCCTCCGCTTCCCTGTCGCTTCACTCCTTCCGCTGTTTCGGATTATCCGCCGCTCCTGCCAACGCCCGCCGATCTCGCTTCACCCACTACTCATACCTCACCGCCTCTTCATCCTCATGCGCTGCTTATGCCCGGGTCGACATACCACCGGCATCTGCCCTCGAGCCGTCTCCCATCGAGCTCATCTCATCCCGCACCCTAGCTGCCCGGGCCGCTACCCTCCAGCTTTTGCTGCTCGAGCCGAATCCCATCGAGCTCATCTCACCGTCTGCTTCACCCGCTGCCTTTCATTACCGTCGCTCCCGCTGCCTCCCCCGCTGGTTATACATCGCCGCCGCTTCCGCCCCCTCCGCTTTTGCCTCCCCACCGCCTCTGTCCCCCCCCCCGCCGCGTTGGCTCCCGCTGTTGCTTCGGCTTCTTCCCCGCTCGCTCTCCCTCCTCCGCTCACGTCCCGCCTGCTTCTTCTGCTTCACCGCATCTTCGCTTCATGCGCTGCTTATGTCCGGGCCGACACCCACCGGCATCTGCCTCTCGAGCCGGTTGCCATCGAGATCATTTCACCGCATCCGCGATGCCTGGGCCGCCGCTCCACCAGCATCGGCTGCTCGAGCCGGATCCCATCGAGCTCACCTCACCTCATCCTCCTCTTCGCCCGCTGCTTTTTATTCCGCCGCTCCGCCCCCACTGCCGCCTCATCTCGTCCCATCCACTTCTCATGTCTCATCGCCTTTTCCACTTCATGCGCTGCTTATGCCTGGGCCGTCATACCACCGGCATCTGCCGCCCGAGTCGTTTCCCATCGGGCTCATCTCATCCCGCATCTCGATGCCTGGGCTACGACCCACCGGCCTCTGCTGCTCGAGTCGAATCCCATCGAGCCCATCAATTCCTCCGCTTCACCAACTGCTCATGTCTCATCCGCTGCCTCGGTTTCGCCTCTGCTCCCCCCGCGACTTTTACTCATCCGCGGCTTGCTCCACCCGTCGTTTATGCTTCCCCGTCGTTTCCCAGGGGCCGTGTTTTGTTTTGCTGCTCCTGCTGATGTCTTCGTTTCCCTCGCTGTGCTTGTCTAATTTCTCTTTCCAGCTGCTGTGCGGTCACATCGCCGGAGGGCGGGGCCTACTGGTCCGGATCTAACCCGTGAACCACATCCATACATCACATTCATTCCACCGGATGCTGGGCCGACATACCACCATTATCTGTCGCTCGAGCCGTGTCCCATCGAGCACATCACCGCCATTCACCATTCACATCTGCTCGAGTCGACTCCCATCGGGCTCATCACGTCCATCTACCCAGATGCCTGGGCCGACACACCACCGGCATCTGCTGCTCGAGTCGAATCCCATCGAGCCTCACGTCGCATGGAAGACCATCCGGACCGGCAGGCCCTCATTCAACCTCTGTAATCGTTTAAATTATTAAACATGTGGCCATCTCCGCAAAAACACCACTGAGTCTCTCTCAATCCCAACAAACTTAGGAAACAATGGGCCCTCAATATGGGGTGGGGGAGTCCCCTGAATTAGGCCCGGATACGTGGTAGATAATGTTTAAGACAGTTGGGGTCTTGTATAAAGCCGATGTAATGCGTATGCACAGATATTTCTACCCGATATTAGCGGGCAACAATTCCATATACACACCCTGGCCACCTCTGATGTGTATGGGGCCATTATAAGTATACAGAACAAGAGTCACTACTTGTATTAACCATGCATTGGTATGGGAGTGAAAGCTTGGCGGTCATTATATATATATCTATATGGCCTCTTTGTGGGACTGGGAGTGGGAGAGTAGATATTTACATGAGTCATAATACATCAATATACAGTTTAACACAATTGGTAACAACATTTCTGAGATAGTCAATGCATTATGAGAATCATTTAGATAGCAATCTGACACCAACAAGAGTAGATGTTCGTGTATTTATGAAAAACGTTGGAAAACATGGTCTGAATTGGTGTTTGTGACCATATTACACACACACACACACATATATATATAGCAAGAATACACTTGTGTCTATGATGACCAAGTCCAATACATCGTAGATATGTTCGGAGAGCGACGACATGTGACCTCCGAAGAAAACCGTCATCAGATATGTTGGTGCGAGTGATGCCAGGAACAGATACACGTCGATTGCGTGTTTATTTAGTATCAGCTAAGGGTGTCACTATGGGCGACATGCATGACCAAAACACATGGTATAACTCGTGGTTATAATCCGTGTCGCACAATCTACACGCCAAATTATTCGCGTAAGTTGATTGTTTGATTAGCATTGCTAAATGTCTCATTGGCTTCGAGAATCATCGATAAGACTTGCACATATTCTAAATTTTCCATGTTTGATTTGGGATCGGAATGGCAGCGCAGGAATAATGAGAACTCCGCATTGAGCGCAGTGGAACGATACCACGAAGAGTAATAGTTTGTTTCGACTATCTCGCGAACCAGTCTCTTCCATTCACTTTTCGATGGAAATAATCATGCGTCCATGAAGTCAGTGAGGAATGTGAAAAGATGATATACCTCCAATAAGGTGAAAATGTCTTTAACAAATCCTGACATGGAGCGACCAAATAACCGGCATTGATGTGCAATGAAAAGATATATCCTCAACGGAGTCTGGTGGCCCACCAGGATATACACGAGTTTTTCAAGGAAGTACAGTTTCCGCAGATGAATTTCCATCTCGACTGGAAGCAATCCCAGGATACTAAGCGCCACAGTTGTTGGTGTCCTGGTTGGGAGAGATTGCATATGTTTCACACATACACGGAATGACCTTTCAATTGTACTCGAAAAGTTGAACCTCCAAGACACACTGTAATCGTGACAGATATATAACATGTCATCGATACCAGCTTTGGAGAGCGAGACAATTGCGATATCGTCTGCAGTAGTTGGATCAGAGCTTACGATATTGTGAATTGCCTTCCCCTGTTGTGCCGCAGTTAGTTTTAGGAGCAAGTCATTCACATACACCGAGTAAAATAACGGTGAACTGACAGCTCCTTGGCGGATTCCTTGTGAGATATGAAATGGATCCGACACACCGCCATTGTACTGAATTTTGCTGCAGCAATACTTATGCATGTTGCTGATTATTCCAAGAGGTTTACCTCGAATTCCAAATTGATAGTCGTGCAGCTGACATTCTTCTGGAAGCCGCTCTGTTGCCCACTTGTGAAATTGAGACATAGAGGACTTTTCCCACATGCGGTTCTTAATGACTGCTTCAACAACTTTGTAGATAACTGGTAAGAGCGTTATGGCACGATAGCTGTCAGGCAGGATGGTGTTGTTGTTTTTGGTGACCCCCTATACAAAGGGACAATAAATCCTGTTTCCTTTTCATGTGGTACGTGTTCAAAATTAAGGATGGCGTTGTAAAGAACACACAACAAACCGATGACTGAGTCTGGACTGTAGATGAGGTGTTCGTTTGAGATATTATCTGCTCCTTGTTAACTTTTAACGCACACACGACAGCACGGATGTCCTTGGGTGATATTTTTGCGCACACATCTGCAGATGAAAGATCTGCATTGTCCGAGTTGGGAAATGAGTTTACAGTAGATACGATATATTGTTCGAAAGCTGGGTATTCGTGTGTATGTTCACTGTACAACTGTTCAAAGCAGTCCCTCTAGCCCATAAATATGTCTGTTGAGTCGCGAGTCAGCACACATTTGAATTCCGTCTCTGATACTATTGTCCGTTTCAGTTTATCGGAATTCAGCAGCTTCCAAAACGAACATTTATCGCTTCTGGCATGGTGTTCCAGATCGTCGTAAATTTTCTGTTCATTCTGGAGTCCTGCTGCACGAAATGTACAACGGAAGTCATGTTTAGCATTGTTATAGTTGGCGTAGGACTCTGACTCAACTAAATGCGGCCTGCTACCCTGGATTTATGGGTGTCGGCGTGAGTTAGAATATTTGTGAAGCAGTTCAAGCTCTTCATTCCAGTACTGGTTAAGATAATGAACGTTGCGCCTCCGTGTGGTCGCAGCAAACTCTGAAGCATTTAGCAAAGCGACAACTATGTCTTGGTACATATTGGATAGGTCTAATTAACTGGAAATGACACATGAAATCAGAAATGTACATTAAGAGTCCAAGAACTGTTGGAATTTGTTGA
Source organism: Siphonodentalium dalli (assembly GCA_032622095.1). Taxonomy (NCBI): domain Eukaryota; kingdom Metazoa; phylum Mollusca; class Scaphopoda; order Gadilida; family Siphonodentaliidae; genus Siphonodentalium; species Siphonodentalium dalli. Next base: position 36,934,224 of record CP136069.1, on the reverse strand, counting down.
TATCCAAATTCTTCCAATTAAAGCGTGTCTGAGTGTGGTGTGTCATGGGAGGAGCAGTGATCTCTGCACATTCAAGATGACATGCCACAGGAACGTGACATGATGTTTTAGACAGTTTGTCATCAAATATCTCACACCTTAAAACGAAGTCGGTCATGGATGTGGGTATCACAATATGATCTATTAGCTAATATTATCTATGCTAATATATTAGTATTTCAAAGGGTTAACAATTGACAAGTTTTCTATGTATGTCCGTGTGGACTTTCCACTTCCTCAGAGAGCTCAGGTGTGGAAACCCCTTTTTTCGGGTTTGATCGTTGCGGTGAGATTTCCTTATTTACGAACTGTTATATGACTGATATTTGACATTTGGTTTCTTCTGTTTCAGGTCCCTGTATACCTGTGTTCTATGTTGATTAAAGCCTAATATCTAGACGGTCTATCTCTTAATTTAATCAACATAAATCATATCGACAACCACAATCATTATCATGGACACTCTGCTGAAACCGTCTCGATTGGATCTGGATCCGAACTCTCCTACAGCTGCAAGGGAATGGAAGCATTGGTTACGTACCTTCGACAACTTCATCGAAGAGTGCAGTGACGGGGCTCCTGATGAGTTTCGAACCCTGGTGAACTACGTGTTTCACAACGTTTTTAGTACATCGAGGACTGTTCTGACATTGCTGATGCGATCCAAACTGACGCAGATTTACGTTAAAACAACAAATGAAATAATTGCGAGATATTTACTTGCGACAAGACGACAACAGTCTGGAGAATCCCCGTGAGAATATCTGCAAGAGCTGAAGAAGCTAAGCAAAGACTGTAACTTAAAGGCAATATCTGCCGAACAATACATGGAGTAGCTTGTCCGTGACTAATTCATCAATGACATACTATCACCATTAATTCGGCAGAGGCTCTTGGTTAATAAGACTCTGGATCTCACTTCAGCATTCGGCCAGGCCAGTGCGCAAGATTTAGCCCAGAAGAACTCTGAATCGTATACATCTGTGACCAACACCTCTGCTGCTGAATGGTACCGTGATCATCAAATGATCATGGTGATAATGCATCTGATCAAAAGGAACTTGCTATGTCCGTTGCTGCTGCATCCTTCTTCTTTGGAGGACAGTTACATGCTCGTATATTTTGTCCCGCTCGAGACGGCGTGTGCAGCAAATGTACAAAGAAGGTACACTATTCGAAAGTCTGCTTATCTAATGGCTTTCAATCGAAGACGGCAGCTGCGATGTTCGCTACAACGCTCTGTTTGATAACAACTTCATGTGCTCAGAGTCTAGCAAAGTCATCAACTGACGTTATAGTATGTGGACAAGTGCGCCAGCACTGGTCGACTGGCAGTATGGACAGCTTTATTAGTGAGCAGACTGCGAATGTCCTGAAATTACAAATCACGTCATCAGGACATTTCGATTGCTCAGACCACCATGAAAACCAGCGCTAGTGACACATGTTATGTTGACATTCACATAGGCTCAGATGATGTTTACAAATCAACACATCTGAATGTGATGGAAGACTTGTGCGGTGATATTCTGGGACAATACTTCCAAAAAACAACACTCAAGACTGATAATATAGTTTGGTGGTAGCAAACCCGAATTGAAAATATCGAATCCGGCGTCACTTTGTGCTCTTTTTGAAAATATGAAACCTGATATTAAGACGATTGCTACGAAGTCGAGCAATGTTCGAAGGATGATGAAGTGTTCACTCAACAACAAGTCACGCACTACCTATCCGAAGGCATCATAGAACCTAGCAACTCTCCGTGCATGTTCAAGTTGTAGTTTCAAATGACCCCTACAATGGCACAAGAAGAGACTGTGTATAGATTACTCTCAAACCATTAATATCTATACAGAACTGGACGCATATCCTCTCCCACAGATAAACGCTATGGTGAATACTCTCGCAGGTTATAAAGTTTTCTCCACCATCAAATTCCAATCAAAGATTCTGATAGAAAATATACAGCAATTGAAGCAAACGCAAAACTCTACCAGTTTCTTCAGATTCAGATAAAATGGTGGATCAGGAACTCTGGATTCGCGAGTAGAGCGTCTTAGCCAATGATCATTTTCTGGTGGAGTTCCACTCGAAGAATGTCTATATTCTTCACCAGAATACTTCATTTTGTTCGCTCCAAAAATCTTCCTTTCTCCACAGAGGATGTAAAGAAATCCTGCTCCTCGTGTGTGCTTTGTGCGGAACTCTTTTGAATTTTTCTCAGTATCGAAATAGGTGGTTACATTTCTGAATTACCTTTCTACGAACATTATGTAACCCAAAAAGACGCATTGAAGTAATGAAAAATACACCTGTGAACAAGGTGGTTGGGTCCCAAACTCAAAGCAGCCATTTGCACAACATGGAACAGAAAAGAGCGTGCCGTGGTAGTCTATTCCTGATATGGTAGCAATAAAGAGCGTTTTGTGACTTTGGCCAGTGATTTCGGAGCACATGAAGCTGGTATACCAATAATTCGTTTATTTATCGACATATGCTATCCGTCGCTCCAAATTACGTAGAAAAACATTTGGAGGTTCGAATGAGCCATGTCCGTTTAACTATATCAATTGATATATTTAGAATGTACAGTCCCTGAAGTGTCTGAGACACAGATACTCACCCACGGTCGCTTTATGCGATTATTTGGCCTCAGACATATCCTTTACAGTTATATGGCGACATGTTTTTATCAAGCTTACATTGTATCACGCTGCAGATTATGTCGGTACCATATACATTGTTTCTATAATGCATGTGGAGAAGATCTGCACTCCGTTATATAATCACAATTTGCGTACGTTGACGACAGCCGCCCTTGGGTAATATCGGCGTGTTTGTTGATGTAGGATGTCCTTGTAAATATGTGCTGAACTGCAATAAAATATCGCCGCTTCGAGAAAAAGTTTGCACCCCATTGGTTATTTGTTAAACGATTTCTAGCTTGAATTCCAATACACCCACTTGGTCTTATACAGGGACGTGGCCTCTGTTTGGGTGGGGCGTCAAGCATGATAAATACACGATATATTGATATATCGGCTCCATATGCTGGAAAAAATACTTGTCAATGACACAGCTATTTTCCAGCTGTTTTCAATGTTAACACCGAAGTGAAACAAACTCTCTTTACTTCTACCACCGCAGGAATAGAATAACAAGGAATGCTCTTTATTGTTCCATACCGTCCATAACTTTCTGAATTCGATCACTTAATGACTGGAAAAATAATTATATTATTATAAGACTATATATATATATAGTATCCTCTGATCTAAACGTGTGCACAGAAAATATATAAGTTCAAGTAATACTGAGTGGAGTGTCTGATGAGGCCAAATGACCACCCAAGACAGCAAAGCGGTTGTGTGTGATTATTTTGTCTCCAAAACTTCACAGTTTAAATCGAACTAATATAGCAGAATAACAATCAATTTTATGCGACATAACTTTCAAAATGCATTACGAGCGGTGTTGCACATTCATCGATATGAAGGATCATCAGTCACATTGTTTGGTCCCCGGTGGTTTGTAACGGCCTCTGATCTGTGGTGTGAACGATAACATGCGCGAAAGTGTCATGTTGCCCGCCGCCTGAAGGTAGCAACTACAGTGCTGCATCAAACCAATTCTACCATTCATTGCTACAAGTACACTTTTAAATGTTCTATGATTTATGTATGTGGTGATATCAGCCAAGTTGAATATAATAAAAGTAGCTTCATGGGTCCCTATTCATGTCTAGGGGTGTTCATATAATTAGCACCATCAACATGCAGCATAATTATGGCTGTTTGTTGCAAATATTACCTGAACATCACTACACATGAATGAATGACAATCAATCAAGTAACTGCTTGCCAGCGAGTAAACATTCACACAAGTCATCAAATGATATTCAACCCCGTGTTACCATGCAGTACCAAATTTGTTACAAATGAAATTATGATAACACTCATCAGTTTTGATAGACATATCGTGGCCAATACATGCGATATGAGATACATATACACCGTCATATAGCCGCAGGCGTGATGACAAAAATTACCAATTTACTCATCATGGTATTTACCTAATCCTGAACAATTTAAAGTCAACTCTTGACATGTCCACGTAAATATTAATGCTGCATGTATCGCATATACAATGTAGGACGAAAGCCACATGCCACACTGTTTTGGTACGACGGGCATTACCATATATGTTTTACCAATCTGATATGACATGATCCCGTTGATGAAACTAAGATTGAATTTTGTGTTAAAGAAATTCTGCACGCGCGAATTTGGTTACTATCGCGGTAACCCGCGATGCTATAATACAGTCCGCTCCAGACAATCACACCACGAGGGTCATAAATGTACACAGACAGACTCGCGATCTCTCCCGAATTGAAATATCGACTTTTCTCATAACTGGCAATAATGGAGAAGCGCGTTTGGTGGACCCCACTTCGCGGCCACTATTGTGCGAATCGCGTACAATAGCAGGCGCGATTGAAACGTGATGTTTTCATGTGAATTCGTGATAGACGTACTGTATGCGTTTATGACAATATTCAGAGGACCTATATATGCTAGGCTATGGTGATTTGATCAAGCACATAGTAACACAAGAAAACCATAGTCAGATCTAGATTATATTCTTAGGCATATATTGGAGCTTTAATGTACTGATTTTGCAAAATGTCTATATAGGTAAAGCCTTTGTGTATATAGTTGATTATATGTTATTTCTGTGTATATGTTAATAGTATGTGCTTGGGGAGAAAACATATGAACACATTTTTTTAAATCGGACGTGCCAAACCAAAGTTATGATAATTATGAAATATGTAGAGCATACGTCCAATTGGTTGAAATGTTCCTCGCCATTGCATTGATACACCAATATATTATTGGTTATAACCGAACACCCATTGCCAACAAAATGACAAACGCCTTGACGTTTGACATGTTATTATGCTGACGTGTTGCCAGTCCGCGGCAAATGCACCAAACTGTTATTCTCTCGGTTCTCTTTTACGACATTAGAATTGTTTTCGGCTGGCATGTATCTTTTCTTTGTTATTTGTTCTAATTTCTATCGAAATATGTGTATGCAATGACTGACAAAAGCCAATATATGGCGGTTGAACAATAAATGATTGACAAATAACCTCGAGAGTCATTATGAAATAATTTCCGATAAGCTTTCATTCACCACCGATTATGAAGACTAATTAGTCACAACGCCAAATTTTCATGAAAGCACCACCCCATAACTCCGTTAAAATAACTAATCCTTCAATTCATTACAATTGTATGCTTAACATTCGGAATCCGTATATTGGATTAGTCAGGTAAGTGGACTTTATTTAACACCATGTGCCTTTCTTGAGACAACCGATGAAAAATCGGTTATTTGAACAAAACAATAAAGTCGACGTATATTGACAGCTTTCGCTGAGAGATATTCGTCCAATGTTGATACCTTATAATAGGGCGATGACCAGAGTACGGTGATATAATGTAACCATTGAATCTTGGAAGACAGTCATAACGTCATGTTGCGTCAGATAATTTTGAAGGTGTTAAGAATATGACGATTCACGCAAACGTTTCTTATAAAACCTAAAGTCAGACGGTTATGCCCAATTATTTTATACTATAGTAAACTACTGCCAATTACATGTAGGTGATTCAATAAAATCACGTGGTGAAAAAAGGTCCGCCCAATTGACAAATCCAACATAGGGATTCCGAAAGTTAAGTTTTAATGCTAAAAAAAATGTAGGTCACATAAATTCGCTCTCGAGGCGACACCTACGTCCATATTTGCCTAAACTATTTAGACGTATTTGTAATATTTGGGTAGCACTAAAACTGAAGTGTCACTCAGTTGCTGAGTGTCCAAGCAGTTCTCGGGAGTGTCCAAACAGCTCACGAGAGTGTCACTCAGTTGCTGAGTTTCCAGGCAGTTCACGAGAGTGTCACTCAGTTGCTGAGAGTCAAAGCAGTTCATGAGAGTGTCACTCATGTCTTGCCTTTCGTGTTGACAGTCTTGATACCTTTCGTGTTGACAATCTTGATACCGCAGACGTTCGGATTTGAGTACGTCTCCCAAATCTTTGTGAACAAATCAGGGTTAACTTTCTGTCCATACAACGCTATCCCCTTGACAAAAGCACAGACTTGTGGTGGCGCACCAGGTTCATACTGTCCCCGAGGAACCGGTTTGATACCCACCCCGACAGCTGTACGTAGTATACCCGTGATGAAAGCGTCTTCCATATACACATACGGGAAATATTCTGATACCGCAACTATAGAGCGTGCGACACTAATATTCATTGTGTACATATTACCAGTACATAAGTCGGGGTATCGCTCCAACGGATACGCTGACAGCGGCACCATATATTTGCCAAGTCGCTTAACTATGCCGTGGCGCAGAATGAATCCATATATCACACCCGACATTTCTTGTCGTGTAATTTGTTGGAGCATCACCGGAACATTAAGAAATGTATCATCGTCCAATTTCATCACTTGACTAGTTCCTTTACATTTATTAACACACCATTTGAATCCACTTAGAACCTTCAGGGTTAAGTTTTGATAGGACTCGACAAAATCGAGTACGAGAATATCCCCATGTTGACTCGCTTCCTCTTTCACGGAATCACGTGACTTATTATCAGAGCTCTGTCCGAGCACGAACAAAATTTGCACGCGCTGCTGTAGTTTGTGAACAACTGACATCCATGCACCTTTACGTTCTCGGTGCCACATTTTCCAGGAGTGTGTACCGACAACAGTGCCCCACGATGATCTAATACCATCTCTAAGTTTTCTGTTTTGTGGCGCTGATGGTATCGTGATTAACAAGAACGGTGACTCCCCAACATTACATACATTTGACGGAGAAATATCCACACGATCAATTAGACTGAATAGCGTTTTCTCACCTCGGACGTAATAAATGTTTGCTGTTGTTCCTTTGTGTTTTGAGGTACTCTGTGCATATATGTGTGTAGGCCTCTTTTCCCTGGTGTTGACTTTAGTCGATAATTTGGTAGTTGTTGATGTTGCTGCTATCTGCGTAAATGTAAGTGGTGAGTTCACATTGGTTGCCACCTGACGATGACGTAACAACATGTTTTGGTTGATATATATTTGTAATATAACAAACATTACAGTCCCTGTGTAAAAGGCGAACATTAACACATTATTGTAACACGTTGGTATACAATTAACGGATCTCACCATATTCTCACATGGACTCTGCATCGTGGACCTAGAAGAAAAATAACATGGATAAGAGCACACCTACCAAGCAAGACCAAGTCTTCTCGGTCCACAACAGTTTGGGATATCGGTTTGGATTTCCCGCCCCGTTACTCTTCTCTAACGGACTTAATCTGTCTTCAAAATAGTGTATCATTACCGTGACAGAAAGAGGTAAAGGGACGATACGACCGTTTAATGTATTGTTTGCATGCATTTTATGATAGCGCGACAAATCTAAATTCTGTGGACAACAAGGCTTTGTTTACTTTTAAAATATCGTTGCTTTGACATTTAACGGATCTCCAATATATCCATGTATGATCTCATCATGCTTGGGAAAGGTTGCCTTCTATGTCCATTTGATCTAATCTGAAGATATACAAGTTATATAACTCCCGGCCACAAGTATGGGCGTTAAGTCCGTTAACCCTTTACCCAACAAAACGGCCAAAAACGCCCAAATAAAGCTTCAACATCCTAAAATATCTTCGGTCTGTCTCAATACCACCATACACATATGGATATCATTGGAACCGGTTCATTGATCACATTGTGATGGTTACAGTTATGCCCTGTGCCAATGCATTCTCTTATATATGCGAGTCGACCATAGGTCGCCTCGCATATATAAGAGAATGCATTGGCCTAAAACACTTTTTACCATTTTTTCTTACATTTTTTAACAATTTTAAAAATATGTTTCTACATTCTTTGACAATTTTATCATTTTTAATATGTGTTAAGCCAATGCATTCTCTTATATATGCGAGGCGACCTATGGTCGACTCGCATATATAAGAGAATGCATTGGCACAGGGCCGTTCTGTTGGGTAAATGGTTAAAGCAGAGAAACGTGATGGGACTCGATCAACCTAACCGATATCCCAAGCTGTCGTGGAACGAGAATACTTGGTCTACTACCAATCGAACTTTTGTTTTAATAATTGTATTCAGATCTCGAATATACATGTATAATATCTCAAGAACATGAAACAAATAAATTATACCATCAGTGACGTGTCAATGTATTGTTTGCATGCATTTTCTGATAGCGCGACAAATCTAAATTCTGTGGAAAACAAGGCTTTGTTTACTTATAAAATCTCGTTGCTTTGGCATTTAACGGATCTCCGATATATCCATTTATGATCTCATCATGCTTGGGAAAGGTTGCCTGCTATGTCCATTTGATCTAATCCGAAGATATACAAGCTATATAACTCCCGCCCACAATTATGAGCGTTAAGTCCGTTAACCCTTTACCCAACAAAACGGCCAAAAACGCCCAAATAAAGCTTCAACAGCCTAAAATATCTTCGGTCTGTCTCAATACCACCATACACATATGGATATCATTGGAACCGGTTCATTGACCACATTGTGATGGTTACAGTTATGCCCTGTGCCAATGCATTCTATTATATAGGTCGCCTCGCATATATAAGAGAATGCATTGGCCTAAAAAAAATCTTTTTACCATTTTTTCTTACATTTTTTAACAATTTTTATAATATTTTTCTACATTCTTTGACAATTTTATCATTTTTAATATGTGTTAAGCCAATGCATTCTCTTATATATGCGAGGCGACCTATGGTCGACTCGCATATATAAGAGAATGCATTGGCACAGGGCCGTTCTGTTGGGTAAAGGGTTAAAGCAGAGAAACGTGATGGGACTCGATCAACCTAACCGATATCCCAAGCTGTCGTGGAACGAGAAGACTTGGTCTACTACCAATCGAACTTTTGTTTTAATAATTGTATTCAGATCTCGAATATACATGTATAATATCTCAAGAACATGAAACAAATAAATTATACAATCAGTGACGTGTCAGTTTGTTTATATAGTCCAGGGTGAGTTTTGTCTCTCTTTGTTAAATGGTATTGGTGGGGGGTAGAATATAAAAATATTAATTTATGTCTGGGGATGTCTCATATGGTTGGATACCTGGGAATACAGTAGATTTGGCACAAGTAGTCGGGGACCACTCTGAGAGACTTCCAACCCCCCCCCATCCTAGACCACGTACAACCGGTTAGCAGATATCTTTGAAACTGATGGCGTGATATCCCAGGAGGGAGGTCGAAGGCACATTGAGTGATACCTTCCCATATACTACGCTGTGATATATGATGTATAATTCATTTAGTATATTTGTTCTGTCAATTACCATTTAGGGTTTAACTTTTGAGGCCAAAGCGCCTTTTTTATAATCTACAAATATTAGAGTGTTGGTTGTTTAAAAAGAGTTTCTATCATATTCCATCTTTTACAAAACAAATTTCTTTCTTCGAATCTGGATTGGCAGGGAAATAAGTTTCTATGGCTTTGTAATTCCGGATTCGATCCATGAATCCTTGGAGTGGTGGATTAATAGGCTTAATTTTACATGAATATATATATATATATATATATATATATATATATATATATATATATATATATATATATATATATATATATATATATATATATTCATGTAAAATTAAGCCTATTAATCCACCACTCCAAGGATTCATGGATCGAATCCGGAATTACAAAGCCATAGAAACTTATTTCCCTGCCAATCCAGATTCGAAGAAAGAAATTTGTTTTGTAAAAGATGGAATATGATAGAAACTCTTTTTAAACAACCAACACTCTAATATTTGTAGATTATAAAAAAGGCGCTTTGGCCTCAAAAGTTAAACCCTAAATGGTAATTGACAGAACAAATATACTAAATGAATTATACATCATATATCACAGCGTAGTATATGGGAAGGTATCACTCAATGTGCCTTCGACCTCCCTCCTGGGATTAGTCCAAGTCTTCTTGTACTAAAACCAGCTAAGATATTGGGATGGCGATGCTGGCGTTTAGTCCAAGCCCGCTTGCATACCAATCCTACCACACGACTTACGCCCACGATCTGTGGCGGGAATCTGTGGTGTATTTTACTCGATTTACCTAGCAAATCAATACATGATGCAATATACATCGGAAAGGCTTACATCTTATGGTCACAATGGTGTATAATAATCTAACTTTAATGTTAAATTACACATAGAATATTCCGGTTGATTGACACAAACATCGATTTGTTTATCTGTTTGTTTACGTTTTAACCGAAAGCCGAAGTGGTCCGAATAAGTTCGGCATAATCCGCTGTTTGTTCTGGGAATTCTACTTTCCGTTTCTATATATAGCGCGGGTTTTCCGAACAAAAATGTCGAAAACCGATCGCCCGAAAGTCCAGTTTTCTATGTGCTTTCAGAACAATTCCCGCACTAAAAACTTAATGACATAATGGAGGATCAGAACGGTAGTTTTGTTGACAATTTTCGCAAGCAACTTGTCAAAATTGGAGCAAATTAGAACTCTTGTGTCTGACTTTCCATCCGTGTGATTTTCATCCATGTGCATTTTGACTTTCGTGTTGATAAAATAATCGGAGAACCGAATCACACAGTTTCGAAATATAGTTCTTCCGTTTTAGTGGGACTTTTCAAACTTAAGGTTAAAAATTTATACAAATTTTGTTTGATTTTTTGTGTGCTTAACAAGAGCAGTATATTGCTCTGTTCGCTTAGTATATATCTTAATTTCGCCGAAGTCCACCAAATGTGGGAAATGTAGCACCATATTATTTATTCTAATACTCGTTGTGTTTACACTGTTTTAAACTTTGAGAGGGTTGTAATTCCCCGTAATTTATTGAATGTATTACATTTATATCTTCAATGTTTAATTAATCTATTTATTATTTTATTTATTGACACACATAATTACGATTACAATGGAGAATTCTTCGTAATTTGCGTTGTTGTCCAAAATCTACGGAATATTTTCAACGGAAAATGCCGAACACAGTTTGCGAGGTCAACCGAGTTTGCATACTTTTAAACAATTGTAAACATTGAGGTAAATGTCTCTTTTCGCATTAAATTACCGTTTTAAATTCACAACTGATGTGGGTTTCAGATAAAATAGCATGTCTTCTGCGGAAAATATCCGTTTATTGTCGCAATTGTGATATTTTATTTCATATAATTGTGGTTTTATTTGAGCGGGTCACTAACGCTTAAGCCGTGTCATAAGCGAGCATATAGGGCGGTCTTGGACTAAACGCCAGCATCGCCATCCCAATATCTTAGCTGGTTTTAGTACAAGAAGACTTGGACTATCCTGGGATATCACGCCATCAGTTTCAAAGATATCTGCTAACCGGTTGTACGTGGTCTAGGATGGGGGGGGGGGGGGTTGGAAGTCTCTCAGAGTGGTCCCCGACTACTTGTGCCAAATCTACTGTATTCCCAGGTATCCAACCATATGAGACATCCCCAGACATAAATTAATATTTTTATATTCTACCCCCCACCAATACCATTTAACAAAGAGAGACAAAACTCACCCTGGACTATATAAACAAACTGACACGTCACTGATTGTATAATTTATTTGTTTCATGTTCTTGAGATATTATACATGTATATTCGAGATCTGAATACAATTATTAAAACAAAAGTTCGATTGGTAGTAGACCAAGTCTTCTCGTTCCACGACAGCTTGGGATATCGGTTAGGTTGATCGAGTCCCATCACGTTTCTCTGCTTTAACCCTTTACCCAACAGAACGGCCCTGTGCCAATGCATTCTCTTATATATGCGAGTCGACCATAGGTCGCCTCGCATATATAAAAGAATGCATTGGCTTAACACATATTAAAAATGATAAAATTGTCAAAGAATGTAGAAAAATATTATAAAAATTGTTAAAAAATGTAAGAAAAAATGGTAAAAAGATTTTTTTTAGGCCAATGCATTCTCTTATATATGCGAGGCGACCTATATAATAGAATGCATTGGCACAGGGCATAACTGTAACCATCACAATGTGGTCAATGAACCGGTTCCAATGATATCCATATGTGTATGGTGGTATTGAGACAGACCGAAGATATTTTAGGCTGTTGAAGCTTTATTTGGGCGTTTTTGGCCGTTTTGTTGGGTAAAGGGTTAACGGACTTAACGCTCATAATTGTGGGCGGGAGTTATATAGCTTGTATATCTTCGGATTAGATCAAATGGACATAGCAGGCAACCTTTCCCAAGCATGATGAGATCATAAATTGATATATCGGAGATCCGTTAAATGCCAAAGCAACGAGATTTTATAAGTAAACAAAGCCTTGTTTTCCACAGAATTTAGATTTGTCGCGCTATCAGAAAATGCATGCAAACAATACATTGACACGTCACTGATGGTATAATTTATTTGTTTCATGTTCTTGAGATATTATACATGTATATTCGAGATCTGAATACAATTATTAAAACAAAAGTTCGATTGGTAGTAGACCAAGTATTCTCGTTCCACGACAGCTTGGGATATCGGTTAGGTTGATCGAGTCCCATCACGTTTCTCTGCTTTAACCATTTACCCAACAGAACGGCCCTGTGCCAATGCATTCTCTTATATATGCGAGTCGACCATAGGTCGCCTCGCATATATAAGAGAATGCATTGGCTTAACACATATTAAAAATGATAAAATTGTCAAAGAATGTAGAAACATATTTTTAAAATTGTTAAAAAATGTAAGAAAAAATGGTAAAAAGTGTTTTAGGCCAATGCATTCTCTTATATATGCGAGGCGACCTATGGTCGACTCGCATATATAAGAGAATGCATTGGCACAGGGCATAACTGTAACCATCACAATGTGATCAATGAACCGGTTCCAATGATATCCATATGTGTATGGTGGTATTGAGACAGACCGAAGATATTTTAGGATGTTGAAGCTTTATTTGGGCGTTTTTGGCCGTTTTGTTGGGTAAAGGGTTAACGGACTTAACGCCCATACTTGTGGCCGGGAGTTATATAACTTGTATATCTTCAGATTAGATCAAATGGACATAGAAGGCAACCTTTCCCAAGCATGATGAGATCATACATGGATATATTGGAGATCCGTTAAATGTCAAAGCAACGATATTTTAAAAGTAAACAAAGCCTTGTTGTCCACAGAATTTAGATTTGTCGCGCTATCATAAAATGCATGCAAACAATACATTAAACGGTCGTATCGTCCCTTTACCTCTTTCTGTCACGGTAATGATACACTATTTTGAAGACAGATTAAGTCCGTTAGAGAAGAGTAACGGGGCGGGAAATCCAAACCGATATCCCAAACTGTTGTGGACCGAGAAGACTTGGTCTTGCTTGGTAGGTGTGCTCTTATCCATGTTATTTTTCTTCTAGGTCCACGATGCAGAGTCCATGTGAGAATATGGTGAGATCCGTTAATTGTATACCAACGTGTTACAATAATGTGTTAATGTTCGCCTTTTACACAGGGACTGTAATGTTTGTTATATTACAAATATATATCAACCAAAACATGTTGTTACGTCATCGTCAGGTGGCAACCAATGTGAACTCACCACTTACATTTACGCAGATAGCAGCAACATCAACAACTACCAAATTATCGACTAAAGTCAACACCAGGGAAAAGAGGCCTACACACATATATGCACAGAGTACCTCAAAACACAAAGGAACAACAGCAAACATTTATTACGTCCGAGGTGAGAAAACGCTATTCAGTCTAATTGATCGTGTGGATATTTCTCCGTCAAATGTATGTAATGTTGGGGAGTCACCGTTCTTGTTAATCACGATACCATCAGCGCCACAAAACAGAAAACTTAGAGATGGTATTAGATCATCGTGGGGCACTGTTGTCGGTACACACTCCTGGAAAATGTGGCACCGAGAACGTAAAGGTGCATGGATGTCAGTTGTTCACAAACTACAGCAGCGCGTGCAAATTTTGTTCGTGCTCGGACAGAGCTCTGATAATAAGTCACGTGATTCCGTGAAAGAGGAAGCGAGTCAACATGGGGATATTCTCGTACTCGATTTTGTCGAGTCCTATCAAAACTTAACCCTGAAGGTTCTAAGTGGATTCAAATGGTGTGTTAATAAATGTAAAGGAACTAGTCAAGTGATGAAATTGGACGATGATACATTTCTTAATGTTCCGGTGATGCTCCAACAAATTACACGAAAAGAAATGTCGGGTGTGATATATGGATTCATTCTGCGCCACGGCATAGTTAAGCGACTTGGCAAATATATGGTGCCGCTGTCAGCGTATCCGTTGGAGCGATACCCCGACTTATGTACTGGTAATATGTACACAATGAATATTAGTGTCGCACGCTCTATAGTTGCGGTATCAGAATATTTCCCGTATGTGTATATGGAAGACGCTTTCATCACGGGTATACTACGTACAGCTGTCGGGGTGGGTATCAAACCGGTTCCTCGGGGACAGTATGAACCTGGTGCGCCACCACAAGTCTGTGCTTTTGTCAAGGGGATAGCGTTGTATGGACAGAAAGTTAACCCTGATTTGTTCACAAAGATTTGGGAGACGTACTCAAATCCGAACGTCTGCGGTATCAAGATTGTCAACACGAAAGGTATCAAGACTGTCAACACGAAAGGCAAGACATGAGTGACACTCTCATGAACTGCTTTGACTCTCAGCAACTGAGTGACACTCTCGTGAACTGCCTGGAAACTCAGCAACTGAGTGACACTCTCGTGAGCTGTTTGGACACTCCCGAGAACTGCTTGGACACTCAGCAACTGAGTGACACTTCAGTTTTAGTGCTACCCAAATATAAATACGTCTAAATAGTTTAGGCAAATATGGACGTAGGTGTCGCCTCGAGAGCGAATTTATGTGACCTACATTTTTTTTAGCATTAAAACTTAACTTTCGGAATCCCTATGTTGGATTTGTCAATTGGGCGGACCTTTTTTCACCACGTGATTTTATTGAATCACCTACATGTAATTGGCAGTAGTTTACTATAGTATAAAATAATTGGGCATAACCGTCTGACTTTAGGTTTTATAAGAAACGTTTGCGTGAATCGTCATATTCTTAACACCTTCAAAATTATCTGACGCAACATGACGTTATGACTGTCTTCCAAGATTCAATGGTTACATTATATCACCGTACTCTGGTCATCGCCCTATTATAAGGTATCAACATTGGACGAATATCTCTCAGCGAAAGCTGTCAATATACGTCGACTTTATTGTTTTGTTCAAATAACCGATTTTTCATCGGTTGTCTCAAGAAAGGCACATGGTGTTAAATAAAGTCCACTTACCTGACTAATCCAATATACGGATTCCGAATGTTAAGCATACAATTGTAATGAATTGAAGGATTAGTTATTTTAACGGAGTTATGGGGTGGTGCTTTCATGAAAATTTGGCGTTGTGACTAATTAGTCTTCATAATCGGTGGTGAATGAAAGCTTATCGGAAATTATTTCATAATGACTCTCGAGGTTATTTGTCAATCATTTATTGTTCAACCGCCATATATTGGCTTTTGTCAGTCATTGCATACACATATTTCGATAGAAATTAGAACAAATAACAAAGAAAAGATACATGCCAGCCGAAAACAATTCTAATGTCGTAAAAGAGAACCGAGAGAATAACAGTTTGGTGCATTTGCCGCGGACTGGCAACACGTCAACATAATAACATGTCAAACGTCAAGGCGTTTGTCATTTTGTTGGCAATGGGTGTTCGGTTATAACCAATAATATATTGGTGTATCAATGCAATGGCGAGGAACCTTTCAACCAATTGGACGTATGCTCTACATATTTCATAATTATCATAACTTTGGTTTGGCACGTCCGATTTAAAAAAATGTGTTCATATGTTTTCTCCCCAAGCACATACTATTAACATATACACAGAAATAACATATAATCAACTATATACACAAAGGCTTTACCTATATAGACATTTTGCAAAATCAGTACATTAAAGCTCCAATATATGCCTAAGAATATAATCTAGATCTGACTATGGTTTTCTTGTGTTACTATGTGCTTGATCAAATCACCATAGCCTAGCATATATAGGTCCTCTGAATATTGTCATAAACGCATACAGTACGTCTATCACGAATTCACATGAAAACATCACGTTTCAATCGCGCCTGCTATTGTACGCGATTCGCACAATAGTGGCCGCGAAGTGGGGTCCACCAAACGCGCTTCTCCATTATTGCCAGTTATGAGAAAAGTCGATATTTCAATTCGGGAGAGATCGCGAGTCTGTCTGTGTACATTTATGACCCTCGTGGTGTGATTGTCTGGAGCGGACTGTATTATAGCATCGCGGGTTACCGCGATAGTAACCAAATTCGCGCGTGCAGAATTTCTTTAACACAAAATTCAATCTTAGTTTCATCAACGGGATCATGTCATATCAGATTGGTAAAACATATATGGTAATGCCCGTCGTACCAAAACAGTGTGGCATGTGGCTTTCGTCCTACATTGTATATGCGATACATGCAGCATTAATATTTACGTGGACATGTCAAGAGTTGACTTTAAATTGTTCAGGATTAGGTAAATACCATGATGAGTAAATTGGTAATTTTTGTCATCACGCCTGCGGCTATATGACGGTGTATATGTATCTCATATCGCATGTATTGGCCACGATATGTCTATCAAAACTGATGAGTGTTATCATAATTTCATTTGTAACAAATTTGGTACTGCATGGTAACACGGGGTTGAATATCATTTGATGACTTGTGTGAATGTTTACTCGCTGGCAAGCAGTTACTTGATTGATTGTCATTCATTCATGTGTAGTGATGTTCAGGTAATATTTGCAACAAACAGCCATAATTATGCTGCATGTTGATGGTGCTAATTATATGAACACCCCTAGACATGAATAGGGACCCATGAAGCTACTTTTATTATATTCAACTTGGCTGATATCACCACATACATAAATCATAGAACATTTAAAAGTGTACTTGTAGCAATGAATGGTAGAATTGGTTTGATGCAGCACTGTAGTTGCTACCTTCAGGCGGCGGGCAACATGACACTTTCGCGCATGTTATCGTTCACACCACAGATCAGAGGCCGTTACAAACCACCGGGGACCAAACAATGTGACTGATGATCCTTCATATCGATGAATGTGCAACACCGCTCGTAATGCATTTTGAAAGTTATGTCGCATAAAATTGATTGTTATTCTGCTATATTAGTTCGATTTAAACTGTGAAGTTTTGGAGACAAAATAATCACACACAACCGCTTTGCTGTCTTGGGTGGTCATTTGGCCTCATCAGACACTCCACTCAGTATTACTTGAACTTATATATTTTCTGTGCACACGTTTAGATCAGAGGATACTATATATATATAGTCTTATAATAATATAATTATTTTTCCAGTCATTAAGTGATCGAATTCAGAAAGTTATGGACGGTATGGAACAATAAAGAGCATTCCTTGTTATTCTATTCCTGCGGTGGTAGAAGTAAAGAGAGTTTGTTTCACTTCGGTGTTAACATTGAAAACAGCTGGAAAATAGCTGTGTCATTGACAAGTATTTTTTCCAGCATATGGAGCCGATATATCAATATATCGTGTATTTATCATGCTTGACGCCCCACCCAAACAGAGACCACGTCCCTGTATAAGACCAAGTGGGTGTATTGGAATTCAAGCTAGAAATCGTTTAACAAATAACCAATGGGGTGCAAACTTTTTCTCGAAGCGGCGATATTTTATTGCAGTTCAGCACATATTTACAAGGACATCCTACATCAACAAACACGCCGATATTACCCAAGGGCGGCTGTCGTCAACGTACGCAAATTGTGATTATATAACGGAGTGCAGATCTTCTCCACATGCATTATAGAAACAATGTATATGGTACCGACATAATCTGCAGCGTGATACAATGTAAGCTTGATAAAAACATGTCGCCATATAACTGTAAAGGATATGTCTGAGGCCAAATAATCGCATAAAGCGACCGTGGGTGAGTATCTGTGTCTCAGACACTTCAGGGACTGTACATTCTAAATATATCAATTGATATAGTTAAACGGACATGGCTCATTCGAACCTCCAAATGTTTTTCTACGTAATTTGGAGCGACGGATAGCATATGTCGATAAATAAACGAATTATTGGTATACCAGCTTCATGTGCTCCGAAATCACTGGCCAAAGTCACAAAACGCTCTTTATTGCTACCATATCAGGAATAGACTACCACGGCACGCTCTTTTCTGTTCCATGTTGTGCAAATGGCTGCTTTGAGTTTGGGACCCAACCACCTTGTTCACAGGTGTATTTTTCATTACTTCAATGCGTCTTTTTGGGTTACATAATGTTCGTAGAAAGGTAATTCAGAAATGTAACCACCTATTTCGATACTGAGAAAAATTCAAAAGAGTTCCGCACAAAGCACACACGAGGAGCAGGATTTCTTTACATCCTCTGTGGAGAAAGGAAGATTTTTGGAGCGAACAAAATGAAGTATTCTGGTGAAGAATATAGACATTCTTCGAGTGGAACTCCACCAGAAAATGATCATTGGCTAAGACGCTCTACTCGCGAATCCAGAGTTCCTGATCCACCATTTTATCTGAATCTGAAGAAACTGGTAGAGTTTTGCGTTTGCTTCAATTGCTGTATATTTTCTATCAGAATCTTTGATTGGAATTTGATGGTGGAGAAAACTTTATAACCTGCGAGAGTATTCACCATAGCGTTTATCTGTGGGAGAGGATATGCGTCCAGTTCTGTATAGATATTAATGGTTTGAGAGTAATCTATACACAGTCTCTTCTTGTGCCATTGTAGGGGTCATTTGAAACTACAACTTGAACATGCACGGAGAGTTGCTAGGTTCTATGATGCCTTCGGATAGGTAGTGCGTGACTTGTTGTTGAGTGAACACTTCATCATCCTTCGAACATTGCTCGACTTCGTAGCAATCGTCTTAATATCAGGTTTCATATTTTCAAAAAGAGCACAAAGTGACGCCGGATTCGATATTTTCAATTCGGGTTTGCTACCACCAAACTATATTATCAGTCTTGAGTGTTGTTTTTTGGAAGTATTGTCCCAGAATATCACCGCACAAGTCTTCCATCACATTCAGATGTGTTGATTTGTAAACATCATCTGAGCCTATGTGAATGTCAACATAACATGTGTCACTAGCGCTGGTTTTCATGGTGGTCTGAGCAATCGAAATGTCCTGATGACGTGATTTGTAATTTCAGGACATTCGCAGTCTGCTCACTAATAAAGCTGTCCATACTGCCAGTCGACCAGTGCTGGCGCACTTGTCCACATACTATAACGTCAGTTGATGACTTTGCTAGACTCTGAGCACATGAAGTTGTTATCAAACAGAGCGTTGTAGCGAACATCGCAGCTGCCGTCTTCGATTGAAAGCCATTAGATAAGCAGACTTTCGAATAGTGTACCTTCTTTGTACATTTGCTGCACACGCCGTCTCGAGCGGGACAAAATATACGAGCATGTAACTGTCCTCCAAAGAAGAAGGATGCAGCAGCAACGGACATAGCAAGTTCCTTTTGATCAGATGCATTATCACCATGATCATTTGATGATCACGGTACCATTCAGCAGCAGAGGTGTTGGTCACAGATGTATACGATTCAGAGTTCTTCTGGGCTAAATCTTGCGCACTGGCCTGGCCGAATGCTGAAGTGAGATCCAGAGTCTTATTAACCAAGAGCCTCTGCCGAATTAATGGTGATAGTATGTCATTGATGAATTAGTCACGGACAAGCTACTCCATGTATTGTTCGGCAGATATTGCCTTTAAGTTACAGTCTTTGCTTAGCTTCTTCAGCTCTTGCAGATATTCTCACGGGGATTCTCCAGACTGTTGTCGTCTTGTCGCAAGTAAATATCTCGCAATTATTTCATTTGTTGTTTTAACGTAAATCTGCGTCAGTTTGGATCGCATCAGCAATGTCAGAACAGTCCTCGATGTACTAAAAACGTTGTGAAACACGTAGTTCACCAGGGTTCGAAACTCATCAGGAGCCCCGTCACTGCACTCTTCGATGAAGTTGTCGAAGGTACGTAACCAATGCTTCCATTCCCTTGCAGCTGTAGGAGAGTTCGGATCCAGATCCAATCGAGACGGTTTCAGCAGAGTGTCCATGATAATGATTGTGGTTGTCGATATGATTTATGTTGATTAAATTAAGAGATAGACCGTCTAGATATTAGGCTTTAATCAACATAAAACACAGGTATACAGGGACCTGAAACAGAAGAAACCAAATGTCAAATATCAGTCATATAACAGTTCGTAAATAAGGAAATCTCACCGCAACGATCAAACCCGAAAAAAGGGGTTTCCACACCTGAGCTCTCTGAGGAAGTGGAAAGTCCACACGGACATACATAGAAAACTTGTCAATTGTTAACCCTTTGAAATACTAATATATTAGCATAGATAATATTAGCTAATAGATCATATTGTGATACCCACATCCATGACCGACTTCGTTTTAAGGTGTGAGATATTTGATGACAAACTGTCTAAAACATCATGTCACGTTCCTGTGGCATGTCATCTTGAATGTGCAGAGATCACTGCTCCTCCCATGACACACCACACTCAGACACGCTTTAATTGGAAGAATTTGGATATCAACAAATTCCAACAGTTCTTGGACTCTTAATGTACATTTCTGATTTCATGTGTCATTTCCAGTTAATTAGACCTATCCAATATGTACCAAGACATAGTTGTCGCTTTGCTAAATGCTTCAGAGTTTGCTGCGACCACACGGAGGCGCAACGTTCATTATCTTAACCAGTACTGGAATGAAGAGCTTGAACTGCTTCACAAATATTCTAACTCACGCCGACACCCATAAATCCAGGGTAGCAGGCCGCATTTAGTTGAGTCAGAGTCCTACGCCAACTATAACAATGCTAAACATGACTTCCGTTGTACATTTCGTGCAGCAGGACTCCAGAATGAACAGAAAATTTACGACGATCTGGAACACCATGCCAGAAGCGATAAATGTTCGTTTTGGAAGCTGCTGAATTCCGATAAACTGAAACGGACAATAGTATCAGAGACGGAATTCAAATGTGTGCTGACTCGCGACTCAACAGACATATTTATGGGCTAGAGGGACTGCTTTGAACAGTTGTACAGTGAACATACACACGAATACCCAGCTTTCGAACAATATATCGTATCTACTGTAAACTCATTTCCCAACTCGGACAATGCAGATCTTTCATCTGCAGATGTGTGCGCAAAAATATCACCCAAGGACATCCGTGCTGTCGTGTGTGCGTTAAAAGTTAACAAGGAGCAGATAATATCTCAAACGAACACCTCATCTACAGTCCAGACTCAGTCATCGGTTTGTTGTGTGTTCTTTACAACGCCATCCTTAATTTTGAACACGTACCACATGAAAAGGAAACAGGATTTATTGTCCCTTTGTATAGGGGGTCACCAAAAACAACAACACCATCCTGCCTGACAGCTATCGTGCCATAACGCTCTTACCAGTTATCTACAAAGTTGTTGAAGCAGTCATTAAGAACCGCATGTGGGAAAAGTCCTCTATGTCTCAATTTCACAAGTGGGCAACAGAGCGGCTTCCAGAAGAATGTCAGCTGCACGACTATCAATTTGGAATTCGAGGTAAACCTCTTGGAATAATCAGCAACATGCATAAGTATTGCTGCAGCAAAATTCAGTACAATGGCGGTGTGTCGGATCCATTTCATATCTCACAAGGAATCCGCCAAGGAGCTGTCAGTTCACCGTTATTTTACTCGGTGTATGTGAATGACTTGCTCCTAAAACTAACTGCGGCACAACAGGGGAAGGCAATTCACAATATCGTAAGCTCTGATCCAACTACTGCAGACGATATCGCAATTGTCTCGCTCTCCAAAGCTGGTATCGATGACATGTTATATATCTGTCACGATTACAGTGTGTCTTGGAGGTTCAACTTTTCGAGTACAATTGAAAGGTCATTCCGTGTATGTGTGAAACATATGCAATCTCTCCCAACCAGGACACCAACAACTGTGGCGCTTAGTATCCTGGGATTGCTTCCAGTCGAGATGGAAATTCATCTGCGGAAACTGTACTTCCTTGAAAAACTCGTGTATATGCTGGTGGGCCACCAGACTCCGTTGAGGATATATCTTTTCATTGCACATCAATGCCGGTTATTTGGTCGCTCCATGTCAGGATTTGTTAAAGACATTTTCACCTTATTGGAGGTATATCATCTTTTCACATTCCTCACTGACTTCATGGACGCATGATTATTTCCATCGAAAAGTGAATGGAAGAGACTGGTTCGCGAGATAGTCGAAACAAACTATTACTCTTCGTGGTATCGTTCCACTGCGCTCAATGCGGAGTTCTCATTATTCCTGCGCTGCCATTCCGATCCCAAATCAAACATGGAAAATTTAGAATATGTGCAAGTCTTATCGATGATTCTCGAAGCCAATGAGACATTTAGCAATGCTAATCAAACAATCAACTTACGCGAATAATTTGGCGTGTAGATTGTGCGACACGGATTATAACCACGAGTTATACCATGTGTTTTGGTCATGCATGTCGCCCATAGTGACACCCTTAGCTGATACTAAATAAACACGCAATCGACGTGTATCTGTTCCTGGCATCACTCGCACCAACATATCTGATGACGGTTTTCTTCGGAGGTCACATGTCGTCGCTCTCCGAACATATCTACGATGTATTGGACTTGGTCATCATAGACACAAGTGTATTCTTGCTATATATATATGTGTGTGTGTGTGTGTAATATGGTCACAAACACCAATTCAGACCATGTTTTCCAACGTTTTTCATAAATACACGAACATCTACTCTTGTTGGTGTCAGATTGCTATCTAAATGATTCTCATAATGCATTGACTATCTCAGAAATGTTGTTACCAATTGTGTTAAACTGTATATTGATGTATTATGACTCATGTAAATATCTACTCTCCCACTCCCAGTCCCACAAAGAGGCCATATAGATATATATATAATGACCGCCAAGCTTTCACTCCCATACCAATGCATGGTTAATACAAGTAGTGACTCTTGTTCTGTATACTTATAATGGCCCCATACACATCAGAGGTGGCCAGGGTGTGTATATGGAATTGTTGCCCGCTAATATCGGGTAGAAATATCTGTGCATACGCATTACATCGGCTTTATACAAGACCCCAACTGTCTTAAACATTATCTACCACGTATCCGGGCCTAATTCAGGGGACTCCCCCACCCCATATTGAGGGCCCATTGTTTCCTAAGTTTGTTGGGATTGAGAGAGACTCAGTGGTGTTTTTGTGGAGATGGCCACATGTTTAATAATTTAAACGATTACAGAGGTTGAATGAGGGCCTGCCGGTCCGGATGGTCTTCCATGCGACGTGAGGCTCGATGGGATTCGACTCGAGCAGCAGATGCCGGTGGTGTGTCGGCCCAGGCATCTGGGTAGATGGACGTGATGAGCCCGATGGGAGTCGACTCGAGCAGATGTGAATGGTGAATGGCGGTGATGTGCTCGATGGGACACGGCTCGAGCGACAGATAATGGTGGTATGTCGGCCCAGCATCCGGTGGAATGAATGTGATGTATGGATGTGGTTCACGGGTTAGATCCGGACCAGTAGGCCCCGCCCTCCGGCGATGTGACCGCACAGCAGCTGGAAAGAGAAATTAGACAAGCACAGCGAGGGAAACGAAGACATCAGCAGGAGCAGCAAAACAAAACACGGCCCCTGGGAAACGACGGGGAAGCATAAACGACGGGTGGAGCAAGCCGCGGATGAGTAAAAGTCGCGGGGGGAGCAGAGGCGAAACCGAGGCAGCGGATGAGACATGAGCAGTTGGTGAAGCGGAGGAATTGATGGGCTCGATGGGATTCGACTCGAGCAGCAGAGGCCGGTGGGTCGTAGCCCAGGCATCGAGATGCGGGATGAGATGAGCCCGATGGGAAACGACTCGGGCGGCAGATGCCGGTGGTATGACGGCCCAGGCATAAGCAGCGCATGAAGTGGAAAAGGCGATGAGACATGAGAAGTGGATGGGACGAGATGAGGCGGCAGTGGGGGGCGGAGCGGCGGAATAAAAAGCAGCGGGCGAAGAGGAGGATGAGGTGAGGTGAGCTCGATGGGATCCGGCTCGAGCAGCCGATGCTGGTGGAGCGGCGGCCCAGGCATCGCGGATGCGGTGAAATGATCTCGATGGCAACCGGCTCGAGAGGCAGATGCCGGTGGGTGTCGGCCCGGACATAAGCAGCGCATGAAGCGAAGATGCGGTGAAGCAGAAGAAGCAGGCGGGACGTGAGCGGAGGAGGGAGAGCGAGCGGGGAAGAAGCCGAAGCAACAGCGGGAGCCAACGCGGCGGGGGGGGGGGACAGAGGCGGTGGGGAGGCAAAAGCGGAGGGGGCGGAAGCGGCGGCGATGTATAACCAGCGGGGGAGGCAGCGGGAGCGACGGTAATGAAAAGCAGCGGGTGAAGCAGACGGTGAGATGAGCTCGATGGGATTCGGCTCGAGCAGCAAAAGCTGGAGGGTAGCGGCCCGGGCAGCTAGGGTGCGGGATGAGATGAGCTCGATGGGAGACGGCTCGAGGGCAGATGCCGGTGGTATGTCGACCCGGGCATAAGCAGCGCATGAGGATGAAGAGGCGGTGAGGTATGAGTAGTGGGTGAAGCGAGATCGGCGGGCGTTGGCAGGAGCGGCGGATAATCCGAAACAGCGGAAGGAGTGAAGCGACAGGGAAGCGGAGGCAGCGGCAGATGCCAAAAGGGGAGGCGAGGCGTTAGCGGCAATGAGGGATACGCAGCGGATGAGGCGGTAGCGGCGGGGAAGCGGAAGCGGCGGGAATGAGAAGCAGCGGGTGAAGCAGAGAAATGAAATGAGCTCGATGGGTACCGCTCGAGCAGCATATGCTGGTGGTGTGTCGACCCAAGCACAGCGGGTGCGGGATGAGATGAGCTCGATGGAGGATCGGCTCGAGCAGCAGATGCTGATGGCGTGGCCAACGCATCGGGTGTGGGATGAAATGAGCTCGATGGGAGACGGCTCGAGTGGCAGATGCCGGTGGAACGCCGACCCAGGCATAAGCGTGATGTGGAGCGGAAGAGGCGGTGAGGCATGAGTAGCAGTGAACCGTGGCCACGGGTGGGTGGAGAGCGGCGGAATGGCGGAACCGGCGGGTGGGTCAGAAGCGGAAGGCGAGGGAGAAGTAGCACGCGAAGAGAAACGCGGAGAAGACCAGATACGACGGGAGAGGCGAGGGAGCGGGAGAGACAGGGGCGGCGGGAACGGATAAGCGGTAGGTGAGGCAGAGGCAGCGGGCGGGTGAGATACGGCTGGGGAAGCGCATGCGGGGGTAATGGGAAGCGACGGGCGGGTCGTAAGCGGCGGGTGGAGCGTAAGCTGCGGGTGGAGCGGAAGCGGCGGCGGGTGGAGCGTCAGCGGCGGAAGGTGCGTAAGCGGCGGAAGTACCGTAAGCGACGGGTGAAGCGGAAGCGACGGGCGAAGCGGAAGCGACGGGCGAGGTGGGAACAGCGAGTGAAGCGTGAACAGCGGCGAACCGTGAGTAGCGGGTGATGCAGTGCCAGCGGGAGATGCAAGAGCAGCGGGTGATACAGGAGCAGCGGGTGATACCGGAGCAGCGGGTGATACCGGAGCAGCGGGTGATACCGGAGTAGCGGGTGATACCGGAGTAGCGGGTGATACAAGCAGCGGGTGATACAAGCAGCGGATGATACAAGCAGCGGGTGATACAAGCAGCGGGTGATACAAGCAGCGGATGATACAAGCAGCGGGTGATACAAGCAGCGGGTGATACAAGCAGCGGGTGATACAAGCAGCGGGTGATACAAGCAGCGGGTGATACAAGCAGCGGGTGATACAAGCAGCAGGTGATACAAGCAGCTGGTGATACAAGCAGCGGTTATGCAGGAGCAGCGGATGCAGAGCTCGATGGTAGGCGGCTCGAGCAGCAAAGCTGGTGGTGTGACGGCCCAGACTTCGGATAGCATGGATCGCAGAGCTCGACGTGATGCGGCACGAGCAGCAGATGCCGGATAAAGTGGGTCCAGACAGAACCAGCGTGTGACGCGTTGGCGGCGTGGGTGACCGGAGCAGCGGCTGAAGCCTGAGCGACGACTCGAAGGTGAAGCAGTTTAAAAACAGAAACAGCGGGGGGGCAAGGGGTGAAGCAAAAACAAAACAAAACAATGTGGCGGCGGGAGTGGTGTGAGCGCTGGGTGGGTGAGAGACAGCGGTTGGGGCCTTGACGGCGGTGACGGATAGGCGGCGGGAGAGGTGGAAGCGGCGACTGAGGAGGACGCGGTGGGGAAGCAGAAACAACAAGCGGCGCAGAAACTGAGGAGTAGCAACCGCGGCGGATGAAGCATCGCCGGGGGGAGAGCGGAAGCGGAGGGGAGGAGGGGGCGGCAGGAGAGAGGCACCAGTCGCGATGGGGTAGCAACAGCGGGGGTGAAGAGCCACGAACCGAGAAGAGATGGCCGATGCGATGAGTACCACGGGGAAACGAGGGGAGTTATGAACGCCGCGCGTGGCGGCGAGCCACCAGCGACAAGAATGGGACACGCGACCGTGCGCGGCCGCCGGGGGAAGGACGACCGATAGAACCGATGGCATGGCCACCGTAGGGTGGGAGGGCGGGGAAAATTTTACGTCCTCGCTCTGTGGACTAAAGTATGGAATGGACGGAAATGACAATATTTTCTGCGCATGCTCGGAGCGGATAACTCTATTTGGCATGAGTGACCTTAGTTGTCAGTGATGTTGTAGCTCTCGGAAGTCACACTCCGGTGTTCTACGCTTATTGGAACCTACGCGACTTGCCGCTTAATTGAAGACGTTGAGCTTGTATAAATTCAGTGCCACAAGGGTGATTCCTTGTTGCTTCATAATTCACAAAAATATGCTTTTTAAGTGAAATATGGCGCTATATATAGGACATATAAAGTTTCTAAAATAGACACATTTTCTTGCCAATTCCTGGTAGTTGCCTAGTGAAAATTACTAGTGAAAGATCGGGTGGCAAAGTCTCCCGATCTTAGAATGATCAGTGGTCCATGCATAAGATGCCTATATATAGTGCCTCCTTCGAACATAACCAACAACATGCGACTATATAGAGACTAGACAAAATTAAGGCAAACATACATCTGAATGGTTAGTGCTATGGTGTCATTCGACCAATTGTGGTATTTGCTTAACAGCTGTTGCTATACCCTTAAATGAGACATTTGGTTCACTCTTCAAATCGGGTATATGTCAAATTTGAAATCAGGGTATTACCTGCATCGAAAACGCAATCACTGTCGTAGAATTTCGACGCTATATTAAGGTATAATTGCATTTCCCAGGTAGTTGCCTAGCAACCATTGGATTGATTTTTACAAAAAATCATTTAATTTGCGAGGGACTACTGGCGCGTTTGTCGCTCTATTTTGGTCCCCGTTCTCCATGACCAGTTTATTACTATTCTCTGTTTTGCTATTGTCGGTGAAAGACGTCAAGATTTTTTAACAAATATTTGTTTGCCTTCTTGGAACATTTTAATACCATGGAGCAGCATGGATAGAGAATATTTAACCGTGACAGCGTTGATTCGAGCACCGTTCCTGATCGAGAAATTTCGTCAAATGACACTAGTTTTTGAACTCTGATTCGCCGGCCATTTTACACTACAGGTAATCATTGACTGTCATTCAATCTCGAATTCGTCATGAGCCTCAAGCCTATCTCTAACACGGAACAATTTGATTCAGATTATGACTCTGATTGTGGAAGTGGTGTTGACAACGACTCTGAAATTCATCTTCTTGAGAAAGAAATTTCAAAATTAAATAAAGACTTGGAAAGTAAAAAGCAATCATATCTGTCAATGTTAAGAAGCATAAAATTGGAAAAAACGAAAGAAATAAAATGCTTGACAAAGAAGATAAATCATGCTCGAAGAAAAAACAAACCCGATCAACTTGCTGCAAAAATGAAAAAACCTAGGACTTGTGAGACTGAGAAGCAAACACATGGAAAACACGAGGCAAATGATTGTTCCGTCCATAATTCTCCGACTGTTGTGGTGAAACCCCCTACTAGACAAGCTGATCGTAGAACAATTACATATACTTCAAGTGTAAAATCCGGAGCAAACAATATTGATTCTACCGGTACATGTACTTCTGTAAGTTCCGACAAAATCATCTCGAAAAATGTTTCTGAAAGAGTGTCTGAAAAAAGGAAAAAACCTTCAACAGAAAACGAACATTCACGTCTTAATTCTGGTTTGAAAAGCAAGGACTCATTTGGTGAAATAACTGATCCTCAATATTTTCCACATACATTCTTACAATTTCAACCACTGGAGTCTGATATTTCATTTTTTGACTTATCGTTTGATCAGTTTATATCAGGTGAACTTGAGATAATCACCAGTAGTGTACATATAATTTCAGAAATTGAACGACAAAGCAGGTTATTGTTACTGAAGAAAATCTCATATTATTATTCTATATTTGAGTGGGATGCTATATTAAAATTCTATGCAACCTGGTTATTCAAAATCGAGACTGGTTCTCGCACATGGGCAAACGATTCTGCAGAAATTGAGAGAATTGCTCTAATCCCTTTTGTCAGAGCTTAGTCAGAATATTCATTTTATACAGTTTTATGATTCGCTATAGAATTTCTGGCACTTTATCATGCGTTGAATTTTACTGTTAGAATTTGATCATATTTGTAAAGCAATAACATTCTCAAAGAATGACTCAATTATATTACATTTTCTTCAACGTCAGGACAAATTCTCACCAGTCGTGAAATACCTTTGTATTTTCTCTGATGTTGTCCGAGCTATCCTCTTCATTGCAGTTACTGTTCGTACATGTGCCTTTCAAATGTTTCCCAATAGTCAACTGTTTGATTTAATCCTATCACCTTTATTATGTACCATAGGTGACCCGCATACTAGTGCATGTAGGTCACTAGTCTACATGTGCTGGCGCAGTGAGTTATTCAAGACTAGTTCTCGGTTCTTCCGAATGGCATGTGAAATTCATTTGATTTTGAACATATCTTAAATACAATAGAGTTTTTATTTAAAACTCAAGAATTTTCAATCTTAAATTGACCAATAAATACTTTAGCTGCAATCATTGATGTATACTATATATGTACATGTAGGTTTACCTTACATGTTTACGTTTCACAGAGTTAAACTTTTCAGTTTAGAGTTATTTTTGATCTACTGTAGTTTAATAGCTATTTTTAGCAAGTTGCATGATGTGGTACAAGATCATGCACATGTAAGTGCATTGGTAATTTACATTGATAGTATTGCAGTTTTGATTTGACTTACATGTAGTTTAAGATCATATGAGTATGGCATTGGCAATGCAAAGATTTATTCTCATGAAACATGACCGATGCAGATGGCGAATGAATTGAATACTAATCATGTCGAGTCAAATTCAGTCATGTCTTACTCCCGTAATTTCAGAATTCGCATTCTTGAATTGACTGATGAATGATGATTAATTGATTAGTAGTACATCGCTATTTGAAATTTCGAGAACTTATATTTTCATTTGAGAGTATTTTGACTTCTGTGAAGTTCATAAAAGTACATTTATGAGCTTTGTGTGTATGTTTGCATAGTTTTGCATACGTTTTACAGAGTTTACTTTTCAGTTTATAGTTATTTTTCATCCATTGTAGTTTTTATAGACAATTTTCAACAAAACAAAAAAAACAAAAAAAACAAACAAAAAAATGACGCATGTTGCATAGGATACATCTAAGTGCATCAATATTTTACATCGATAGTATTGCAGTTTTGATTTGACTTACACATGTACATGTAGTTTAAGATCATATGAGTATGGTGTGTGGAATGAATTTGAATGCTAATCTTGTCCCATTCAGTCGTACCTTACTCGATCTGTAATTTCAGAATTCGTATTCTTGAATGATTGATGAGTGACGATTAATGGATCACCATTTTAAATTTCGAGAATTTATATTTTTATTTGATTTCAGGGAAGTTCATAAAAGTATCTTTATGAGTTTTGTGTGTATATTTTTATAGTTTTGATCAATAGAAGCTTTA
Source organism: Siphonodentalium dalli (assembly GCA_032622095.1). Classification (NCBI taxonomy): domain Eukaryota; kingdom Metazoa; phylum Mollusca; class Scaphopoda; order Gadilida; family Siphonodentaliidae; genus Siphonodentalium; species Siphonodentalium dalli. Next base: position 36,903,822 of record CP136069.1, on the reverse strand, counting down.
TTTTCAAACAGGTACCTCTTTAATTAAAATTTGGAGAATTCGCCTTCCTGAATTGACTTACTTATTACTGAAAAGTGTACAAGTATAAGTTGTGGTGTACATATCTGTATTGTAGACTTAACATTTTGAGTTGTTTTGAGGCTTATACCGTACCTCATTTGTGTACTTCTATTTCATTTTTAAATTGACTATATACTGCCAAGAATGAGCTTATATGTGTGCGAAACCCATACATTTTGCTTATTAAAGTGTAAACTGAATTTAACAAGTTTGTACTAGTGTATTAATTTTGGTTTTGAACTCACTTGTAGCTTAATTATCCTATATGTTTGGGTATATGGTTCGTCTCCGAATAACACCCTTTAAGCTGATTCAGACATTGTTATTTTTATTTGACATTGTTCCTACAAGTACAGATATGAGTTGTTTGTGAATGTTTATACTTGTTAGAACAATTGATGCCTTTTATGGCCATATATGTAACCCAAAAGATGTAATTTAGATTTGAGAATTTGCATTCTTGAAATTTACTCAAGTGTTGCCTACATTTTCATATGCTTGTTGAGAAAAAACTGTCGTATTATGTAAATGGGTTGTCCATCCGTCGTCCATATGTCTGTCCATCCGCCTTTGGTTTTCGGGTGATAGCTTTTGATTGAATCCTGTGATCCAAGTTTGGTATGATGGTTTATCACATTAAAATACAGATCGAGTTCGAATATGGTTTCGTCCTTATGATTTTGACTAAAAAGTTGTGCCCCTTTTTCGACTTAGATAAATACCTGATATACGGTTTCCAGTTCTGATTGATTTGGTATGTGAATTTTTCATACAAAGATACCACACTTGAAGTTATTGTGTTTATTTTTGATATTTGTTTTCATCTTAAGTCAAGGTTTCAAACAAGTGAATTAAACCTTGCCCCACCTGTACTTCAGAAACAGGGTATTATATCACGCCCTGACGATGTGTTCTTGTTTTACAAGTAGGATTATACTCCACATCTGTAATTTGATTAATTGTTTGGACTAGCCAAATTTCAAGCTATCAAGAATGAGCATCTATGGTAGGTGTATGAAAGTCGTACAATGTGCGTACCAGTATAATGGCTGTATATACTAGTAACTTTAAGACGGGTACGCTGTACCGTAAAGCCTATTCATTCCATTACAAGTTTACTCCTGTAATTTGAATTTTCAGAATTTTCATTCTTGAATTCACTTAAGTGTACATGTTTACACATGGTTTACATACATGTAACTTAGAAGCCATATTGTATTATATATTCTAAAATTGAGTCGTAATTTACTTGCATGTAGATGACATCCTTCATGTTTGGGTTATTATTATTCGTTATTATGAATTAATAGTATATGCTATCCAAACTGATTCGAGCTTCGCTATTTAAAATTTTGAGAAATGGAGTAGTTATTACTCAGTTTGTGTCATGTTTTTATACGATTTTCAGATTAAAACTATTGAAGACATAAGACCGTACCTGACACATTAGTAATTTAAATTTCATTCAATTTCTGAACTCTCCCTTCCATATTTATATATACCGGTACTGGTAGCTAGGGTTCCTTTATCCTTCAATTCAGATTTGGTACCAGTTTTAATATAAATTTCTATTTTTAGCCTGTATAAATATGTAGTTGACAGGTTTGGAATATCTAGTTGACAATGTATGACTCATTTCATTCTACATATACCGGTACATGTATAGAATATTCGAGAAATGCGAACGAGTTTATTCATGAATTACATACAAGTATCGATAGCATCATATAAGCTGAGCAAGAAATAGTCCACTCCTAGATGATATGATTTCACAAGGGCATTGCGTGTGTGGTCATTCAGAGAGAGTTTCTCAACTTGATTCCAACTCTGACTTGGTTTTTCTCGGAGTGGGTTATTTCAACTCTATATGATCACTTAATTTTGTAATAATTTTGATGACATTCGGTTTGACGGTTCTGAAGTTAGTAAAGTTTGTCTAAATCCAATTGACCCAATGAACAGAGTACTGCACGATTCAATTAACGGTTGCAGGTCATTCAGCTGCTAGTCTACTATATTTATGTGTGTGTTCATGAGTATTTATTTTAATTTTAACATGTACCGATAGGCTACAAGATAATTTCACATATTCTGACCTTGTTCCACTATCTTCGGTTTGGCGGCCTTCGGCTTGGCGGATTTTAATAATTTGAACATTTAATGAATTTTGAGTTGACAATGGTATTCGAACCTTGGTATTTTTCTTCATTTCTTTGAGTGAATATGTATTTGAATTTTATTTTGCTTATTGCTATTTGTTTGTCAATTTTTCATGTAGTTTGTACGTCTAACATATTTTAATATTTGTAACACGTCTTTCACCCACTTGCTTTACGAAAGCCTAAATACAATATTATATTGTTTAGAAGTGTTCACTTAATTACAAGCCCTCCCTTGCTAATTGGATTGATTTTTACAAAAAATCATTTAATTTGCGAGGGACTACTGGCGCGTTTGTCGCTCTATTTTGGTCCCCGTTCTCCATGACCAGTTTATTACTATTTTTAAATACAGCGCGAATTTGTCATTCTCTGTTTTGCTATTGTGGGTGAAAGACGTCAAGATTTTTTAACAAATATTTTTCCACACCCACCCGCCCTTCTTACCGAGTATTTCATATTTGAACATACAAAACTCCACATTTGTCATTTCTAATTACACTGCTTTACATTTGGCCAGTTTGTATTTGCAGTGATTTGTGAAAATTATTGCAAATACAAACTCATATTAATTTGCTCTGCATCACTGTCTGGATCGAAGTTTTTACGAACAGTTCTATATACTAAATGCCATTGACTCGAGTTATATATGTACATGTGATGTGTATTTGTCTATTCATTTTTAAATTGCCATTTGTTTCTTCTGACATAATATTATTTCCCCTTTTTCTGCATGGCGGATTTTAATAATTTGAACATTTAATGAATTTTGAGTTGACAATGGTATTCGAACCTTGGTATTTTTCTTCATTTCTTTGAGTGAATATGTATTTGAATTTTATTTTGCTTATTGCTATTTGTTTGTCAATTTTTCATGTAGTTTGTACGTCTAACATATTTTAATATTTGTAACACGTCTTTCACCCACTTGCTTTACGAAAGCCTAAATACAATATTATATTGTTTAGAAGTGTTCACTTAATTACAAGCCCTCCCTTGTTAATTTCAAAGGAGTTGCCGCGTGGCAAAGTCTCACGATATTATACTGATCAGTGATCCATGTAAAGTTTCAGATCTCTGTCACAATTTAAAATAACCGTCACGCGACAAGACACTGTCTTATTTAAGGAAAAATACTACGGGGAACCCAGGGTCAGAGCGTCGATCGGTGTGAAGCTTCAGGGTTCAAAGGGTTAAACCACCTGAAGGAATCTGGTACCCGAGATCACATCAAGCATATTGCATAACAATACAAATGTAAACAAGCTGTCTTTAACCAAACTTAAAATATTTGATGCCGTTGCCATGTAAACCAGATATTATCACGACACATGACCCCCACCAGGGCACCCCTTCCAAGTAATTCCAACTAAGCATCATATATTTGAACTGTCAATATGTAGTCACTAAGGCCACAATTCAACCCTTAAGGGATCACACTATAAGTATCTAACTCTATAGTATACATGTCCGGGTTTTAATATACACCTCACCCATGACAATCATGCACCACATTTATGACCACACATTCACTCTTTGCATACCTATTCACTCCACCATTGGCTACACAGTCACTGCCTGTAGTCACCACACCCATGGCCATATAGCCACGCAAGATAAACATATACACAACACACATAACCATAGATACACTCCACGTATGCATACAAACCCCATCAATGGCCATACAGTCCTTTGTATACCAATACCCCGCAAACTCGGCCATTCATACACCCTAGGTTTGAAAATACACCTCAACCATGACAATCACATAGCAAATTTATCACCACACGGTCACGCCTTGTATACCTATTCACACCACCTTTTGCCAAAAGTCACTCCTGTATACATATCCGCCACACCCATGGCCATATATCTACTCGGTATATACATATACAACACACCCCTAACCATGGCCATTACCAATACCCCGCACACTCGGTCGGCATTTCATACACTCCAGGCTTGAATATACCCATCACCATTGACAACCATACACCATATTTACACCAATCTCTCACCCAAACAGCACCAATTTGGCGTATTTAACTTATAGAAGACGCAGCAGTCAGAAATTATTCAAAGCCTCGCATATAAACATGTATATAAAATGAATCGTTGTTTTCCATGCTTGCCGATCAGTTTGTCGTGATCCACTCAATTGAACAATGTGCTGTATCAAATCAGGGAAAGTAACTCTTCATATTACTAAGCAATATGTCGAATCAGGGAAAACAACTCCTCCTATCACTATGCATCATAATTGTTTTTGGGTTATCCCGCATGTCGTAGAGCTTCACACGATTCGATTGAGACGATGCATAAATAAATCGCTGTCTCGTATGCAATAGCCAGGTTTAGCATAGATCATGCCATGAATATCTACCCTGGCTCACGCCCGTAGATATCATATTCCAACAGTTCAAAACCTTGGAAATTTCTGAAGTTTTGGCAGGGAACCTAATGAAGTTGAACAAATGACGCGGGTAATATATTTCTTAATTATTATCTGTTCCTTAATAATGTACTTCACTATAGGTGAGGGTCCTAACTCGAAATTAACCCGGAAAAAGAATTTATTCATTTCAGATCACGTGTTAGTAAAATTAGTAAAATTTTAGAGCAATAAAAATTGAATGGCAACATGCACTACCAAGTGGCAGTTATCAACCAATAAAAATCTTGAATATACTTGACAGGGTTCAAACGAAGGCGGACAAGTTTTTCAGAAATGTTGATAGTGTTAAATGTTTTCAACGACTCTCGTTTATAATGCAAGCATTCCTGAATGTGAGTGACTTGAAAATGAAAGTTGAAGTTGAGTCAATTTAACAATTTCAACGTGGAGTTTGAACTGAAGAGATGTGCCAAATTAATTTAGTACACGACAAGCGAGTACATTATATGCATACTAGATCGAAGCGGAAACTTACTGCATGCATATACAATTCGACCAGCCATAATTTGTTGCTGTGCATTTTATCTTATAAAAACGTTCCGTCGGTCGACTTAATCACAGGCCCTGGGGGAAATTACTAAAATAGACTAATATAGACTATACCAGTGTAAAGGTTCCAATGATCGAGTTTGGCTAAAACAACACCAACAATGAAAACCCTACAAATTTAGAAATCGATAATTGCAGCCAAAATATCCACCAAGTGTGTCCTATAGGTAATAAAATTCCCTTTCTGGTGACATATAACTCGGCGAAATCGAAGGAAGAGAAGTCGAGATCTGATATCGGAATCTATCGAATTATACCGATCAAATCGGCCCGTCAATCTCCCTGTCCGCCGAAAATATTTTCGAGCAACAAATTGTCGCGAACGTGTAACTAAACGCGATGTCATAACCTATAAATGCTCACATATATTCTACAAGTCATTCGGAAGCCACCAATACCTCTTTTATTTTACCCGGTTGTGATCGATATTTTCAACTTTATTCATCAAACGAATTCCAGAAACCAGACGTATCTGCGACCTGCAGTAAATATTGAAACCGAAGGTAAAACAAGAATGTACGGGTCAAGGTCACGTGGTATTTCCCAGAATTTTAAAATTGCATCAAAGCAAATTTCAATGAATTAAAGACCAGCTGAACTGTAATCTAATTTGAGTATTGATGTATCATGCCATGTGTATCTACATGTAAGTCCCCTTCACTCAAATCCGCCAACAAATCGCGTCAAAATATCCCGCAATTATTTTTTATAACTTGGGAACAAAAGTGTCGCCGAAGTTGTTTTTTTTCTCATTTTTACACTGCGCGCACATTGCTACTAGAGAACCACGTGACATGACGTCATCGCGGAATCACTTCTGCACAGTTCTGCTTTGCGTTACTGACAACCTGCTGCAACAATGGCGATGGCAGATGCTCACGTTGAAGATGATTTTGATCTTGCTTCATTCGAGCCTGATGACAATGATCCTCTACAGATCGGCAGAAGACCGGTGACCAACGATTCGACAATAAACCGTCGCATGGACTAGTGTCACCACTCCCTCCTCAACCATTTCAGACCATAAGCAGAAATACAGGCTGCTGTTGGTTTACAAACATATATGTGGTGTATAATTTTCAAGTTATGTTGTGTCAATCAGTTTGTGGGAGGTTGACTCCTCCTTCCACCATTTGTGCCCCTCTGTGGGCTGGCAGAAACCTATTTCATACCCTTGTAGACTCCATGATGATATATACAATTATGATTTAACTTGATATTCACAATACTGGTATTACATTTAGGTGGGTATGTTATTATTTCATCTTGTTCAGCCATGAACGTAGTGGGAAGAAATCTACAAAAACGGTCATTTGTTGAGCTATGTTTCATGACTAGTATTCATCAAATGCTCTTTATGTTTAAATTGGCTTTAGACACCCAAATTCTCATTGGGAATTTATGGCCACTAATGGAAGGGTGGTGTGAAACATCAGACACGATATACTATTAATAATTTCCAAACTGCAGTCTAATGAACCTGAATTTCATCATGGCCTTTATGTTGTCATATAGAAAACTTGTTTTTGACAGTCTGTGAACAAAATAAAAACCGCAAAGAGATATTATTTTCAGTATGTAATATGTTTATTGTTTCAAATGTATATAGATCCATATCGCACAATTATAGGGCACCAACTATATACATGTAGGCCTATATATCTAGCACATTCGGTGGAAATGTGGGCGTTCCTGTGCATATGACGTAGTACTGCTCTGATCACAAATCGAACGATTTTTTACGCATGCTACATTCGCAATAACAAAATAGTCCCTCGCGATTGCTGTTCTTATTTTTTAAATAATAATCATACAGTGGGCTGAAGACATGTTATAAGGTAACATGATGCCATATTTGTTTCAACATTTTACGATTGTAAGAGTCTCATCGTCAACTTTAGACGAATCTTTGACGTGAATGGATATGTGCACGCACATGACGTTGCTGTTCGCTCATATGTAGGTCACATCACTTGCTTGAAATGTGTTTGTGTTCTTAGTTCAAATACCAGTGTGTTATGCTCGGTTGCTGCTCAATGCCTGATGTAATCATATAAATTCGTAGTCATGTATATAATTCGAATTGCCGTAAAGAATTTCTCTGAACAATTCGATTGGAATACAAGGAATTTATGTTTTGTGGATGGATTTATTGGCGAAAAATCGTGACATGATCGACACAGTTCACACGTGCATGCAGTCTGGTACTATTTGTTACAACTGGCTTGGTGTATAGGCCCACACATGGTATTTTTCGCCTGATTTCATTAGATATGTTGTTTCATAATTAATGGATTAACACATGGGTGATTCGTATTGGATTTTGATTATTCGGAAAGTTATACATGTACTAATAGTACTAATGATTTTCATTCCATTTCAAGTTCAGGCTCTAATCGATGTTTACCTCTAACGTATAAGAGTCACTTAAAGACTTATATTTAGACAGATTATTAATTTATAGCCTTGGAATTCAAGCCTAATATTGCATATTGCATGCATTGTTTTATTGTCAATGTGTCGATTTATACATTCACGCCTGAGTGGAACAAGTCGAGATTGCTACGTCGCCTAAATCCACATGACCCATGTACTATGATGTAGGGCTACTGATGTATGATACCTCCCTGTCCCGAAACCCCGACAAGGACCATGAATGTGTGATTTATTGGTACCGTGAATGGGTTTTCAAGTACATGTAATATTTGTTTGACATTGTGAATCACACTTTTGTATGCCCCAGCCTGAATTTCACAATATTTGTGTAAGAGCCTTCTTCAAAGTGCTCGGAACACAAGCAGCTGTATTGTGACGGCTCGTTCCAAACCCTCTCGTTGCGGACAAATGCCGTCCGCTGCCGTCGAATAGCTGTATTCTTGGGCCGCTTGAACATATACTTATATTTATGGCTACAGTTTGCAGGTACACAGCGACGAGTCATTTTTTTTACAAATGAACAATAAGAAAGCGATTTCAAAATACGTTGATTTTAAAAATGGCGCATAAAATCTCTTCCGCCTTTGTACCCGCGATGACGTCATTTCCCGAGTCGAGACGGAAACAGCCGATTCAAAAATGAATACTATATACAAAGAAGCAGTTTTCTTAAAATGTCTGGAAATAGTAGTTTTATTGGTAAAAATGAGAACAAAATGGACAGGATACATGTTATAACCCTTATTTAGCATAAGTTAAGACATATTTAGATATGTTTGGACCTAAATTAATTGTATTATTCAGCTGGTCTTTAACTATACTTTCAAGTCAACTTCTGTATTTGAATCAAATAAACTGCTTGGAACAGAGAAAATTAACAATTCAAGTGTTTCTTCAATACTCTATCGGATATCTATGCATATTTATTTGTTCAAGATAACATTTGTGAACTTTACTCTCGATTATTTTCAACCAATCAGCAAGTCGCTTAAAATTTACTGCAAGTAGCAGACACGTAGAATTTCTGAAATTCGTTTGATCAAAGGCCTATCGGCGGACAGGATGAATGACCAGCCGATTTGTTCGGTAGAATTCGGTAGATTCCGATGTCATATCTCGACTTCTCTTCGATTGATTTCGCCGAGTTATATGTCAAATGAAAGAGAATTGTATTGCCAATAAGACACACCCGGGGGATATTATGGCTGAAATTATCGATTTTTATAATTTGTAGGGTTTTGATTGTTGGTGTGGTTTTAGCCAAAATCGATCATTGGAACCTTTACACTTGTATAGTCTATATTGGTATTTTAGTAACTTTCCCCTTGGGCCTGAGGGCTTAATGCGCGCACGAATATATAGGGATATATTCAAACCACCCGATTCGTCACGTTCTCCCTTTGCGTGCAGGGACGTGGCTAGAGAGTTTCCGCTGGGGGCATCCAACTTTCAATTTCCAAATGTAACCCCTTGAACAATACAAAACACCAAAGTGTGTGTAATTCAAATTGCACACAACCACATGGACTTTGATTTCACACAATTGTTCCTTCAAAGTCCGGGCCTCAAGCTTTCCAAGTGTTTTAAATTTCCAACCTGATACCATCTTATATAATGTTGGAAACATTCCAACAGTGGCCATTTCAATATAATATTTGGACCCAAAGTGAGATAATATGCAAATATTGGTTTGAAAACAACAAATGTAGTGGTAGCTATGGCATTTCCAACTGTATATAAATTTGACCAAAGTTGGGGGGAGACACCAAGCAAAAAACTGGTCGTACGTCCTGTCTGCAGGACGATTATAACTCATTTAGCGTTCCTTGCAATACAGATCGGTATATTAATTATAAAGTACAAAACCGATCCATAATCCTAATATAGTAGTCGTTACGTTTTTGCGAAACAATTGTTTTCGCCCACGTGAATTTGACGATACGAATAGCTAAACGTATATTCATTACTATATCCACGTCACATGCGAATCCTCCATATTGAACAACAATAAATACTTATTACCAATAGGGTACTAAGTATTTATAGAAATCTAATATGCCTCAAACGTTATTGATAGCCCACTCCCTGAATTCGCGGCCCTTTGCCACCATACATACTTCGACAAATGCATGTCCCTAAATTTGACTTGGTGGGTGTTATTATCAATATGTTCCCGACTCTACACTGGTAAAACAAAATCTTAAAAGCAAGCCTGTACAGACACATCTAAGTCGGGGTTTGTATTTATCACATCATTATCCAATGAGAGGAAGGAATTGACTATATAATCTTCTAGCGAAAAATGAATCACAAATCGCACGTTCTTTGAATTTGAAATAATGAATATGGAAAATCGATTATGGAACGTTCTGGAACCGAGCCTAATGTAATATTAACGCTGAGCGTGTTTCCTCAGTTTATGTTTTCAAAAACTCACACCTAAATTCGCGGCCCTGTGCTATCGTTAAATGTTTCATATACACTGTCCCGATAAATAGAGTAGACATGACCATCACCAAGATATTGAAGCTTAGGATTCACACAGTGTTTCAAAGTGTTCCTATAATATCCATGCGGTGTCTCTGGTTTGGTGGTATTATTTCTAAGGGGAAAATTGATATATTCAATCATTTTGAATCTTCTCAGAAAAATGTTTCAACTTGTTTGTTACCAAGTTCCATAAAAACTCCCCGGTCATTGCGGTAGCAACGAGATCCAATAGACATAACTCACCCAACCGATTGCAATAAATTAACGTTTTTATTATTTTCTTCAGTCGATGTGATGTATTATAAATCCTAATTGTCGCAATGCATACCTAATCACATGGCAACAATTGGGACAGATAACAAACCATGGGGAGTATAGTTGGGCTTTTATTGGCGTGTCTGGTCTTCCTGTGTTGACAAAGGATATTGGATATTGATGAACTGGGTCATCGCGGAGCCCAAAAAGTGGGGAAATTCAAATTGCAAACCCAGATAAGGAAGCGTGATCGCCTAAGAAACATTGCAATCAACAAAGATACAAAATCCGGTTACTTGTTTCATCGTGATCAGTGTTTTTTTCCAGATCGATCATCAGTATGGTTTAAATTTCAGACTCACTGGTAGTTATTGGCCTCAATAGTATAGTCCTGTACTCGAAAGTAGACAATTCGCCTGGTAAAGTAGACAATTCGCCTGGTAAAGTCGATATAGGACTGTTTTTCCCGAAGGCTTCATTAACGATCTCTGCTTTCTTGTGATCATCTTCTATGTTCTTACCAATGTTCTGCAAATCGGGCATGCTCGTGTCCGACTCGGAGTTGAAATTGTTTTAAACTTGTTAGGAGATTTTCGATAAATATTTGAGTTTTTTCTCCAGTCAATCTTTTCCGTGTAAGAATCCTTTGAAAATTGTTTCATAATATTTGCTTTATTTTGGGCGTGTACTTTTGTTTATCGCAATTGTTCTTAGGCGATCACGCTTTCTTATCTGGGTTCGCAATTTGGAGTCAAGCCACGGTTTGTCATCTGTCCTAATTGTCGCCATGTGACTAGGTATGCATGGCGACAATTATGACTTAAAATACATCAAAACGACTGAATAAGAATAATACAATTATTGTATTGCAATCGGTTGTGTAACTTGTGTAACTTGTGTCTATTAGATCTCGCTGCTACAGGAATTTCCAGCAGTGCTGGGAGTCTGTCTTAATATACAAAGCTTACTGGGTACCATTTTCACATATTGTTTCTAGCAACTTGCTGCTCGTCTATAAGTTCGAAAATTGTTCATGTGTACTCTTATTTGTGAACGTTAACAAACGTACGGATTATTGATGTCCATGTGTACTCTTATTTGTGCATGATAACAAACGTACGGGTTATTGAGAGGACTCTATCTTTAGATTTAAAGCCATATTTCCAGCTATTGCGTTCATCATTCAAGTGTATAGAGAGTAAAATATAACACCGAGTACGGCCTTCAATATTAAGTGTCTATTTCACCCAGATTGTAATTTCTGGAGCACGTCTGGACATCACCCCTGAATGACTGATTATTCATGTTAAATTCAGATGGTTGATTGCATAGCGTTTCACTTTTGATGGATATTAATGGATTTCGGACAATGACGTCACGACAACAAGGTCCAAACAAACCCTAATCTCACAAAAAACAGGAAATTTGATAATAATAATCATCCTTGCGATCAGCACAATATGTGACTTTCATATTAATGAATGATATATATTTGATTGAAGTATTTGATAACATAATCTTGATTTCATCAGAACATATACATTGCATCAGCGTAATGATGAACCACGCATAGACAAGATAAAGTCCATTTATACTGGCATCATTTATATTATTATTCATGTTAAATTCAGATGGTTGATTGCATAGCGTTTCACTTATGATGCATATTAATGGATTTCGGACAATGACGTTATGACAACACGGTCCAAACAGACGCTAATCTCACAACAAACAGGAAATATGATAATAAAAATCATCCTTGCGATCAGCACAATGTGAGACTTTCAAAATAATGAATAATATATATATTTTATTGAAGTATTTGATAATATAATCTTGATTTCATCAGAATATGTACGTTGCATCGGCGTATTGATAAACCACGCATAGACAATATAAAGTCCATTTATACTGGCACCATTTATAATATATTCCTGATATGAAGTGAGAACTTCTAAAATGGGTAGCACTCTGTCTGTCATCATTTTGCAGACAATTATATTTCTTTTATCTTGTGATCAAACCACTGCGATGTGTTCTGCCTTAATTTATAAACTATCATCAACTGATTTGATTAGTTATGATATTGGATGTGTACAAAAATTAGTAATTTTTACCACTAATTTTGTCAAGAATTAGTCAATCCTTTGTGTTAAGTGCATTACCTTGACTAAATATTACGGATTTCTGTGGCTATTTCATGCCACTGTCTAGGCCAACTGTTCCAATATATTGAGCAATATTTTTTCACATTTACTCTACTTTTATTCTCTTTAAACATCGATAGAATTACAAAGGATATGATACGATAGCATACATTTCAGAATTTGCCTCTATTTCAAAACACCATACACTGAGCTGGAAGATATGAGTGCAGTCATTTTTAGGAAGGAGGCGACAGTTACTGTAGCAACATTAAATAAAATTGCTCCCGAATATTATTATTACGGAATGGTTTGTTTCCCCTGTCAAACGACCGATGAAGGCTGATGGGGACAACGTGCACACCGCGTTAATCAAACTATGTACCCTACGGTGTTCGCCAAATTACAATGAGCATTTACTATAGAAAAACAAGATATGGAACTCAAATTTGGTATTTAGAGGTTTTCAGACGCGCTGAATCAGATTATTATAGAATTACTCAGATAGCTCCCAATGTGACATTGACGCTGTACCTACTACACGAACGGGAAGTATGTCTCTCCAGCCATAGTACGATTGTAGAACGGAAACAATTGATTTTCAAATTGTTTTCAGCTTTGACGTCTGCTTTTTTCGTAGATTATTTATTGCAATCGTCATCCCATTTACAATATTCGTTAGGTCCAACTGATCACCCCCACTGATATCAACATGATATATTTTATTCCACAGCAAAACTAATGTCACAACACTTCAGAATAAACTATTTAGATGGCCACAGAAAACAAGATTTGTAATTTTTCGCAATCGGCCTTAATTTTAAGTTCTCGACATTTTGGGGCTATGATGACCCTTTATGATGAGACACGGTGTTTCAAACAGTTCACGAGTAGGGCCTATACTATCAATACCAACGGTAAATTCGATTCTGTCCAATATTGAATGTTCAAATTAAGTATCTAGTTAGAGTAAATAATGGCTTTCTCCCAGGAAACCTGTCACACACATATCATTTTCCCCAGGAAACCTGGCACTGAATGAGTTAAAGAGGGAGATATGAGCATCAAACAGCGTTCCTCGTCAGCTAACATAATATGCTGGACAATTTAGTCGATGAGCTAGTAGGGCCCCTCGTTCACCCCCACTAATTAAATTCGTTGGTATTTTAATGTGCCCTAAAATGTGCTGGTCTGGAAAAATTATGTCAACAGTAAATATTTTGGGTCCAATTGTACCTATTGGGTCACAGTGTGGCCTTTGTCCGTTACCATTTGTTTCCGATTACGATGGGCTGGGGAGACTATTATCCCATATAAGTGATGCCCTTGTGACAGTATTTTAACAGGCGATGCGTCAATTTTCCATTGATGACGTAACCAGAGGTCAAAAGGTCACGCAACAGAGATGAAAACACAAATATAACAGGCTGAGGTCTAATAGGGTAACCCTGCTCCCCCGACCACAGGACTTAACTTCACCACACTCATTGTCTTCCGTATTATGTCCTTTACTAAATAATATGTAATAGTCTGGGATCTGATAGGGTAACCATGCACCCCATGCCACATGACTTAACTTCACCCAACTCATTGTCTCCCTTATTGTGTCTCTCAACTTTTAAGCATTGTTAACATGAACAAAAAGTGGCCATATACACACGAGACAATATGGCGCCTAACATGGCCGCCGTTTTTTTAAGACGAGGCACTATAAGTCAGTTTAATGCAAATTATTAAGAGAAAATCTTGACAAATCTATACAACTGTATATATTAGTGTGAAGCTGAGACAAAATGCTCTTCTTTCTATGGCAAAATTGGAACTCCACGTCCAAGATGGCCACCAAAATGACCACCGGAATTGGAAAATATAACTATTGTTCACTAATATCTAAATTAGTTTCTGCTGCTTGAAACTGGTTGAGAATTCAACTTGTTTTGTATTATCCATGTAAACTGACTATTGGAGCAATGACATATGCCATTCTGTGGGTACCAGACCCTTCCAATCCCTCTCAAATGGGATTCTATGCAATACTGTGCAATGTAAGTGAGGCATACCATAAGTTATGAATTGTCCAACTCAATGGACCAAAAGTTATAAAATGACCTCCAAAACGGCAGCCAAATTATGGAAAATTGTATATATTACCCCAGTTTCCCATATAATCGGTTACAATTGTGGTTGATGAATACAACTGACTAATATGCCTTCCATATGTTGAATACTAACATTGTTGATGCACATTATTTAACTTTTACTATTGTAACTACTGACATTACCAGAAATATTGATTTCTCTCACAAACTTGACATAAAAATTAGCAAATATTAATTTTTCAGTTTGGACCATGTTTTCATGTAAACTGGAACTATCTTTGGTTACTAATGTGCTTATTGTTCGATTTGTTTTAATTGTGTTCCACTGATGTTATGGACCACAAAATGTTTCGATCTGTTTTAAATGTGTCACACAAAATATTTATTTTGGCTTGCAAAATGTCAACCAAATTTGGTAAAAAGTGTAGATTTCACATATATCCAGAACATTGTTCTCTGCTGTTTCGAAAAGGTAGCAATTTGTGACTCACTTGGTAATTAAAGATGTTACTTCTTCAACTGACAACTAAATGTTCTATTTTGTTTGTCTCAGTACCTTGTGAGGCATGACAAATTCATTGTAAAGTTTTCAATATGGAATGTTGCCGAAAACTTCTTTTGGGATTATGGCTATGTTTTTTTTATTAAAATGGGCAGAACATTCAAACGGAACCGAGAGGGACCGTAATATGTGTCTATTCTGGTCATTTAGCATCAAAATATTTCATCTATTGTCCGAAAAGCCGTTTAACCTTTCCTCCATAACGCCTCCAAGATGGAGAACTCTCAGACATGACCTATCTATTGATTAACATATTCTTGAGTTATTGTGGGAAGCATTATCCACCCAACGTATACATGTACAACCCACCATTATCATGCAGTTAGTCCAGATATACATAACACCACACAACTGACACAACTGACAATATATCCACTCGATGTATACACATAAACATCACCCATGACCATACAGCCACACCTGTGTATTCCCGTACACCCCATATGTTGACGCACAACAATGAGTCACCACGCAGACACATTGTATACTATTATACCTGACAAATTACAATATATTCACTACACGTATGCCTGTTCGCCACATTCATGATCATAGTCACTCGTTGTATACCTATTCAGCTCACCATTGGTCACATGGTTACTCCTTGTATACCTCACCGATGTCCATAGAGATAATCCAGGTATACGTATACTCCTCACAAAATGCCGTATAGCTACTAGCTTTATACATATATACCTCACACCTCACCATACATCTACACTTGTTTATACCCGTACACCATGAGTCACCATCTATGTACACCCGATATACTCCTACACCTGATCCATGACCATATGTTCGCTCCCTGTTTACATATTCACCACATTCATGATCATGCAGTCACTCCATATTATACATATTCACCTCACCATTGGTCGTACAGTCACTGTCTGTATACCTAATCGCCACACCGTGGCCATATAGCCACTCAATGTTTACATATAAACCCCACCATGACCATAGTCACTCCATGTGTACATACACACATCACAAAGTCCATGCAGTCCTTCCAAATATACCAATACCCCGCTCACACGACAACGTATATGTTCCAGACTTGCATATACTCCTCACACATGACAATTCAACTACTCGTTGTGTACTCATACACACCATCCACGATTATACAGTTACTAACTCCATACATATATACACACCAATGACATATCCACAGCAGATATACATTCCACCCATTACAGTAACAGAACGATGTGCGCCCATGCCCAAGTCACATCCCTGACTGCGCTATTTCATCAGTTATTATTTCATTTTAATACGATGCACGAACAACAGCCATGACTTGTTAGTTGGACAATCGTACTTAGCATACTGGCGAGATAATCAGATACTGGTTCTCGGGAAAACACCCAGTCAAACAAGTGCAGTGATATATAGTTTATATTTTGTTTGGTACACTGCACTGGTCATGATATATGAAAACTAGCTTCAGTGACGAGCCGTTGACAAGCCGTCGACAACCTGGCCAATAACACCGTCACATGATTTTTGAAAAGCAGGTCACCATTTTCAAATATAAGCGATGATATTTTTTCTCTCATCGTTCAGTCGTCTAAGTTCCACTATGATTCCGCTCTTTGGATGACTTACTGGTCACAAAGAAAAAAGACCTGAGAAGACAGCATCTGCTATCTATTACTAGCGAAGCTATGTCCGAAGAAACAAATCAATAGATCTATGGTTCCATGAGTTGTCGTCTTCCAACAAACAAAAATTTACACAAATTGAAGCCCAATGTAGCCTTTGACACAATTACCGCAAGGGTACTACTTATATACTCACACGCCCAACAATGACCATCCACATATACTCCAGGAATGCATATACACTTCAATTGTGATCTTCCAGTCATTCCATGTATACATGTACATATTACACATAACCACGAAATCACATGTGACATTGCAGCCACCCAAAGAACACTCGTACAACCCACACATGATCATACAGTCACTCCACATATATACATAAACAACACACAGCTGACCATGTAGCTACTCTTGTTATACCCATACACAACATCAATGACATACAGCCACACCAGATATACTCGTGCACCCACACATAACGATACAGACACTCCATGTATGCATATTCACCACACCAACAATTCAGCCCACTCTTTGTCAACACTGATGCATCTCACCACGGACACCACAGACATGATCATTTAATCACGTGATTCATGTTCAAATAATAACTCCCTGTATGCCACATATTTACCATACAGTCACTCATTGGTTGCCATCTTGACATATACCCTGTATAAAGTTGACCAATTTTGATGTCTTTCATCTATCGCGGAGAGGGGCCGCAATTGATCTCCGCTCAGAACAGATGCGTGCAGGCCTTACTAATTGTCTCATATTCCGTAATGGAGGCACCCAACTTATTCCATGTCTACATTATTTGAAATAAAAATTCTGAGTTGAGAACTTAACCCTTTACCCAACAGAAGGGCCATGTGCCAATGCATTCTCTTATATATGCGAGTCGACCATAGGTCGCCTCGCATATATAAGAGAATGCATTGGCTTAACACATTAAAAATTATAAAATTGTTAAAGAATGTAAGAAAAAATGGTAAAAAGTGTTAAAAAGGATTTTTTTTAGGCCAATGCATTCTCTTATATATGCGAGGCGACCTATGGTCGACTCGCATATATAAGATAATGCATTGGCACAGGGCTAAGAGTAGCCATATATTATGGTCTCTCGGTTCCGTTTGAAATGCTCTGCATATATCCTTTCAAAAACATGGCCAGAATCCCAAAACAAGTTTTCTCCAAAATTCCATACTGCATCATTTAAAATGAATTGTCCATGCCTCATAAGGTACTGGGACAACTAGATTAGAACACTTACTTGCCAGTTGATAAAGTAACATGTTTAATAGTCAAGTGAGTCACAGTATGCTATCTTTTCGAAACAGCCGAGAATAATGTTCGGGATATATGCGAAAACTAATTTTTTTTACCAAATTTGATACAAAGATAGTTCCATTTTCCTTGAACAAAAATGGTCCGAACTATAAAGTGATATTTGCTGATATTTCTGATAACGTCAGTAGTTACAATAGTAACAATTAAACAAGGTGCATCATCGATGTTAGTATTCAACGTATAGAAGACAAATTAGTGGATTTCATTCATCAACCACAACTTGTAACCGATTGCATGGCACGCTGGTGCAATATCTACCATTTTCCATAATTAGGCTGCCATTTTGGCGGTAATTTTAAGCTTAAACGATAACTTTGTATCAAATCGGTTGGAATATTCATAAGTAATGGTATGCTTCACTTACATTGCACAGTTCGTGTTGAAATAAGACTAGAATCCCATGGTGATTTTGTTTGTGAAATTTTTACCGCGTACTGAATAATCAGATTTGAGAGGGATCTGAAGGGGCTGGGACCAACAAAATGACACATTCCACTGCTTCAATGGTCAGTTTACATGAAAAATACAAAACAATGTCGAAAATTTCAGACAGTCTCAAACAGCAGAAACTAATTTAGATATTAGAAGAATATAGTTATATTTTCCATTTCCGGAGGCCATTTTGTCGCCATATTTACGTGGAGTTTCAATTTGGCCATAGAAAGAATAGCATTATATCTCAGCTTCATATCAGTATTAGTACACATTTGACAAAATTTTCTCTTAATAATTTGCATCAAAATGACTTATAGTGACTCGTCTTAAAAACGGCTGCCATGTTAGACGCCATCTTGTCTCGTGTGTCATTGCCACTTTTTGTTAATGTTAACAATGCTTTTAAAAGTTGAGAGATATAATAAGGGAGACAATGAGTTGGTGGAGTTAAGGCATGTGGCCCGGGTGCATGTTTACCCTATCACATCCCAGACTATTTCCAACATTATATAAGATGGTATCAGGTTGGAAATTTAAAACACTTGGAAAGCTTGAGGCCCGGACTTTGAAGGAACAATTGTGTGAAATCAAAGTCCATGTGGTTGTGTGCAATTTGAATTACACACACTTTGGTGTTTTGTATTGTTCAAGGGGTTACATTTGGAAATTGAAAGTTGGATGCCCCCAGCGGAAACTCTCTAGCCACGTCCCTGCACGCAAAGGGAGAACGTGACGAATCGGGTGGTTTGAATATATCCCTATATATTCGTGCGCGCATTAAGCCCTCAGGCCCAAGGGGAAAGTTACTAAAATACCAATATAGACTATACAAGTGTAAAGGTTCCAATGATCGATTTTGGCTAAAACCACACCAACAATCAAAACCCTACAAATTATAAAAATCGATAATTTCAGCCATAATATCCCCCGGGTGTGTCTTATTGGCAATACAATTCTCTTTCATTTGACATATAACTCGGCGAAATCAATCGAAGAGAAGTCGAGATATGACATCGGAATCTACCGAATTCTACCGAACAAATCGGCTGGTCATTCATCCTGTCCGCCGATAGGCCTTTGATCAAACGAATTTCAGAAATTCTACGTGTCTGCTACTTGCAGTAAATTTTAAGCGACTTGCTGATTGGTTGAAAATAATCGAGAGTAAAGTTCACAAATGTTATCTTGAACAAATAAATATGCATAGATATCCGATAGAGTATTGAAGAAACACTTGAATTGTTAATTTTCTCTGTTCCAAGCAGTTTATTTGATTCAAATACAGAAGTTGACTTGAAAGTATAGTTAAAGACCAGCTGAATAATACAATTAATTTAGGTCCAAACATATCTAAATATGTCTTAACTTATGCTAAATAAGGGTTATAACATGTATCCTGTCCATTTTGTTCTCATTTTTACCAATAAAACTACTATTTCCAGACATTTTAAGAAAACTGCTTCTTTGTATATAGTATTCATTTTTGAATCGGCTGTTTCCGTCTCGACTCGGGAAATGACGTCATCGCGGGTACAAAGGCGGAAGAGATTTTATGCGCCATTTTTAAAATCAACGTATTTTGAAATCGCTTTCTTATTGTTCATTTGTAAAAAAAATGACTCGTCGCTGTGTACCTGCAAACTGTAGCCATAAATATAAGTATATGTTCAAGCGGCCCAAGAATACAGCTATTCGACGGCAGCGGACGGCATTTGTCCGCAACGAGAGGGTTTGGAACGAGCCGTCACAATACAGCTGCTTGTGTTCCGAGCACTTTGAAGAAGGCTCTTACACAAATATTGTGAAATTCAGGCTGGGGCATACAAAAGTGTGATTCACAATGTCAAACAAATATTACATGTACTTGAAAACCCATTCACGGTACCAATAAATCACACATTCATGGTCCTTGTCGGGGTTTCGGGACAGGGAGGTATCATACATCAGTAGCCCTACATCATAGTACATGGGTCATGTGGATTTAGGCGACGTAGCAATCTCGACTTGTTCCACTCAGGCGTGAATGTATAAATCGACACATTGACAATAAAACAATGCATGCAATATGCAATATTAGGCTTGAATTCCAAGGCTATAAATTAATAATCTGTCTAAATATAAGTCTTTAAGTGACTCTTATACGTTAGAGGTAAACATCGATTAGAGCCTGAACTTGAAATGGAATGAAAATCATTAGTACTATTAGTACATGTATAACTTTCCGAATAATCAAAATCCAATACGAATCACCCATGTGTTAATCCATTAATTATGAAACAACATATCTAATGAAATCAGGCGAAAAATACCATGTGTGGGCCTATACACCAAGCCAGTTGTAACAAATAGTACCAGACTGCATGCACGTGTGAACTGTGTCGATCATGTCACGATTTTTCGCCAATAAATCCATCCACAAAACATAAATTCCTTGTATTCCAATCGAATTGTTCAGAGAAATTCTTTACGGCAATTCGAATTATATACATGACTACGAATTTATATGATTACATCAGGCATTGAGCAGCAACCGAGCATAACACACTGGTATTTGAACTAAGAACACAAACACATTTCAAGCAAGTGATGTGACCTACATATGAGCGAACAGCAACGTCATGTGCGTGCACATATCCATTCACGTCAAAGATTCGTCTAAAGTTGACGATGAGACTCTTACAATCGTAAAATGTTGAAACAAATATGGCATCATGTTACCTTATAACATGTCTTCAGCCCACTGTATGATTATTATTTAAAAAATAAGAACAGCAATCGCGAGGGACTATTTTGTTATTGCGAATGTAGCATGCGTAAAAAATCGTTCGATTTGTGATCAGAGCAGTACTACGTCATATGCACAGGAACGCCCACATTTCCACCGAATGTGCTAGATATATAGGCCTACATGTATATAGTTGGTGCCCTATAATTGTGCGATATGGATCTATATACATTTGAAACAATAAACATATTACATACTGAAAATAATATCTCTTTGCGGTTTTTATTTTGTTCACAGACTGTCAAAAACAAGTTTTCTATATGACAACATAAAGGCCATGATGAAATTCAGGTTCATTAGACTGCAGTTTGGAAATTATTAATAGTATATCGTGTCTGATGTTTCACACCACCCTTCCATTAGTGGCCATAAATTCCCAATGAGAATTTGGGTGTCTAAAGCCAATTTAAACATAAAGAGCATTTGATGAATACTAGTCATGAAACATAGCTCAACAAATGACCGTTTTTGTAGATTTCTTCCCACTACGTTCATGGCTGAACAAGATGAAATAATAACATACCCACCTAAATGTAATACCAGTATTGTGAATATCAAGTTAAATCATAATTGTATATATCATCATGGAGTCTACAAGGGTATGAAATAGGTTTCTGCCAGCCCACAGAAGGGCACAAATGGTGGAAGGAGGAGTCAACCTCCCACAAACTGATTGACACAACATAACTTGAAAATTATACACCACATATATGTTTGTAAACCAACAGCAGCCTGTATTTCTGCTTATGGTCTGAAATGGTTGAGGAGGGAGTGGTGACACTAGTCCATGCGACGGTTTATTGTCGAATCGTTGGTCACCGGTCTTCTGCCGATCTGTAGAGGATCATTGTCATCAGGCTCGAATGAAGCAAGATCAAAATCATCTTCAACGTGAGCATCTGCCATCGCCATTGTTGCAGCAGGTTGTCAGTAACGCAAAGCAGAACTGTGCAGAAGTGATTCCGCGATGACGTCATGTCACGTGGTTCTCTAGTAGCAATGTGCGCGCAGTGTAAAAATGAGAAAAAAAACAACTTCGGCGACACTTTTGTTCCCAAGTTATAAAAAATAATTGCGGGATATTTTGACGCGATTTGTTGGCGGATTTGAGTGAAGGGGACTTACATGTAGATACACATGGCATGATACATCAATACTCAAATTAGATTACAGTTCAGCTGGTCTTTAATTCATTGAAATTTGCTTTGATGCAATTTTAAAATTCTGGGAAATACCACGTGACCTTGACCCGTACATTCTTGTTTTACCTTCGGTTTCAATATTTACTGCAGGTCGCAGACACGTCTGGTTTCTGGAATTCGTTTGATGAATAAAGTTGAAAATATCGATCACAACCGGGTAAAATAAAAGAGGTATTGGTGGCTTCCGAATGACTTGTAGAATATATGTGAGCATTTATAGGTTATGACATCGCGTTTAGTTACACGTTCGCGACAATTTGTTGCTCGAAAATATTTTCGGCGGACAGGGAGATTGACGGGCCGATTTGATCGGTATAATTCGATAGATTCCGATATCAGATCTCGACTTCTCTTCCTTCGATTTCGCCGAGTTATATGTCACCAGAAAGGGAATTTTATTACCTATAGGACACACTTGGTGGATATTTTGGCTGCAATTATCGATTTCTAAATTTGTAGGGTTTTCATTGTTGGTGTTGTTTTAGCCAAACTCGATCATTGGAACCTTTACACTGGTATAGTCTATATTAGTCTATTTTAGTAATTTCCCCCAGGGCCTGTGATTAAGTCGACCGACGGAACGTTTTTATAAGATAAAATGCACAGCAACAAATTATGGCTGGTCGAATTGTATATGCATGCAGTAAGTTTCCGCTTCGATCTAGTATGCATATAATGTACTCGCTTGTCGTGTACTAAATTAATTTGGCACATCTCTTCAGTTCAAACTCCACGTTGAAATTGTTAAATTGACTCAACTTCAACTTTCATTTTCAAGTCACTCACATTCAGGAATGCTTGCATTATAAACGAGAGTCGTTGAAAACATTTAACACTATCAACATTTCTGAAAAACTTGTCCGCCTTCGTTTGAACCCTGTCAAGTATATTCAAGATTTTTATTGGTTGATAACTGCCACTTGGTAGTGCATGTTGCCATTCAATTTTTATTGCTCTAAAATTTTACTAATTTTACTAACACGTGATCTGAAATGAATAAATTCTTTTTCCGGGTTAATTTCGAGTTAGGACCCTCACCTATAGTGAAGTACATTATTAAGGAACAGATAATAATTAAGAAATATATTACCCGCGTCATTTGTTCAACTTCATTAGGTTCCCTGCCAAAACTTCAGAAATTTCCAAGGTTTTGAACTGTTGGAATATGATATCTACGGGCGTGAGCCAGGGTAGATATTCATGGCATGATCTATGCTAAACCTGGCTATTGCATACGAGACAGCGATTTATTTATGCATCGTCTCAATCGAATAGTGTGAAGCTCTACGACATGCGGGATAACCCAAAAACAATTATGATGCATAGTGATAGGAGGAGTTGTTTTCCCTGATTCGACATATTGCTTAGTAATATGAAGAGTTACTTTCCCTGATTTGATACAGCACATTGTTCAATTGAGTGGATCACGACAAACTGATCGGCAAGCATGGAAAACAACGATTCATTTTATATACATGTTTATATGCGAGGCTTTGAATAATTTCTGACTGCTGCGTCTTCTATAAGTTAAATACGCCAAATTGGTGCTGTTTGGGTGAGAGATTGGTGTAAATATGGTGTATGGTTGTCAATGGTGATGGGTATATTCAAGCCTGGAGTGTATGAAATGCCGACCGAGTGTGCGGGGTATTGGTAATGGCCATGGTTAGGGGTGTGTTGTATATGTATATACCGAGTAGATATATGGCCATGGGTGTGGCGGATATGTATACAGGAGTGACTTTTGGCAAAAGGTGGTGTGAATAGGTATACAAGGCGTGACCGTGTGGTGATAAATTTGCTATGTGATTGTCATGGTTGAGGTGTATTTTCAAACCTAGGGTGTATGAATGGCCGAGTTTGCGGGGTATTGGTATACAAAGGACTGTATGGCCATTGATGGGGTTTGTATGCATACGTGGAGTGTATCTATGGTTATGTGTGTTGTGTATATGTTTATCTTGCGTGGCTATATGGCCATGGGTGTGGTGACTACAGGCAGTGACTGTGTAGCCAATGGTGGAGTGAATAGGTATGCAAAGAGTGAATGTGTGGTCATAAATGTGGTGCATGATTGTCATGGGTGAGGTGTATATTAAAACCCGGACATGTATACTATAGAGTTAGATACTTATAGTGTGATCCCTTAAGGGTTGAATTGTGGCCTTAGTGACTACATATTGACAGTTCAAATATATGATGCTTAGTTGGAATTACTTGGAAGGGGTGCCCTGGTGGGGGTCATGTGTCGTGATAATATCTGGTTTACATGGCAACGGCATCAAATATTTTAATTTTGGTTAAAGACAGCTTGTTTACATTTGTATTGTTATGCAATATGCTTGATGTGATCTCGGGTACCAGATTCCTTCAGGTGGTTTAACCCTTTGAACCCTGAAGCTTCACACCGATCGACGCTCTGACCCTGGGTTCCCCGTAGTATTTTTCCTTAAATAAGACAGTGTCTTGTCGCGTGACGGTTATTTTAAATTGTGACAGAGATCTGAAACTTTACATGGATCACTGATCAGTATAATATCGTGAGACTTTGCCACGCGGCAACTCCTTTGAAATTAACAAGGGAGGGCTTGTAAATAAGTGAACACTTCTAAACAATATAATATTGTATTTAGGCTTTCGTAAAGCAAGTGGGTGAAAGACGTGTTACAAATATTAAAATATGTTAGACGTACAAACTACATGAAAAATTGACAAACAAATAGCAATAAGCAAAATAAAATTCAAATACATATTCACTCAAAGAAATGAAGAAAAATACCAAGGTTCGAATACCATTGTCAACTCAAAATTCATTAAATGTTCAAATTATTAAAATCCGCCATGCAGAAAAAGGGGAAATAATATTATGTCAGAAGAAACAAATGGCAATTTAAAAATGAATAGACAAATACACATCACATGTACATATATAACTCGAGTCAATGGCATTTAGTATATAGAACTGTTCGTAAAAACTTCGATCCAGACAGTGATGCAGAGCAAATTAATATGAGTTTGTATTTGCAATAATTTTCACAAATCACTGCAAATACAAACTGGCCAAATGTAAAGCAGTGTAATTAGAAATGACAAATGTGGAGTTTTGTATGTTCAAATATGAAATACTCGGTAAGAAGGGCGGGTGGGTGTGGAAAAATATTTGTTAAAAAATCTTGACGTCTTTCACCCACAATAGCAAAACAGAGAATGACAAATTCGCGCTGTATTTAAAAATAGTAATAAACTGGTCATGGAGAACGGGGACCAAAATAGAGCGACAAACGCGCCAGTAGTCCCTCGCAAATTAAATGATTTTTTGTAAAAATCAATCCAATTAGCAAGGGAGGGCTTGTAATTAAGTGAACACTTCTAAACAATATAATATTGTATTTAGGCTTTCGTAAAGCAAGTGGGTGAAAGACGTGTTACAAATATTAAAATATGTTAGACGTACAAACTACATGAAAAATTGACAAACAAATAGCAATAAGCAAAATAAAATTCAAATACATATTCACTCAAAGAAATGAAGAAAAATACCAAGGTTCGAATACCATTGTCAACTCAAAATTCATTAAATGTTCAAATTATTAAAATCCGCCAAGCCGAAGGCCGCCAAACCGAAGATAGTGGAACAAGGTCAGAATATGTGAAATTATCTTGTAGCCTATCGGTACATGTTAAAATTAAAATAAATACTCATGAACACACACATAAATATAGTAGACTAGCAGCTGAATGACCTGCAACCGTTAATTGAATCGTGCAGTACTCTGTTCATTGGGTCAATTGGATTTAGACAAACTTTACTAACTTCAGAACCGTCAAACCGAATGTCATCAAAATTATTACAAAATTAAGTGATCATATAGAGTTGAAATAACCCACTCCGAGAAAAACCAAGTCAGAGTTGGAATCAAGTTGAGAAACTCTCTCTCTGAATGACCACACACGCAATGCCCTTGTGAAATCATATCATCTAGGAGTGGACTATTTCTTGCTCAGCTTATATGATGCTATCGATACTTGTATGTAATTCATGAATAAACTCGTTCGCATTTCTCGAATATTCTATACATGTACCGGTATATGTAGAATGAAATGAGTCATACATTGTCAACTAGATATTCCAAACCTGTCAACTACATATTTATACAGGCTAAAAATAGAAATTTATATTAAAACTGGTACCAAATCTGAATTGAAGGATAAAGGAACCCTAGCTACCAGTACCGGTATATATAAATATGGAAGGGAGAGTTCAGAAATTGAATGAAATTTAAATTACTAATGTGTCAGGTACGGTCTTATGTCTTCAATAGTTTTAATCTGAAAATCGTATAAAAACATGACACAAACTGAGTAATAACTTCTCCATTTCTCAAAATTTTAAAAAGCGAAGCTCGAATCAGTTTGGATAGCATATACTATTAATTCATAATAACGAATAATAATAACCCAAACATGAAGGATGTCATCTACATGCAAGTAAATTACGACTCAATTTTAGAATATATAATACAATATGGCTTCTAAGTTACATGTATGTAAACCATGTGTAAACATGTACACTTAAGTGAATTCAATAATGAAAATTCTGAAAATTCAAATTACAGGAGTAAACTTGTAATGGAATGAATAGGCTTTACGGTACAGCGTACCCGTCTTAAAGTTACTAGTATATACAGCCATTATACTGGTACGCACATTGTACGACTTTCATACACCTACCATAGATGCTCATTCTTGATAGCTTGAAATTTGGCTAGTCCAAACAATTAATCAAATTACAGATGTGGAGTATAATCCTACTTGTAAAACAAGAACACATCGTCAGGGCGTGATATAATACCCTGTTTCTGAAGTACAGGTGGGGCAAGGTTTAATTCACTTGTTTGAAACCTTGACTTAAGATGAAAACAAATATCAAAAATAAACACAATAACTTCAAGTGTGGTATCTTTGTATGAAAAATTCACATACCAAATCAATCAGAACTGGAAACCGTATATCAGGTATTTATCTAAGTCGAAAAAGGGGCACAACTTTTTAGTCAAAATCATAAGGACGAAACCATATTCGAACTCGATCTGTATTTTAATGTGATAAACCATCATACCAAACTTGGATCACAGGATTCAATCAAAAGCTATCACCCGAAAACCAAAGGCGGATGGACAGACATATGGACGACGGATGGACAACCCATTTACATAATACGACAGTTTTTTCTCAACAAGCATATGAAAATGTAGGCAACACTTGAGTAAATTTCAAGAATGCAAATTCTCAAATCTAAATTACATCTTTTGGGTTACATATATGGCCATAAAAGGCATCAATTGTTCTAACAAGTATAAACATTCACAAACAACTCATATCTGTACTTGTAGGAACAATGTCAAATAAAAATAACAATGTCTGAATCAGCTTAAAGGGTGTTATTCGGAGACGAACCATATACCCAAACATATAGGATAATTAAGCTACAAGTGAGTTCAAAACCAAAATTAATACACTAGTACAAACTTGTTAAATTCAGTTTACACTTTAATAAGCAAAATGTATGGGTTTCGCACACATATAAGCTCATTCTTGGCAGTATATAGTCAATTTAAAAATGAAATAGAAGTACACAAATGAGGTACGGTATAAGCCTCAAAACAACTCAAAATGTTAAGTCTACAATACAGATATGTACACCACAACTTATACTTGTAAACTTTTCAGTAATAAGTAAGTCAATTCAGGAAGGCGAATTCTCCAAATTTTAATTAAAGAGGTACCTGTTTGAAAATAAAGCTTCTATTGATCAAAACTATAAAAATATACACACAAAACTCATAAAGATACTTTTATGAACTTCCCTGAAATCAAATAAAAATATAAATTCTCGAAATTTAAAATGGTGATCCATTAATCGTCACTCATCAATCATTCAAGAATACGAATTCTGAAATTACAGATCGAGTAAGGTACGACTGAATGGGACAAGATTAGCATTCAAATTCATTCAACACACCATACTCATATGATCTTAAACTACATGTACATGTGTAAGTCAAATCAAAACTGCAATACTATCGATGTAAAATATTGATGCACTTAGATGTATCCTATGCAACATGCGTCATTTTTTTGTTTGTTTTTTTTGTTTTTTTTGTTTTGTTGAAAATTGTCTATAAAAACTACAATGGATGAAAAATAACTATAAACTGAAAAGTAAACTCTGTAAAACGTATGCAAAACTATGCAAACATACACACAAAGCTCATAAATGTACTTTTATGAACTTCACAGAAGTCAAAATACTCTCAAATGAAAATATAAGTTCTCGAAATTTCAAATAGCGATGTACTACTAATCAATTAATCATCATTCATCAGTCAATTCAAGAATGCGAATTCTGAAATTACGGGAGTAAGACATGACTGAATTTGACTCGACATGATTAGTATTCAATTCATTCGCCATCTGCATCGGTCATGTTTCATGAGAATAAATCTTTGCATTGCCAATGCCATACTCATATGATCTTAAACTACATGTAAGTCAAATCAAAACTGCAATACTATCAATGTAAATTACCAATGCACTTACATGTGCATGATCTTGTACCACATCATGCAACTTGCTAAAAATAGCTATTAAACTACAGTAGATCAAAAATAACTCTAAACTGAAAAGTTTAACTCTGTGAAACGTAAACATGTAAGGTAAACCTACATGTACATATATAGTATACATCAATGATTGCAGCTAAAGTATTTATTGGTCAATTTAAGATTGAAAATTCTTGAGTTTTAAATAAAAACTCTATTGTATTTAAGATATGTTCAAAATCAAATGAATTTCACATGCCATTCGGAAGAACCGAGAACTAGTCTTGAATAACTCACTGCGCCAGCACATGTAGACTAGTGACCTACATGCACTAGTATGCGGGTCACCTATGGTACATAATAAAGGTGATAGGATTAAATCAAACAGTTGACTATTGGGAAACATTTGAAAGGCACATGTACGAACAGTAACTGCAATGAAGAGGATAGCTCGGACAACATCAGAGAAAATACAAAGGTATTTCACGACTGGTGAGAATTTGTCCTGACGTTGAAGAAAATGTAATATAATTGAGTCATTCTTTGAGAATGTTATTGCTTTACAAATATGATCAAATTCTAACAGTAAAATTCAACGCATGATAAAGTGCCAGAAATTCTATAGCGAATCATAAAACTGTATAAAATGAATATTCTGACTAAGCTCTGACAAAAGGGATTAGAGCAATTCTCTCAATTTCTGCAGAATCGTTTGCCCATGTGCGAGAACCAGTCTCGATTTTGAATAACCAGGTTGCATAGAATTTTAATATAGCATCCCACTCAAATATAGAATAATAATATGAGATTTTCTTCAGTAACAATAACCTGCTTTGTCGTTCAATTTCTGAAATTATATGTACACTACTGGTGATTATCTCAAGTTCACCTGATATAAACTGATCAAACGATAAGTCAAAAAATGAAATATCAGACTCCAGTGGTTGAAATTGTAAGAATGTATGTGGAAAATATTGAGGATCAGTTATTTCACCAAATGAGTCCTTGCTTTTCAAACCAGAATTAAGACGTGAATGTTCGTTTTCTGTTGAAGGTTTTTTCCTTTTTTCAGACACTCTTTCAGAAACATTTTTCGAGATGATTTTGTCGGAACTTACAGAAGTACATGTACCGGTAGAATCAATATTGTTTGCTCCGGATTTTACACTTGAAGTATATGTAATTGTTCTACGATCAGCTTGTCTAGTAGGGGGTTTCACCACAACAGTCGGAGAATTATGGACGGAACAATCATTTGCCTCGTGTTTTCCATGTGTTTGCTTCTCAGTCTCACAAGTCCTAGGTTTTTTCATTTTTGCAGCAAGTTGATCGGGTTTGTTTTTTCTTCGAGCATGATTTATCTTCTTTGTCAAGCATTTTATTTCTTTCGTTTTTTCCAATTTTATGCTTCTTAACATTGACAGATATGATTGCTTTTTACTTTCCAAGTCTTTATTTAATTTTGAAATTTCTTTCTCAAGAAGATGAATTTCAGAGTCGTTGTCAACACCACTTCCACAATCAGAGTCATAATCTGAATCAAATTGTTCCGTGTTAGAGATAGGCTTGAGGCTCATGACGAATTCGAGATTGAATGACAGTCAATGATTACCTGTAGTGTAAAATGGCCGGCGAATCAGAGTTCAAAAACTAGTGTCATTTGACGAAATTTCTCGATCAGGAACGGTGCTCGAATCAACGCTGTCACGGTTAAATATTCTCTATCCATGCTGCTCCATGGTATTAAAATGTTCCAAGAAGGCAAACAAATATTTGTTAAAAAATCTTGACGTCTTTCACCGACAATAGCAAAACAGAGAATAGTAATAAACTGGTCATGGAGAACGGGGACCAAAATAGAGCGACAAACGCGCCAGTAGTCCCTCGCAAATTAAATGATTTTTTGTAAAAATCAATCCAATGGTTGCTAGGCAACTACCTGGGAAATGCAATTATACCTTAATATAGCGTCGAAATTCTACGACAGTGATTGCGTTTTCGATGCAGGTAATACCCTGATTTCAAATTTGACATATACCCGATTTGAAGAGTGAACCAAATGTCTCATTTAAGGGTATAGCAACAGCTGTTAAGCAAATACCACAATTGGTCGAATGACACCATAGCACTAACCATTCAGATGTATGTTTGCCTTAATTTTGTCTAGTCTCTATATAGTCGCATGTTGTTGGTTATGTTCGAAGGAGGCACTATATATAGGCATCTTATGCATGGACCACTGATCATTCTAAGATCGGGAGACTTTGCCACCCGATCTTTCACTAGTAATTTTCACTAGGCAACTACCAGGAATTGGCAAGAAAATGTGTCTATTTTAGAAACTTTATATGTCCTATATATAGCGCCATATTTCACTTAAAAAGCATATTTTTGTGAATTATGAAGCAACAAGGAATCACCCTTGTGGCACTGAATTTATACAAGCTCAACGTCTTCAATTAAGCGGCAAGTCGCGTAGGTTCCAATAAGCGTAGAACACCGGAGTGTGACTTCCGAGAGCTACAACATCACTGACAACTAAGGTCACTCATGCCAAATAGAGTTATCCGCTCCGAGCATGCGCAGAAAATATTGTCATTTCCGTCCATTCCATACTTTAGTCCACAGAGCGAGGACGTAAAATTTTCCCCGCCCTCCCACCCTACGGTGGCCATGCCATCGGTTCTATCGGTCGTCCTTCCCCCGGCGGCCGCGCACGGTCGCGTGTCCCATTCTTGTCGCTGGTGGCTCGCCGCCACGCGCGGCGTTCATAACTCCCCTCGTTTCCCCGTGGTACTCATCGCATCGGCCATCTCTTCTCGGTTCGTGGCTCTTCACCCCCGCTGTTGCTACCCCATCGCGACTGGTGCCTCTCTCCTGCCGCCCCCTCCTCCCCTCCGCTTCCGCTCTCCCCCCGGCGATGCTTCATCCGCCGCGGTTGCTACTCCTCAGTTTCTGCGCCGCTTGTTGTTTCTGCTTCCCCACCGCGTCCTCCTCAGTCGCCGCTTCCACCTCTCCCGCCGCCTATCCGTCACCGCCGTCAAGGCCCCAACCGCTGTCTCTCACCCACCCAGCGCTCACACCACTCCCGCCGCCACATTGTTTTGTTTTGTTTTTGCTTCACCCCTTGCCCCCCCGCTGTTTCTGTTTTTAAACTGCTTCACCTTCGAGTCGTCGCTCAGGCTTCAGCCGCTGCTCCGGTCACCCACGCCGCCAACGCGTCACACGCTGGTTCTGTCTGGACCCACTTTATCCGGCATCTGCTGCTCGTGCCGCATCACGTCGAGCTCTGCGATCCATGCTATCCGAAGTCTGGGCCGTCACACCACCAGCTTTGCTGCTCGAGCCGCCTACCATCGAGCTCTGCATCCGCTGCTCCTGCATAACCGCTGCTTGTATCACCAGCTGCTTGTATCACCTGCTGCTTGTATCACCCGCTGCTTGTATCACCCGCTGCTTGTATCACCCGCTGCTTGTATCACCCGCTGCTTGTATCACCCGCTGCTTGTATCACCCGCTGCTTGTATCATCCGCTGCTTGTATCACCCGCTGCTTGTAGCACCCGCTGCTTGTATCATCCGCTGCTTGTATCACCCGCTGCTTGTATCACCCGCTACTCCGGTATCACCCGCTACTCCGGTATCACCCGCTGCTCCGGTATCACCCGCTGCTCCGGTATCACCCGCTGCTCCTGTATCACCCGCTGCTCTTGCATCTCCCGCTGGCACTGCATCACCCGCTACTCACGGTTCGCCGCTGTTCACGCTTCACTCGCTGTTCCCACCTCGCCCGTCGCTTCCGCTTCGCCCGTCGCTTCCGCTTCACCCGTCGCTTACGGTACTTCCGCCGCTTACGCACCTTCCGCCGCTGACGCTCCACCCGCCGCCGCTTCCGCTCCACCCGCAGCTTACGCTCCACCCGCCGCTTACGACCCGCCCGTCGCTTCCCATTACCCCCGCATGCGCTTCCCCAGCCGTATCTCACCCGCCCGCTGCCTCTGCCTCACCTACCGCTTATCCGTTCCCGCCGCCCCTGTCTCTCCCGCTCCCTCGCCTCTCCCGTCGTATCTGGTCTTCTCCGCGTTTCTCTTCGCGTGCTACTTCTCCCTCGCCTTCCGCTTCTGACCCACCCGCCGGTTCCGCCATTCCGCCGCTCTCCACCCACCCGTGGCCACGGTTCACTGCTACTCATGCCTCACCGCCTCTTCCGCTCCACATCACGCTTATGCCTGGGTCGGCGTTCCACCGGCATCTGCCACTCGAGCCGTCTCCCATCGAGCTCATTTCATCCCACACCCGATGCGTTGGCCACGCCATCAGCATCTGCTGCTCGAGCCGATCCTCCATCGAGCTCATCTCATCCCGCACCCGCTGTGCTTGGGTCGACACACCACCAGCATATGCTGCTCGAGCGGTACCCATCGAGCTCATTTCATTTCTCTGCTTCACCCGCTGCTTCTCATTCCCGCCGCTTCCGCTTCCCCGCCGCTACCGCCTCATCCGCTGCGTATCCCTCATTGCCGCTAACGCCTCGCCTCCCCTTTTGGCATCTGCCGCTGCCTCCGCTTCCCTGTCGCTTCACTCCTTCCGCTGTTTCGGATTATCCGCCGCTCCTGCCAACGCCCGCCGATCTCGCTTCACCCACTACTCATACCTCACCGCCTCTTCATCCTCATGCGCTGCTTATGCCCGGGTCGACATACCACCGGCATCTGCCCTCGAGCCGTCTCCCATCGAGCTCATCTCATCCCGCACCCTAGCTGCCCGGGCCGCTACCCTCCAGCTTTTGCTGCTCGAGCCGAATCCCATCGAGCTCATCTCACCGTCTGCTTCACCCGCTGCTTTTCATTACCGTCGCTCCCGCTGCCTCCCCCGCTGGTTATACATCGCCGCCGCTTCCGCCCCCTCCGCTTTTGCCTCCCCACCGCCTCTGTCCCCCCCCGCCGCGTTGGCTCCCGCTGTTGCTTCGGCTTCTTCCCCGCTCGCTCTCCCTCCTCCGCTCACGTCCCGCCTGCTTCTTCTGCTTCACCGCATCTTCGCTTCATGCGCTGCTTATGTCCGGGCCGACACCCACCGGCATCTGCCTCTCGAGCCGGTTGCCATCGAGATCATTTCACCGCATCCGCGATGCCTGGGCCGCCGCTCCACCAGCATCGGCTGCTCGAGCCGGATCCCATCGAGCTCACCTCACCTCATCCTCCTCTTCGCCCGCTGCTTTTTATTCCGCCGCTCCGCCCCCACTGCCGCCTCATCTCGTCCCATCCACTTCTCATGTCTCATCGCCTTTTCCACTTCATGCGCTGCTTATGCCTGGGCCGTCATACCACCGGCATCTGCCGCCCGAGTCGTTTCCCATCGGGCTCATCTCATCCCGCATCTCGATGCCTGGGCTACGACCCACCGGCCTCTGCTGCTCGAGTCGAATCCCATCGAGCCCATCAATTCCTCCGCTTCACCAACTGCTCATGTCTCATCCGCTGCCTCGGTTTCGCCTCTGCTCCCCCCGCGACTTTTACTCATCCGCGGCTTGCTCCACCCGTCGTTTATGCTTCCCCGTCGTTTCCCAGGGGCCGTGTTTTGTTTTGCTGCTCCTGCTGATGTCTTCGTTTCCCTCGCTGTGCTTGTCTAATTTCTCTTTCCAGCTGCTGTGCGGTCACATCGCCGGAGGGCGGGGCCTACTGGTCCGGATCTAACCCGTGAACCACATCCATACATCACATTCATTCCACCGGATGCTGGGCCGACATACCACCATTATCTGTCGCTCGAGCCGTGTCCCATCGAGCACATCACCGCCATTCACCATTCACATCTGCTCGAGTCGACTCCCATCGGGCTCATCACGTCCATCTACCCAGATGCCTGGGCCGACACACCACCGGCATCTGCTGCTCGAGTCGAATCCCATCGAGCCTCACGTCGCATGGAAGACCATCCGGACCGGCAGGCCCTCATTCAACCTCTGTAATCGTTTAAATTATTAAACATGTGGCCATCTCCGCAAAAACACCACTGAGTCTCTCTCAATCCCAACAAACTTAGGAAACAATGGGCCCTCAATATGGGGTGGGGGAGTACCCTGAATTAGGCCCGGATACGTGGTAGATAATGTTTAAGACAGTTGGGGTCTTGTATAAAGCCGATGTAATGCGTATGCACAGATATTTCTACCCGATATTAGCGGGCAACAATTCCATATACACACCCTGGCCACCTCTGATGTGTATGGGGCCATTATAAGTATACAGAACAAGAGTCACTACTTGTATTAACCATGCATTGGTATGGGAGTGAAAGCTTGGCGGTCATTATATATATATCTATATGGCCTCTTTGTGGGACTGGGAGTGGGAGAGTAGATATTTACATGAGTCATAATACATCAATATACAGTTTAACACAATTGGTAACAACATTTCTGAGATAGTCAATGCATTATGAGAATCATTTAGATAGCAATCTGACACCAACAAGAGTAGATGTTCGTGTATTTATGAAAAACGTTGGAAAACATGGTCTGAATTGGTGTTTGTGACCATATTACACACACACACACACATATATATATAGCAAGAATACACTTGTGTCTATGATGACCAAGTCCAATACATCGTAGATATGTTCGGAGAGCGACGACATGTGACCTCCGAAGAAAACCGTCATCAGATATGTTGGTGCGAGTGATGCCAGGAACAGATACACGTCGATTGCGTGTTTATTTAGTATCAGCTAAGGGTGTCACTATGGGCGACATGCATGACCAAAACACATGGTATAACTCGTGGTTATAATCCGTGTCGCACAATCTACACGCCAAATTATTCGCGTAAGTTGATTGTTTGATTAGCATTGCTAAATGTCTCATTGGCTTCGAGAATCATCGATAAGACTTGCACATATTCTAAATTTTCCATGTTTGATTTGGGATCGGAATGGCAGCGCAGGAATAATGAGAACTCCGCATTGAGCGCAGTGGAACGATACCACGAAGAGTAATAGTTTGTTTCGACTATCTCGCGAACCAGTCTCTTCCATTCACTTTTCGATGGAAATAATCATGCGTCCATGAAGTCAGTGAGGAATGTGAAAAGATGATATACCTCCAATAAGGTGAAAATGTCTTTAACAAATCCTGACATGGAGCGACCAAATAACCGGCATTGATGTGCAATGAAAAGATATATCCTCAACGGAGTCTGGTGGCCCACCAGCATATACACGAGTTTTTCAAGGAAGTACAGTTTCCGCAGATGAATTTCCATCTCGACTGGAAGCAATCCCAGGATACTAAGCGCCACAGTTGTTGGTGTCCTGGTTGGGAGAGATTGCATATGTTTCACACATACACGGAATGACCTTTCAATTGTACTCGAAAAGTTGAACCTCCAAGACACACTGTAATCGTGACAGATATATAACATGTCATCGATACCAGCTTTGGAGAGCGAGACAATTGCGATATCGTCTGCAGTAGTTGGATCAGAGCTTACGATATTGTGAATTGCCTTCCCCTGTTGTGCCGCAGTTAGTTTTAGGAGCAAGTCATTCACATACACCGAGTAAAATAACGGTGAACTGACAGCTCCTTGGCGGATTCCTTGTGAGATATGAAATGGATCCGACACACCGCCATTGTACTGAATTTTGCTGCAGCAATACTTATGCATGTTGCTGATTATTCCAAGAGGTTTACCTCGAATTCCAAATTGATAGTCGTGCAGCTGACATTCTTCTGGAAGCCGCTCTGTTGCCCACTTGTGAAATTGAGACATAGAGGACTTTTCCCACATGCGGTTCTTAATGACTGCTTCAACAACTTTGTAGATAACTGGTAAGAGCGTTATGGCACGATAGCTGTCAGGCAGGATGGTGTTGTTGTTTTTGGTGACCCCCTATACAAAGGGACAATAAATCCTGTTTCCTTTTCATGTGGTACGTGTTCAAAATTAAGGATGGCGTTGTAAAGAACACACAACAAACCGATGACTGAGTCTGGACTGTAGATGAGGTGTTCGTTTGAGATATTATCTGCTCCTTGTTAACTTTTAACGCACACACGACAGCACGGATGTCCTTGGGTGATATTTTTGCGCACACATCTGCAGATGAAAGATCTGCATTGTCCGAGTTGGGAAATGAGTTTACAGTAGATACGATATATTGTTCGAAAGCTGGGTATTCGTGTGTATGTTCACTGTACAACTGTTCAAAGCAGTCCCTCTAGCCCATAAATATGTCTGTTGAGTCGCGAGTCAGCACACATTTGAATTCCGTCTCTGATACTATTGTCCGTTTCAGTTTATCGGAATTCAGCAGCTTCCAAAACGAACATTTATCGCTTCTGGCATGGTGTTCCAGATCGTCGTAAATTTTCTGTTCATTCTGGAGTCCTGCTGCACGAAATGTACAACGGAAGTCATGTTTAGCATTGTTATAGTTGGCGTAGGACTCTGACTCAACTAAATGCGGCCTGCTACCCTGGATTTATGGGTGTCGGCGTGAGTTAGAATATTTGTGAAGCAGTTCAAGCTCTTCATTCCAGTACTGGTTAAGATAATGAACGTTGCGCCTCCGTGTGGTCGCAGCAAACTCTGAAGCATTTAGCAAAGCGACAACTATGTCTTGGTACATATTGGATAGGTCTAATTAACTGGAAATGACACATGAAATCAGAAATGTACATTAAGAGTCCAAGAACTGTTGGAATTTGTTGATATCCAAATTCTTCCAATTAAAGCGTGTCTGAGTGTGGTGTGTCATGGGAGGAGCAGTGATCTCTGCACATTCAAGATGACATGCCACAGGAACGTGACATGATGTTTTAGACAGTTTGTCATCAAATATCTCACACCTTAAAACGAAGTCGGTCATGGATGTGGGTATCACAATATGATCTATTAGCTAATATTATCTATGCTAATATATTAGTATTTCAAAGGGTTAACAATTGACAAGTTTTCTATGTATGTCCGTGTGGACTTTCCACTTCCTCAGAGAGCTCAGGTGTGGAAACCCCTTTTTTCGGGTTTGATCGTTGCGGTGAGATTTCCTTATTTACGAACTGTTATATGACTGATATTTGACATTTGGTTTCTTCTGTTTCAGGTCCCTGTATACCTGTGTTTTATGTTGATTAAAGCCTAATATCTAGACGGTCTATCTCTTAATTTAATCAACATAAATCATATCGACAACCACAATCATTATCATGGACACTCTGCTGAAACCGTCTCGATTGGATCTGGATCCGAACTCTCCTACAGCTGCAAGGGAATGGAAGCATTGGTTACGTACCTTCGACAACTTCATCGAAGAGTGCAGTGACGGGGCTCCTGATGAGTTTCGAACCCTGGTGAACTACGTGTTTCACAACGTTTTTAGTACATCGAGGACTGTTCTGACATTGCTGATGCG
Organism: Siphonodentalium dalli; assembly: GCA_032622095.1. Classification (NCBI taxonomy): domain Eukaryota; kingdom Metazoa; phylum Mollusca; class Scaphopoda; order Gadilida; family Siphonodentaliidae; genus Siphonodentalium; species Siphonodentalium dalli. Next base: position 36,865,213 of record CP136069.1, on the reverse strand, counting down.
ATCCAAACTGACGCAGATTTACGTTAAAACAACAAATGAAATAATTGCGAGATATTTACTTGCGACAAGACGACAACAGTCTGGAGAATCCCCGTGAGAATATCTGCAAGAGCTGAAGAAGCTAAGCAAAGACTGTAACTTAAAGGCAATATCTGCCGAACAATACATGGAGTAGCTTGTCCGTGACTAATTCATCAATGACATACTATCACCATTAATTCGGCAGAGGCTCTTGGTTAATAAGACTCTGGATCTCACTTCAGCATTCGGCCAGGCCAGTGCGCAAGATTTAGCCCAGAAGAACTCTGAATCGTATACATCTGTGACCAACACCTCTGCTGCTGAATGGTACCGTGATCATCAAATGATCATGGTGATAATGCATCTGATCAAAAGGAACTTGCTATGTCCGTTGCTGCTGCATCCTTCTTCTTTGGAGGACAGTTACATGCTCGTATATTTTGTCCCGCTCGAGACGGCGTGTGCAGCAAATGTACAAAGAAGGTACACTATTCGAAAGTCTGCTTATCTAATGGCTTTCAATCGAAGACGGCAGCTGCGATGTTCGCTACAACGCTCTGTTTGATAACAACTTCATGTGCTCAGAGTCTAGCAAAGTCATCAACTGACGTTATAGTATGTGGACAAGTGCGCCAGCACTGGTCGACTGGCAGTATGGACAGCTTTATTAGTAAGCAGACTGCGAATGTCCTGAAATTACAAATCACGTCATCAGGACATTTCGATTGCTCAGACCACCATGAAAACCAAGGCTAGTGACACATGTTATGTTGACATTCACATAGGCTCAGATGATGTTTACAAATCAACACATCTGAATGTGATGGAAGACTTGTGCGGTGATATTCTGGGACAATACTTCCAAAAAACAACACTCAAGACTGATAATATAGTTTGGTGGTAGCAAACCCGAATTGAAAATATCGAATCCGGCGTCACTTTGTGCTCTTTTTGAAAATATGAAACCTGATATTAAGACGATTGCTACGAAGTCGAGCAATGTTCGAAGGATGATGAAGTGTTCACTCAACAACAAGTCACGCACTACCTATCCGAAGGCATCATAGAACCTAGCAACTCTCCGTGCATGTTCAAGTTGTAGTTTCAAATGACCCCTACAATGGCACAAGAAGAGACTGTGTATAGATTACTCTCAAACCATTAATATCTATACAGAACTGGACGCATATCCTCTCCCACAGATAAACGCTATGGTGAATACTCTCGCAGGTTATAAAGTTTTCTCCACCATCAAATTCCAATCAAAGATTCTGATAGAAAATATACAGCAATTGAAGCAAACGCAAAACTCTACCAGTTTCTTCAGATTCAGATAAAATGGTGGATCAGGAACTCTGGATTCGCGAGTAGAGCGTCTTAGCCAATGATCATTTTCTGGTGGAGTTCCACTCGAAGAATGTCTATATTCTTCACCAGAATACTTCATTTTGTTCGCTCCAAAAATCTTCCTTTCTCCACAGAGGATGTAAAGAAATCCTGCTCCTCGTGTGTGCTTTGTGCGGAACTCTTTTGAATTTTTCTCAGTATCGAAATAGGTGGTTACATTTCTGAATTACCTTTCTACGAACATTATGTAACCCAAAAAGACGCATTGAAGTAATGAAAAATACACCTGTGAACAAGGTGGTTGGGTCCCAAACTCAAAGCAGCCATTTGCACAACATGGAACAGAAAAGAGCGTGCCGTGGTAGTCTATTCCTGATATGGTAGCAATAAAGAGCGTTTTGTGACTTTGGCCAGTGATTTCGGAGCACATGAAGCTGGTATACCAATAATTCGTTTATTTATCGACATATGCTATCCGTCGCTCCAAATTACGTAGAAAAACATTTGGAGGTTCGAATGAGCCATGTCCGTTTAACTATATCAATTGATATATTTAGAATGTACAGTCCCTGAAGTGTCTGAGACACAGATACTCACCCACGGTCGCTTTATGCGATTATTTGGCCTCAGACATATCCTTTACAGTTATATGGCGACATGTTTTTATCAAGCTTACATTGTATCACGCTGCAGATTATGTCGGTACCATATACATTGTTTCTATAATGCATGTGGAGAAGATCTGCACTCCGTTATATAATCACAATTTGCGTACGTTGACGACAGCCGCCCTTGGGTAATATCGGCGTGTTTGTTGATGTAGGATGTCCTTGTAAATATGTGCTGAACTGCAATAAAATATCGCCGCTTCGAGAAAAAGTTTGCACCCCATTGGTTATTTGTTAAACGATTTCTAGCTTGAATTCCAATACACCCACTTGGTCTTATACAGGGACGTGGTCTCTGTTTGGGTGGGGCGTCAAGCATGATAAATACACGATATATTGATATATCGGCTCCATATGCTGGAAAAAATACTTGTCAATGACACAGCTATTTTCCAGCTGTTTTCAATGTTAACACCGAAGTGAAACAAACTCTCTTTACTTCTACCACCGCAGGAATAGAATAACAAGGAATGCTCTTTATTGTTCCATACCGTCCATAACTTTCTGAATTCGATCACTTAATGACTGGAAAAATAATTATATTATTATAAGACTATATATATATAGTATCCTCTGATCTAAACGTGTGCACAGAAAATATATAAGTTCAAGTAATACTGAGTGGAGTGTCTGATGAGGCCAAATGACCACCCAAGACAGCAAAGCGGTTGTGTGTGATTATTTTGTCTCCAAAACTTCACAGTTTAAATCGAACTAATATAGCAGAATAACAATCAATTTTATGCGACATAACTTTCAAAATGCATTACGAGCGGTGTTGCACATTCATCGATATGAAGGATCATCAGTCACATTGTTTGGTCCCCGGTGGTTTGTAACGGCCTCTGATCTGTGGTGTGAACGATAACATGCGCGAAAGTGTCATGTTGCCCGCCGCCTGAAGGTAGCAACTACAGTGCTGCATCAAACCAATTCTACCATTCATTGCTACAAGTACACTTTTAAATGTTCTATGATTTATGTATGTGGTGATATCAGCCAAGTTGAATATAATAAAAGTAGCTTCATGGGTCCCTATTCATGTCTAGGGGTGTTCATATAATTAGCACCATCAACATGCAGCATAATTATGGCTGTTTGTTGCAAATATTACCTGAACATCACTACACATGAATGAATGACAATCAATCAAGTAACTGCTTGCCAGCGAGTAAACATTCACACAAGTCATCAAATGATATTCAACCCCGTGTTACCATGCAGTACCAAATTTGTTACAAATGAAATTATGATAACACTCATCAGTTTTGATAGACATATCGTGGCCAATACATGCGATATGAGATACATATACACCGTCATATAGCCGCAGGCGTGATGACAAAAATTACCAATTTACTCATCATGGTATTTACCTAATCCTGAACAATTTAAAGTCAACTCTTGACATGTCCACGTAAATATTAATGCTGCATGTATCGCATATACAATGTAGGACGAAAGCCACATGCCACACTGTTTTGGTACGACGGGCATTACCATATATGTTTTACCAATCTGATATGACATGATCCCGTTGATGAAACTAAGATTGAATTTTGTGTTAAAGAAATTCTGCACGCGCGAATTTGGTTACTATCGCGGTAACCCGCGATGCTATAATACAGTCCGCTCCAGACAATCACACCACGAGGGTCATAAATGTACACAGACAGACTCGCGATCTCTCCCGAATTGAAATATCGACTTTTCTCATAACTGGCAATAATGGAGAAGCGCGTTTGGTGGACCCCACTTCGCGGCCACTATTGTGCGAATCACGTACAATAGCAGGCGCGATTGAAACGTGATGTTTTCATGTGAATTCGTGATAGACGTACTGTATGCGTTTATGACAATATTCAGAGGACCTATATATGCTAGGCTATGGTGATTTGATCAAGCACATAGTAACACAAGAAAACCATAGTCAGATCTAGATTATATTCTTAGGCATATATTGGAGCTTTAATGTACTGATTTTGCAAAATGTCTATATAGGTAAAGCCTTTGTGTATATAGTTGATTATATGTTATTTCTGTGTATATGTTAATAGTATGTGCTTGGGGAGAAAACATATGAACACATTTTTTTAAATCGGACGTGCCAAACCAAAGTTATGATAATTATGAAATATGTAGAGCATACGTCCAATTGGTTGAAAGGTTCCTCGCCATTGCATTGATACACCAATATATTATTGGTTATAACCGAACACCCATTGCCAACAAAATGACAAACGCCTTGACGTTTGACATGTTATTATGTTGACGTGTTGCCAGTCCGCGGCAAATGCACCAAACTGTTATTCTCTCGGTTCTCTTTTACGACATTAGAATTGTTTTCGGCTGGCATGTATCTTTTCTTTGTTATTTGTTCTAATTTCTATCGAAATATGTGTATGCAATGACTGACAAAAGCCAATATATGGCGGTTGAACAATAAATGATTGACAAATAACCTCGAGAGTCATTATGAAATAATTTCCGATAAGCTTTCATTCACCACCGATTATGAAGACTAATTAGTCACAACGCCAAATTTTCATGAAAGCACCACCCCATAACTCCGTTAAAATAACTAATCCTTCAATTCATTACAATTGTATGCTTAACATTCGGAATCCGTATATTGGATTAGTCAGGTAAGTGGACTTTATTTAACACCATGTGCCTTTCTTGAGACAACCGATGAAAAATCGGTTATTTGAACAAAACAATAAAGTCGACGTATATTGACAGCTTTCGCTGAGAGATATTCGTCCAATGTTGATACCTTATAATAGGGCGATGACCAGAGTACGGTGATATAATGTAACCATTGAATCTTGGAAGACAGTCATAACGTCATGTTGCGTCAGATAATTTTGAAGGTGTTAAGAATATGACGATTCACGCAAACGTTTCTTATAAAACCTAAAGTCAGACGGTTATGCCCAATTATTTTATACTATAGTAAACTACTGCCAATTACATGTAGGTGATTCAATAAAATCACGTGGTGAAAAAAGGTCCGCCCAATTGACAAATCCAACATAGGGATTCCGAAAGTTAAGTTTTAATGCTAAAAAAAATGTAGGTCACATAAATTCGCTCTCGAGGCGACACCTACGTCCATATTTGCCTAAACTATTTAGACGTATTTGTAATATTTGGGTAGCACTAAAACTGAAGTGTCACTCAGTTGCTGAGTGTCCAAGCAGTTCTCGGGAGTGTCCAAACAGCTCACGAGAGTGTCACTCAGTTGCTGAGTTTCCAGGCAGTTCACGAGAGTGTCACTCAGTTGCTGAGAGTCAAAGCAGTTCATGAGAGTGTCACTCATGTCTTGCCTTTCGTGTTGACAGTCTTGATACCTTTCGTGTTGACAATCTTGATACCGCAGACGTTCGGATTTGAGTACGTCTCCCAAATCTTTGTGAACAAATCAGGGTTAACTTTCTGTCCATACAACGCTATCCCCTTGACAAAAGCACAGACTTGTGGTGGCGCACCAGGTTCATACTGTCCCCGAGGAACCGGTTTGATACCCACCCCGACAGCTGTACGTAGTATACCCGTGATGAAAGCGTCTTCCATATACACATACGGGAAATATTCTGATACCGCAACTATAGAGCGTGCGACACTAATATTCATTGTGTACATATTACCAGTACATAAGTCGGGGTATCGCTCCAACGGATACGCTGACAGCGGCACCATATATTTGCCAAGTCGCTTAACTATGCCGTGGCGCAGAATGAATCCATATATCACACCCGACATTTCTTTTCGTGTAATTTGTTGGAGCATCACCGGAACATTAAGAAATGTATCATCGTCCAATTTCATCACTTGACTAGTTCCTTTACATTTATTAACACACCATTTGAATCCACTTAGAACCTTCAGGGTTAAGTTTTGATAGGACTCGACAAAATCGAGTACGAGAATATCCCCATGTTGACTCGCTTCCTCTTTCACGGAATCACGTGACTTATTATCAGAGCTCTGTCCGAGCACGAACAAAATTTGCACGCGCTGCTGTAGTTTGTGAACAACTGACATCCATGCACCTTTACGTTCTCGGTGCCACATTTTCCAGGAGTGTGTACCGACAACAGTGCCCCACGATGATCTAATACCATCTCTAAGTTTTCTGTTTTGTGGCGCTGATGGTATCGTGATTAACAAGAACGGTGACTCCCCAACATTACATACATTTGACGGAGAAATATCCACACGATCAATTAGACTGAATAGCGTTTTCTCACCTCGGACGTAATAAATGTTTGCTGTTGTTCCTTTGTGTTTTGAGGTACTCTGTGCATATATGTGTGTAGGCCTCTTTTCCCTGGTGCTGACTTTAGTCGATAATTTGGTAGTTGTTGATGTTGCTGCTATCTGCGTAAATGTAAGTGGTGAGTTCACATTGGTTGCCACCTGACGATGACGTAACAACATGTTTTGGTTGATATATATTTGTAATATAACAAACATTACAGTCCCTGTGTAAAAGGCGAACATTAACACATTATTGTAACACGTTGGTATACAATTAACGGATCTCACCATATTCTCACATGGACTCTGCATCGTGGACCTAGAAGAAAAATAACATGGATAAGAGCACACCTACCAAGCAAGACCAAGTCTTCTCGGTCCACAACAGTTTGGGATATCGGTTTGGATTTCCCGCCCCGTTACTCTTCTCTAACGGACTTAATCTGTCTTCAAAATAGTGTATCATTACCGTGACAGAAAGAGGTAAAGGGACGATACGACCGTTTAATGTATTGTTTGCATGCATTTTATGATAGCGCGACAAATCTAAATTCTGTGGACAACAAGGCTTTGTTTACTTTTAAAATATCGTTGCTTTGACATTTAACGGATCTCCAATATATCCATGTATGATCTCATCATGCTTGGGAAAGGTTGCCTTCTATGTCCATTTGATCTAATCTGAAGATATACAAGTTATATAACTCCCGGCCACAAGTATGGGCGTTAAGTCCGTTAACCCTTTACCCAACAAAACGGCCAAAAACGCCCAAATAAAGCTTCAACATCCTAAAATATCTTCGGTCTGTCTCAATACCACCATACACATATGGATATCATTGGAACCGGTTCATTGATCACATTGTGATGGTTACAGTTATGCCCTGTGCCAATGCATTCTCTTATATATGCGAGTCGACCATAGGTCGCCTCGCATATATAAGAGAATGCATTGGCCTAAAACACTTTTTACCATTTTTTCTTACATTTTTTAACAATTTTAAAAATATGTTTCTACATTCTTTGACAATTTTATCATTTTTAATATGTGTTAAGCCAATGCATTCTCTTATATATGCGAGGCGACCTATGGTCGACTCGCATATATAAGAGAATGCATTGGCACAGGGCCGTTCTGTTGGGTAAATGGTTAAAGCAGAGAAACGTGATGGGACTCGATCAACCTAACCGATATCCCAAGCTGTCGTGGAACGAGAATACTTGGTCTACTACCAATCGAACTTTTGTTTTAATAATTGTATTCAGATCTCGAATATACATGTATAATATCTCAAGAACATGAAACAAATAAATTATACCATCAGTGACGTGTCAATGTATTGTTTGCATGCATTTTCTGATAGCGCGACAAATCTAAATTCTGTGGAAAACAAGGCTTTGTTTACTTATAAAATCTCGTTGCTTTGGCATTTAACGGATCTCCGATATATCCATTTATGATCTCATCATGCTTGGGAAAGGTTGCCTGCTATGTCCATTTGATCTAATCCGAAGATATACAAGCTATATAACTCCCGCCCACAATTATGAGCGTTAAGTCCGTTAACCCTTTACCCAACAAAACGGCCAAAAACGCCCAAATAAAGCTTCAACAGCCTAAAATATCTTCGGTCTGTCTCAATACCACCATACACATATGGATATCATTGGAACCGGTTCATTGACCACATTGTGATGGTTACAGTTATGCCCTGTGCCAATGCATTCTATTATATAGGTCGCCTCGCATATATAAGAGAATGCATTGGCCTAAAAAAAATCTTTTTACCATTTTTTCTTACATTTTTTAACAATTTTTATAATATTTTTCTACATTCTTTGACAATTTTATCATTTTTAATATGTGTTAAGCCAATGCATTCTCTTATATATGCGAGGCGACCTATGGTCGACTCGCATATATAAGAGAATGCATTGGCACAGGGCCGTTCTGTTGGGTAAAGGGTTAAAGCAGAGAAACGTGATGGGACTCGATCAACCTAACCGATATCCCAAGCTGTCGTGGAACGAGAAGACTTGGTCTACTACCAATCGAACTTTTGTTTTAATAATTGTATTCAGATCTCGAATATACATGTATAATATCTCAAGAACATGAAACAAATAAATTATACAATCAGTGACGTGTCAGTTTGTTTATATAGTCCAGGGTGAGTTTTGTCTCTCTTTGTTAAATGGTATTGGTGGGGGGTAGAATATAAAAATATTAATTTATGTCTGGGGATGTCTCATATGGTTGGATACCTGGGAATACAGTAGATTTGGCACAAGTAGTCGGGGACCACTCTGAGAGACTTCCAACCCCCCCCCATCCTAGACCACGTACAACCGGTTAGCAGATATCTTTGAAACTGATGGCGTGATATCCCAGGAGGGAGGTCGAAGGCACATTGAGTGATACCTTCCCATATACTACGCTGTGATATATGATGTATAATTCATTTAGTATATTTGTTCTGTCAATTACCATTTAGGGTTTAACTTTTGAGGCCAAAGCGCCTTTTTTATAATCTACAAATATTAGAGTGTTGGTTGTTTAAAAAGAGTTTCTATCATATTCCATCTTTTACAAAACAAATTTCTTTCTTCGAATCTGGATTGGCAGGGAAATAAGTTTCTATGGCTTTGTAATTCCGGATTCGATCCATGAATCCTTGGAGTGGTGGATTAATAGGCTTAATTTTACATGAATATATATATATATATATATATATATATATATATATATATATATATATATATATATATATATATATATATATATATATATCTTATATAAAAGAAGACATATATCAAGTATTGCTGTATTGCAGTTGCTGTCTTTCAGAAAACCTAAGATTAAAAATTCTGGTGTAAATTGTAAAGAGATATTACAGGAATCTTTTAGACAGTCTTGAAATTCAAGCAGTATTGACTTTGAGAATGCGCATTCAAAGAAACGGTGTAAAATAGTCTTAGTCCAGTTCATTTATGAGAATAAAGTGCCAAACCTCAAACTAATTGCAACACAATGTTTCTTAGCATGAATAAGTTTATTAACCAATTATAAACAACATACTAAAAATCAATAATGATCAAGAAAGGCGAAAAAGATAAATATTTTGAAATAAATTTGATAAAATTTGGTAAAATACTCATTTTTAGCTTTTTCAAGGATGTTTATAAAAAACGTCATTTCACACATGATTCCATTTATATATCCATTTTGTTGAATACAAAATTCTGATTACAGATCAGAAAACATTTTCCAGATACGTTGAGTATTTCTCGAGTTATGTGCCTCCATAATTGGGAGTTTGTCTAATTTCGGAGCCTCTCTTTCTTAAGAATTAGTTAAATTCCATATTGTATGGTGTAGTGTTTTAAAAACAAGAGAAAAATGAAGGGCTATCTTACTGTGTTATTAGTTGCCTCACTATATTGTGCACACAAATTTATTTGTTTATGCAGCCATGATCGAGAAGACAAAAATATTCTTAAACAAAATGTGTGTTCCATTCTATGGACTCGGCCAAATTTGCCTTGTGATACAGAACTGGTGTGATGAAATAGCATATTTGAGGTCATACAACTCAATAACTTGATATCCATATGCCCTGTATTTATCATAACCTCTTAAGTATACTAGGTTAAATACAATGTGATGGAATTGCTAAACACATATTTGCCAAAATAAACTTATGGTCCTATGAATCCTTTGTATTGTCTCTTTTCCAAAAAATGCCATTTTGTACTGTTTTGTGGTGTTTTTTCCATTTTAAATAGTAATCAACAATGAATACAATCAGAGTTTAATGTGTAAAATCATTTGAATGTTCCTTCTGAAACACTTAATATTGGTTATACCATCAACAGTCACTTGATTTCACATAGTTTTCAAGAAATTGACTCCAAATTTGAACGCTGATAACGGGGTAGGTGAAATCACAGAAGGCTATGATGTTGTCACCCATATTATAGTGATTGGAGACAAACGGTTGCGTTATTCCAGCTTGTGTAGATTATTCTTGCATGATAAATTTTTTAGTACTTTAATAATTAATGGAGGTTTATTTAGAACTTTATGAGCATGTTATATAGAACAACCACGGAATAATGATTTGCCATTTCGCCCTCGAATTGCAACAAAAAGGATCGTAGCTCTAAATATGAACAACAAAATAGGAAGCAGTATACGTTGTATGAATGAATAAGGTTTGTAGGAGCTGGTGGTGGTAAAGTGTTATGCATCAATGTCGATATTTTCTGATAGTTTGTCAATATGATTTCCCCTACCCCATTTTTCAGATATTCAAATTTGGCATCAGTTTCCAGAAAAATTACTGAAATTCAATGACATTCACTGACATATCCCATATAGGGCTTTTATTTCAACAATAAAGCAATTTAGGACAAAAGTGAGTTTACACATTAAACGCACATTGTTTTTACTATTTATACACAAAAACCTTTAGAAAAGGACAAAAGGGCCATAATTTGTTTTTCTACGCCATGATTCGGGAAATTTCTTTACAGTGTGTTTAACCATGTATACTTATGTGATTATACAGAGAAATACAGGGGAAATGGGTATATATTTATTGAGTTGTATGACATCAAATATGCTATTTCATCACGCCGGTTCTGGACCACAGGCAAATATGGCTAAGTCATGATAATGGTGGAACACATTTTGTTTAAGAATATTTTTGCCCTGTCATGCCCTAGATGCATAAAGAAATCACATTTTGCGAATAAACCAAAGAGGAAATGACTAAAACAGCAAGAAATCCATTCATTTTTCTTTAGTTTTTAAAATACAAGACCATGCAACATGGATTTTGACTAATTTTGAGAAATTGAGGCTCCGAAATTAGACAAACGTTTATGTGTATATAGAGTTACTATATGGTCATGTGTGGAATATACATGCATACCTTGGGTGACTAAATTAATGTCATGGATGGGTGTATGTGCATACATAATTATTATGTTGACTGCATGGTCACATGTGGGGGACTGTGGGTGTATGAATAAATAGGGAGTTGTTGTATGCTTATGTGTAATGTATATAGGTGTACATTTAATGAATGTACTGTCATGATTGTTGAAGTATATATGCATACCTGGAGTATAGTTGGATAGTCATTGGCGGGGTGTGGGTATATATAAAGTGTCATTGTGGTCATGGTTGTATATGTGATGTATATGCATCTCTGTCGTGGATGTATTGTCATTGGTGTATAGGTATACAGAGAGTAGCTGTATGATTATGAATGGGGAGTGTGAGTATATACCGAGTGGCTGAATTCGCATGGGCGAGGTGTATTTGCAAACATGGAGTGTACGAGTGGTCGTGCGGGATATTGGTATATCCATTGGTGAGGTGTGTATACCTGGATTAACTCTATGATAATGGGTGGGTGTATGTGTATATCCTGTGTGTATATCGTCATGGTGTGAAGAAAAGGTATATATGGAGTGACTGTATGACCAATGTTGAGGTGATGCGCGCTGTATTGCTATATATAGAAAGTATGTATGGTCAATGATGAGGTGCAATGTATACCTGTAGTGAGTCTATAATCGGCATTGATGGGTTTGTATATGCATTCTATATATTTATTGGATATATGGCCATTACATGGGTGTGGCCGATATGCATACAGGGAGTGATTGAATGGCAATTGTGAGGTGAATTGTTAAACAAAGAGTGATTATATGACCACGAACTCTGTGGCTGAATTGTCTTGAGAGAGGAGTATATCCAAGCCTGGAGTGTGTGGATAGCCATGTGTGCGGGGCACTGGTATATATACAATGGTTGTATGGCCATTGGTCAGGAGTATATGCATACACGGAGTTACTCGACGGTTATGGGTGCAGTGTATATGTATATCCTTAGTGGATATATGGCCATATATTTGGCAAATAGATATATAGTGAGTGAGTGTGTGGCCAATGGTGAGGCAAATAGGTATACAAGAAGTTACTTACAATCACGAATATGGTGAACATGCATACAGGAAGTGACTATATGTTCATGGGTGCAGTGTTGGAGTATACCTGGTGTACCTGAATGGTGACCCATGACTGTGTAGTCATGTATGTGGTTTACCGGTAAACCCAATTGTGGTTGTATTGCCATGGGTGAGGTGTATGTGTATAAAGGGAATGGCTACATCGTCAGTTGTGTATCAATTTCCATAATATCTAAAGTATATGTTAATCGATTAGGAGGTAATGTCAGAGAGTTCTCCATCTTGGTGGCCTTTTATATGCACAATGAAGGAAACGTTTTTCATGACATTAGTCAATTAATCTTGTTATTAAGCAGTTTTCGCTGATCTCCTTGCTTGACTTTCTAAAAGGCCCACATAAGAGCGGAAAATAATGTCCGGTTTATATTTGAAAATATAAACTTTTATACCAAATTGTGTGGACATTTTGCAAGCCAGCTTGAGTATATTTATCTAAAAACGCATCAATGTTACGCAATTAACACCATATATAGTTCTCAGTGTGACAAATTTAAGACATATAAACACAATAAACACCAAAGATAGTTCCATTTTACTTGAACAAATTGTGCAAACCTGAAAAATGATTTTTTGCCGATTTTGAGAGAAAATTCCAATAATTTTCGTAATGTAATAGTACCACTTTCCAAAATGCATCATAAGTGTTAGTATTCAATGTACATGTTTCACAAGACAGCCAATTGTATATATCATCCACGATTGCTAATTGATTGCATGCCACTCTGGGACAATATTTACCATTTTCCATATTTTGGTCGCCATTTTGACAGTCATTATTAGACAAAGTGACAATTTTTGCTCCATTGTGTTGACATATTCATGAGCAATGGTATGTCTGAAATACTTTGCACAGTTCTGCTCATTTCTTGTTGAAATATGACTAGAATCCAAATGGTGATTTTTGTGAAATTTCATACAGCGTTCTGTAAAATCGAATTATTGAGGGATCGGAAGAGGCTGGGATCTCATAAATGGCATATTTCATTGCTCCAGTGAATTCAATACCAGTGAATTATTGAACTTAATTCTCGGAATTATTGATTACTCTATTTATTACACTTCTGCATTAAATTTGTTCGATAATATGATTAAAACACCAATAATTAATGCACGAATGTCTCGATGTGGAGAAAGATCAACAATAAAAAAATCACTATATATCAGTAAGCGTCAGTGACGTCACAAGAAATGTCATAATTCACAAATTCATTTATAATTAACTGCGTTTTCAATGAAAATCGCGCATATGAGTGTAATAAATAGAGGATATGAAATGAGTGTTTCTCTCATATGATATTTATGAAACGAGTCTAAGAATTTTCAGTTTTCTCGAGCCTCCGGCGAGAGAAAACTGAAAATTTGTGACGAGTTTCATAAATATCATATGAGAGAAACACGAATTACATATTCTATTTATCATATGACACCTATAAATTGATTATGATGTCCAAAACGCACACAAATCACTACATAGCTATATGACATCGGCAGCAAAAGGTTAATATGACGTCACTGCATTGCACCGGAAGCCCAATTACACCTGGTGAACTAGCAGAAATAATATGCACGCGAAGATATAGTGCGCTATTATGTTTTCAGTTTGTGACAGTATATCGTATGTTTATTAGATAAATACGAATTACATATTCTATTTATCGTATAACAATGTCCAAAACTATATATTTCAAGATTATAATTGCGAGAATTTCGGCATCGCGTTGATTGACGCGCACGAATTTGACCTGCATTTAGTTAGAGATGCGGCTCGGCCCGGGGTGCCATTCAGCCAATCAGCCAATTATTGGAAGGTGATATGAACTAGTAATTGATATGAAATTGATTTATGACACACTTTCCAACGTAAATAATGATTGAGTCATATGATAAAACATAATGTTATGTGAGCACCATCTCTCACAGTGTGGGCTATTTCACACGCGACTGGAAACGACCTTTGCACTTGCTGTAGGATCGCCTCCATACAACTAATATTAATATTATACATCATATTTTGTATTGTACATATTGAATTATATGCAATACATGCTTTTTCATCAAGGCTGCGTGGTCTGAAGTTTGGCAGCAAATAAAGCATTGAGAATAATTGTATATATACTACATACCTCGATCGCCAGTGCAGTGTCTATCCTTGCCACTACGCATCACCGTGCAGCATGCGAGCGTGTTATACCTATATGCATATACAGAAGCACACTGCACTGGTTAATCGATATTTCGGGTAGAGTGTTGTTGTTACATTCCCGACAACAACGACATTCGCCTGGATCGATAGTCGACCCAATATTATTCGCACAATAAACGGCACAATCTTTCTCACGACTTAGCGACCCCATTTAACGATGCAGTGGCTTGAAAACAACTATGACCTGCATTATACTGTATTGAAACCCAGCTCACTTGTTCTACCTCGACCTTCTATTTATCCGATTGGGCATTTTATACTATGCTTTATGCCATAAGTGTACGTTCATACGACCACTATTCAGTGGAGCAATCGGGCCCGGCGAGATCGTGGATAGTTTGTTCACACGATAGCGATGTCGCCAGGCATTATGATGTCGTAGGTTGTTTTAAAGCATGTGACTGACTACCCTACGGTCATTTCCAGCTACGATTTTACGCACATACGACTGCGATTACCTCGCAAGTGGAGGTAACAAAGGATACGCCACGATTTCGCATCTAAAATCAAACAGTGCTTGATATTATATTTTTACCTACGATTTTGACGTGAGCGTGCGCAGTTGAACCATCGGTTACTTCTTACGGTGGAAATCTTTCCACTTACTTTCCACTAAGTCCAGATTCTTAATCTAGAATGATCATGTCTCCCAATGCATGCACCACGAACTCCCATGGGGACCTCTATTCGAGAAATAGTTCAATTTTAACCCGCCCACAATAACAAGCATCTGCATACACTGAACATACGAATTGAAGTCACATGCGTTTATCTGACATTCATGTGTGTATAAGACGTTCAGAACATAAACGTGTTGTTTAATATTTCAATGGATTTTGCGTTCGTGTTTATTTTCCGGTGTATATTAGTTGAAGTGTTTAAACTGATGTGAAACACTCCGATAGGGTGATGAAATACAAATGGAGAATAATCATGTTCAAAGTAGTATTTTTTACAAATATGATATCCAAATTGACAACACACAGTCATTCTTATAAATTAATTAAATGCAGTAACGCTCGATGGCGAAATCGTGTTCGTTAGTTTATAGCAGATAGTTGCGTCCCGAATCGAGTAGTAAATATTTACATTTGAGCGTAGTTCAGACGATGTTTTCTATGGAGTGGTACGGTCGATTTGCTTCAGATTTTCGGCGATGTTAGTAGAATTGTACATTCCTACAGTTGGCATAGCGCCTGGATACTAACTGATCAGTTTCACGCACCCGAACAAGTACATAATATGTCTTTAATTTACTGAACCATTTGTCCAATCACAAGTGTTTGTAGCAATTGTCTCAACAACGAATTAGCAGGTAATAAAGCGCGTCCATTAGTCCACGCATCCCTCTCCAAAAAAACTGACAGGTAATAAAGAGCGTCCATTACTCCACGCTACTCTCGCACACAAGCGTAATGCAATAAAGAGAGTTAATTACTCACGCTGGTCATCATAGAATACACTCTGTGGGCAAACATTGAGTAAATCCCGTTGCGCGCACGAGTGAAGACAACAGGTAGGTTTGTTTTGA
Source organism: Siphonodentalium dalli (assembly GCA_032622095.1). Taxonomy (NCBI): domain Eukaryota; kingdom Metazoa; phylum Mollusca; class Scaphopoda; order Gadilida; family Siphonodentaliidae; genus Siphonodentalium; species Siphonodentalium dalli. Next base: position 36,849,139 of record CP136069.1, on the reverse strand, counting down.
GGAAAATGTTGCCATTAATCGTTTTTCTTCGGACACAAGTCCGGATCGACGAGGTGCTTGATGAACCCATCTTCAGCCAAATGTCAACATTCGACGAATAAATCTCCATAAAATGACGGAACGGTCGATGATTTGTGAGAATAAGCTTCCATTTTTCAAATTTGTGTGTTTTAAGCTCCAACATAAGCGCGTGGTGATAACTTTGGACATCCTTGTCAACGTTACATTGTTATAGACAGTTTAGGAAACTAAATCTACATTCACATTGGAATTTGCTGCATTTAAGTAGGAAAATATTGATAATTGCTTGTGATACTCCACGGTGTCTGAGTAAACCCCGAAGCGTCGCATCGCAGTTTACTCCTTTCCGCATTACGTTTTACTTTATTGATGCACGGTATGTTTGGAAAGATGTCTTTATTCGAGTTACTGGAACGGGATTTGGGATTATTAGTATAAAAACACGTCACCGCGGGTAGATTGTCCCATATAGATTGTTCCACGTTTTAAAACAAAAAATCTCTAGTTGTGTTTGCAGTGAAAGTTTTGCTGAATGAAACCTACATTTCCCCCGAAATTCCGAATGCGCTCGACTGAGATTGTGTTTTTCTCGAGAATTGATATCTGAATTTTCTCTGGACTCCTGTCACAGCATAAATAGGCATTGGCTATCAAATATATCCTCCATTGGTTGGTACAACTTCTAAATTGAATACTTTTAACAGATTAGACTAGCCCTGGTATGAAAAACTCTAACTGCTATAGCCCGATGTGACGCTCGCAGCTGGGTTTACTACCCGTAGCGGGGATTATAGGATGACCAGCGTGTTACTGTACTTCTCTCTCGCACAAAAGAGGCAGACAATAAATATACGACAATGGCATAGTGCTTTTTGAGATGTGTTTTATATCAATGAGTTAGAAGTATGATTTTTTTCGCGAGGCTCTGCGAGGCTCCTAACTAGTTGGGATATCATACATCTCGAATCACACTATGCTATTGTTGTGTTCATCTTCTTCCGACCGACATTACAATTTTTGAACAAATTGAGCTAAATTTATGTATGTATTGAGACAAAACCAACCTCATTTGAGATCACTGAATAAAGATCCGAATGCTAAATGTCGACCCATTGCAACATTTGTCGATGTATGTTACCATAGGTGCAGTACGCTGTCCGATCGGGCGCGGACATAAATCAATGGTAATCAGGTCTGGCAATTCCCAATTATAGCTGCAATAGCTATATGTGGCTATTATAGCTACATTTGATTGTCTCAAAAATATTTTACCAATTTGCATTGTATGCAAGCATTACCGCGAGATGTTGCAACTAAGGGTGAGTGGTATTACGTTGTTACAACTTATTATCTTTGACATTTCGGTTGCACCAGCTTGCGAGAATCACAGCTAAGCACATGCATATATTTGGAAATTGGTTATGCTATGTGATATGGGACTCCGATCCTACCGTATATGAGCTATTCTTCTTATATTTAGGTACATTTGTCAGGAAAACGTAACACTGTTGGAATATTTTGTTAATTATACATGAAAATGGCAAACAATATAAATTACTAAGAGTATAATCAAACCATTTTCTTGTATATTTGAATGATTGTTTGTTTGATTGGATTATCTCTCTTCAACCAGATTCACACATCATCAATAGCCACGTGTTGCTATTGTAGCTACATATATGACTATCGTATCTATATTTGGGAATTGCCAGACCTGTCCGTTGACGATCTTTGGCCTGAATGTTGTTTTTATTAGCTATATGGCAACCGATTTAACCCTTCCATGACTGGAGCCTCACAAGGAGCCTCATACAGGTGGCAGCTTGTATCGCTGAATGTCTCCATAAGGATTGTTTAACCCTTCCATGACTGCAGCTTCCTGCAATTGTACGAAAACCCTGTGCCAATGCATTCTCTTATATATACAAGTCTGCCTTAAGGAGCCTTGCATATATAAGAGAATACATTGGCCTAACAATATTTACCATGACCTTGTAAGCCAGAATTCTGCATTCTCTTATATATTAGTTATGCGGACTGCTGACTATGCGTTCCAATCCGGTCCTTTCCAAGCCATTCCGTCCAGTACCCTTACCTGGACTGGTCCGAAGCGCGTGCATGTAAATTAATTTGTCGAGGTATGTTACCATGGGTGCAGTACGCTGTCATCTTATACAGTGAAAATTAAGTTTACTATTTCAAAACAAGGTGTGCAAACAATGTTTTCAACATTGCTTGCCGCAATTAAAAAGGCGGCCTGCAAAAACAGTACATATTCTGAATATAAACTTTTAGAGATGATTTCGTGTATATTAGGTGCACATTGCACATCACCTTTTGAGACAAAAATCCGGAAGGGTAAGATTTAAGATAAGCTTAATGAATTGTGCTTAAGCGCAATCAATTGCGCGTAAGCGTAATTGTAACTACTATCTGACCTACCCATAAACTATTGGCATTATCTGGTATAACACCTAGCTACACAAGAGTAACCACATTATTAAGTAGTTTGCACATCGTAACTGGTGTAGCATTTTATGTGATGCCTCGGTTTCGTGGACTGCATTGTGATCAAATTTTGACGGAATAATGCCAAGCTGACGGCATTCAGTGGATCTTATGATAATTTCTCTGCCAAGCGTCCATCTGCGTTGTTGACGATTGTAATCACGACGCGAGTCGTTAAAAACTGTGACGATACTTCTAGTAGTTGAAAAGTTGAAGTTCCAGTAGCCACTATAGTCTTGGCAAATGTTGAGTAGTTCGTCGATACCATACTTACTAAAGCCCCTGTCACACTCCGCTGCGATCAGGCCGGCGCTGGCATTGCGCTGTAAATGTACCAAAGCGCCCACCTAAACGCACTAAGGTCTCCAAGAACCGATTGGTGATGCAGTGGACACTAGATACGATTTGAGAGGATCCCCATGGTCGTCCATAGGCGCCAGAGCGCCGCGCTTGTTTTGTGCATGCACAAAACAAGCGCAGAGGCTCGGCGTTCTGACCAAGGCGTAGTACTGTCGCCGTGACAGCGCAAAGCAAAGCCCCAAGCGAGCGACATGAGCTTCATGTGGACGTAGCAAGAGTGCATATAAGCTAATCGTGGTCGCAGAAAGAAATCAATCTTGTCCTTTGCGACTGCATGCGGTAAGCTTAATCAACTTTCACTACGTGCCTTTCCCTTCCTTATTACGCTCATTGCGGCTCTGTCGGAAACTTATTGCGCCCTTTCTGCGCTGTCATGAAACGTTATGGACTGGTTCCCGCTCATAGAACATCCACATTGTGCTGCCACTGCGACTCTGTCGTTTACAGCAGGTTTAAAGTACGATCCCACTTTGAATTTCGATCTGCTCATACCCTGTCACACTCCGCTGCGATCAAGCTGGCGATTGCTTTGAGTTGAAAAAGTATCAAACTACGAGTAACACACAGGGGAAGCGCGGAAATGTGTCAGAAATTGTCAAACTGTTAAAACAAGCTATGCTCCTATATCCCGATTATCACGTTTTCATTGCGCTCTTTGTACGAACCATTGCGTTCATGCTTTGTCAAGTCTCACGCTCTCGTGTGCTCTCATTGTGCTTCAGTTAAGCTATAAATGTCCTTAGTGCGCCCAAGTCGCTGTCATTGTGTCGCTAGTACGTTCTCAATAAGTTTGCAAAACGTTCTCTGCGTGGGCGCGGAGAGTACAAATAGCGCCTCAGGCGTGCTCCAGTCATAGTCAGGTTTTTATTTGTGGGAATATACCATACAATCCACGATAGACTAGTTGTCCTTGTTTCAATTATATATGTTCCGGATATATAGTCATACTTTAAATTAATCATATGCTTCGATTCAATTTTCCACTATAGTATGAAAGTGATAACGCTGAATTTCGTCAGGGGTAAATAGATCGGCTTAATATATGCCCTTTTTATTTTTGAATGGCATGACCTATTCTTATTGCGTATTCCATGTTATATATTATGTGCCACATTACGCATGCACTTCTGATTCCAGTTTAAATTTGCATATGATATGCAAACTTCTATGGTGTGGGTGAGCAGATCGCATTTCAAAGTGCATGGGATCGTACTGTAAACCTGCTGCAAACGTTGGAAGAACGTCATTTATCACGCTTGGACATATAGCGAAAGCCATATTTGCAGTGGCAACATCGTATGGACGTTTTATGATCGGGAACCAGTCCACAATACCACGTGACAGCGCAATAAGAGCGCAATAAGGTCGGGAGAGAGACGAAAGAGATGATTTCTTGCTGCGACCACGAGTAGCTTCTATGCATCCTTGCCACGTCAACGGGACGTTCACGTCGCTCGCCTTTCGTTACCACGGCGACAGTACTGCGCCCTGGTCAGAACGCCGAACCTCTGCGCTTGTTTTGTGCGGCGCTCTGGCGCTCATAGAGGAGCGGCCAAATCCAAAAAGGGCCTTAGTTTTCGAGACACCCCTACCCTCGGTAGAACAAGTTGAAACCAACTTTTCCTGAAAGGTAAATATATATCATTTATGAAAATGATTCTTGGCCTTGCCGGAATTGGTGGCAGCTATGTATGGTAAGACTATTTGTGAAGGTACCTACCGAAAAATAAGCCTGTTTTCAGCGGTTTGCCAGCTATACACCATTGGTTAAAAGTTAAGCATATAACAAAAAAAAGGAATGTTCTATTTGTTATTATGGGGTACATGGTGATACTAGATCGGAGCGTTGTTATTTTTTCTGGTTTGTTTGAGATTTCACGACGTCATGGTGGAGAATGTAACTGTTATGCGTCAAAACATCATGACGATCCAGAGAAACTGTCGCCCGTCAACTCTGTACAAAACTAGCACGCTGGATTGAGCTTATCTTATCATATATGTTTGGAAAGAATGGAGTATTTTCTACCCAGAGGTATTAAGTTTATTTTCCTGACCCTACAAATTTAGCAATAATAGGCAAAAACTTAACCCTCCCCCCAATGTCATAAAATGCTAAGTATAGCCATCGCCGGGGATTGGATCCCAGAATGATATAATAGTGCGTAGTATTTCCTTTTACTTAGTGTAGAACACACATAACAAGTGTAAAATGCAAATTTCCAACCATATTCACTATTAGATAAGTATCAAACTCCAAGATGGCGTCCAATATGGCATTCAGTTTTTATTTTAAGACTTTGTGAAGCGACATACGAAAAATCCTGAAAAGGAACATCCCAATGGTGAAATGTATATTATTTTAATGACCATATAGAAGAGTATTTCATATGAAACATTAGTTTCACCAATAATACATCTTATCAATTGGAAAAATAAAAGTAACAAATTTATTCCGCTGTTCAATGTCATAAAATTCGAACTAAAGTTGTCTCTTGGGATTGGAACCACGAATGGTCGCATAATGCGCAGTATTTTGTTTTATTAAATGTAGAATACACATGCAAATTGGCCAGAGAAATTGCCATCCAAATTTGTTATTAAAAGAGTATCATAATCGAAGATGGCGTTCAATATGGCGGTCAATTTTAAATTCAAGACTTAGTGAACGGATATACGACAAATTCAGAAAAGAAATGTCCCCAGTGGTATATTATATATAATTGTACTGACTACATAGAACATTTCATATCAAACATTAGACTCAGCATTGATCTTTATTATCAATTGATGAAATAATTAGACAAATACTTGATCACCCCTACAGTCACAGACTTCCACACAAATGGGCCACTGTGGATTGTAGTACAGGCCAAAAAGAAATGAGCATACATTTTGGATTTCATTTGTGCTGAATACGTTAAAGAAACAAAAAGTTTGAAGTCACACCCACTATTGCGCCATAATGGCGGCCAATATGGCATTAAGTTTAATGTCAACACTTTGTAAACAACTAGTACGATATGCGGGCAAATAAACGTCTCATTTGTTATTACTTATGTGTATGTTTCCATTATTACATGGAAATTTATTGTTTGCGTGATGACGGAGACCAAAATGTGGTGGTCAACTATAGAAACAAAAAATGAGACGAGCTTTGTCATGTCTCGAATTTATAACACTTCGTGAAAACAAATACGTCTCCAGTTGTATATATATTGTGTCGATTCATCACATTCATTTCATTACAATAGTCATATGAAGTAGTAGTTCTGTTATCAACATATCTTTTAATTTGCGAAATAATAAACACAAAACTCAACATTCCTCATATCGAAAGTTAAAACAATGCGCACAAACGGGTATCTCTGAGAATCCTAACCAAGAATAAAACAACAAATGCGCAGTTGTAGATGTCATTTAGTGTTCACATGTATTTTTTTTGGTACTATTAATTGTTTATTGTTTTATTATGAATTGTATTGTTAGCATATTGGTGTTTATTCAAATAAATCGTATCGTATCGTTTAGTGCGACATAATTATGTTAGAACCACACTCGCTATAAGATGGATCTCAAAATACAAGATGGCATCCCATAATATAGATGTCATTTCAATTTTGCGAAGAAGTACAACAGCCAGAAAAAAAGACTTCCTTTTGTGATACTGTGTGCTGGATTTGTTGTTGAAGTGCCATGCAGTTCTTTTCAACAACCGTTCAAATGGTTTGTTTGCTCTGGTGCCGATAGTCGATAAGTTAATTTTCAATAATACTATTTTGGAATAGAATATCATTAACATATATGTTATCTTCATAAAGATGAGCAACATTTGCTTTTATCAATCATAAAAATTACATGGCTCTGATGGCTTACCATTCAATTAACGTTCAGTGACTAAAGGTTAAACGTGACTCCAGTGACGACATGTGTATAGAGACAGATGGATCTGAGAAATACAATTATTATTCCCATATTGTCATTTAATATGAGTCATACAATGTGATTCTATGCATTCACAGCAATGGGCACTTGAGCATGGCATGTCCAGGTTTTCTTGAGAAACAAAAATGACTATTCTGGGTGAACAAGAACACAACACTATGCACCAGTGATTTTTAGTTGATTACATCACATTGACTTACACTCAGTTACTTGTATCCCCATAAAACACCAGATCGACGACGAAGGTGTAAAAATCCCGATCAGTAACACTGATATGAGGTCCATGTTAAGTGAAAATAACTTTCAAATATCTGCCAGTTTGGGGGTAGGTGGCTTATGTATGGACTGAGTATATTGCTTCCGCGGTAGGATCGGCGCTGTCTTTCCGCCACCCATAAGAATACAATGTATGTTGTGATATGGCCTAGTCGCCATATACCAAACCGTAAACACAATTTGGATATCTATATATCAAGACTAATGACGAGTGTCTATTGTGAATTGCCTTATGCCTGTCGCCATTTCAATTGTGTTAATAGCCTACATATTTTCATTACTTACCATTTTATCCATTTCAAATGCCACCAGACTCAAAAGAACCGTGGATAAAACAAACGTTTTAGTGACATTCTGGTTTGCTTGTGAGTTGCGTGATTATGATTAGAATCTAACCGCAATCATAAATGCAACCAATGTGCATGTTCAATGGAGATTATCGCACTATGACCTATGTATCAATAAAATGTATTAGCATGAGAGATTGCTATACATGTATAGTCAGGACCCACGTCCATAAGAACTAATACAGATATGATATCCGCCGGAGATATAGAAGATTTAATTTTAATTAGTCTTGCCCGGAAACTCAATATCTTCTGTTTGTAACATATATGAATCCGATTGACATTCACAACCATTTAACTCACAAATTAGTCGGGACTAAAATATCAATGTACGGAAAAACATGCACATCAAGCAACATATGGCGAGAACAACTTATATTCATAGGTATGCGGTGTTGCTTTCTTGTTTGACGCTGAGCCGAAACTCGAACGATTATACAAAGCAGCAACCTCTCGATCACTATAACGCCTATTTATAAACCATTGTACGCTGATTGCATTATATGGACATTGTGGTCCCATGTTATGTCATTAAAGAGCATTTTGTGTGTGCGATGATGAATTTCGTGTATCGTTAATAGGTAGTTATGTGTGAACTTTGATTGCTCGTGGACTCATATTCAACTTTGGCAAAACCAGAGATCGATAAGATATCTTATTTACTGGATTTCAAAATGTATGCCATTTTAGTTTTTTGCGTTACTGCATAAAACAACAGGTGGTGATTCTGTTATTTAATGTTTCATGTGGCCAAAACTGTTGCAAGGCTCTCGGAAAATGTTGATGAAAATTCAAAAGGACATGTTAAAGAGGACTGCACATTCAAGACTATCACAATATATTAATGATAGCAATATGTTAGTATTGAACATTACAACATCACTTCGTACCGCATAGAGTGCATGATTATTTGTAATGGTCAATGACCATCCTCTATTATTACCAGTTGTCTACATATTGTTAATGCTTTACTTACTTAACGTCCCAAAATGACATCAAATGTGTCAAACAATAGTCAAATGTGCATTGGAGATCAATACACGATACACGATTAGGCAAATTAAACTATTTAAGTCATTCTCGGAATTTCACTAAGTGTTTTTTTATTTTTGGTAGGTTTGTCTTTCTCCAAATATTTGATATAAAGTTCCTGATAATTGTTAAACAAAACAACCTAAACATTCAACAAATTCAAATTTCCATCCAGTATTAATCCTGGCGTCACACCTGTGTCATAGCTAAGGGTGTGACATTTGGAACCTGATGTAGGATACCACCAAACCAATGGAAAGACACGGCTTACCCGCCCTTACGGAACTGATCGACAGTTTATGGAAGTTAATTTGAGACAATCACGTCAAAGCTTTATCTGAAAAAAAATGTTGTCTTACCACCATCACTCAAACACAACATATCGACGTCTAATATAAACACACAATCTGAACAATATATCGCTTCAAACTGCCGTATGATACATTTTGACCGACTTCCGTATTCATTGTTCGCAGCATGTTGGCATTAAAATTAGCCGTCATATTGGGCGTCATCTTGGATTTTGGTTGTCTACTAAGACCAAATGTGGATGCAAATTTTACATTTTATGTTTCTTCGTTGTATTCAACACAAAGTAATTCCGAACGATTTGCTCAATTCTTTGCATTCTGGACTATAGTCACAAGTGCCGCCATTATGTGGACGTTTGTGACTGGGTGGTGGTTAAGTTTTTGTTTACTAATTCTCCAACTGATAAGATAGACTAACGATGAAACTACTGTACCCTATGAGATATCGTCTATGTAGTCACTTCAATGATATACAATATGCCACAGGGGACGTTCCATTTTAGTTCGTTTGTATGTGCGTTCGCTAAATGGTACAATTCAAATTGGACGCCATATTGGACGCCATTTTGTTGTATCATACTCTTCTAATAGTGAATATGGATGGAAATACATACCTGTCACTTCGTATGTGTGTTGTACATTAAATAAAACAACATACTGCGCATAATGCTATCACTCGTGGTTCCAATCCCAGTCGATAACTTTATTTCGAATTTTATGACATTGGATGGAGGGATACAGTTCTACCTATTAGCTTACCAATTGAAAAGATGTATTAATGGTCAAATTAATGTTTGATATGAAATGCTATTCTATGTAGTCACTACAATAATATAGATTTTACCACTGGGGACTTTCCTTTTCGGGATTTTTCGTATGTCGCTCCACAGAGTCTTAAAATAAAAACTGAAGGCCATATTGGACGCCATCTTGGATTTTGACACTCTTCTAATGGTGAATATGGTTGGAAATTCGAATTTTACATTTGTTATGTGTGTTCTATACGAAATAAAAGGAAATACTACGCACTATTCTATCATTATGGGATCCAATCCCAGGCGATGGCTATACTCAGCATTTTATGACATTGGGGGAGGGGTAAGTTTTTCCAATTAATTACAATATTTGTAGGGATAGGGTAATAAAATTAATACATTCGGGTAGAAAATACTCCATTCTTTCCAAACATATATGACAAGATAAGCTCAATCCAGCGTGCTAGTTTTGTACAGAGTTGACAGGCGACAGTTTCTCTGAATCGTCATGATTTTTTGACGCATAACGTTACATTCTCTACCATGACGTCGTGAAATCTCAAGCAAACCAGAAAAAAATAAGAACGTTCCAATCTAGTATCACCATATACCACATACTAACAAATAAAACGTTCTGTTTTTTGGTGATATGCTTAACTTTTAACCAATTATGTATATCTGGCCAACCGCTGAAAACAGGCTAATTTTTCGGTAGGGTACCTCCACAAATAGTCTTACCATACATAGCTGCCACCAATTCCGGCAAGGCCAAGAATCATTTCCATAAATGATATATATTTACCTTCCAGAAAAGGTTGGTTTCAACTTGTTCTACCGAGGGTAGGGGTATCCGACCACTTTTGGCGTTTGGCCGCTCCTCTATCAGGGGCGATCACGGAGACACCCTCTCCCGTCCTAGCCAGTGTCAACTGCGTTACCAATCGGTTCTTGGATACCTTAATGCGTTTAGCTTGTCGCTTTGATAATTTTTCAGCGCAATGCAAGCGCCGGCCTGATCGCAGCGGAGTGTGACAGTGGTTTAATCGGACAACTAGTATATTGCGGATTGTTGGGTATATTCCCCACAATGTAAAAACTGACTATGACTGGAGCACACAGGAGGCGCTATTCACTCTCCGCGTCCACGCAGAGAACGTTTTGCAAACTTATTGAGAACGTACTAAAGACGTTTATAGCGTAGAGAAAGCTCAGTGAGAGCATGAGACTTGACAAAGTAGGAACGCAATAGGAGCATAATTTGTGTTAAAAGTTTGAACATTTTGGACAGCTTTCCGCGCTCCTCCTGTGTGTTACTAATATTTTGATACCCTTTCAGCGCAATGCACGCCGGCCTGAGTGCGACAGGGGTTTTAGCGATATGATACACATGTCGTCCGCCGTGGTTGGTGATGCACAGTTAATCTCAGAAATATTCAGACCATAGTTAGATTTTTGCAGAGAAGTGGGTAACTCGTCCACAAACACGACGTAAAGGAATGATGAGCTGACTGCTCCTTGTCGGGTTCATTGTCGTATTTGAAGTGCGTCTGACACGCTTCCATTATAAAAAACACGACTTGCACAATTTTGATACATGTTAGGGATCACACTCGGAAATTTTCCCTCAGAGCCCAATTTACTAATTTATAAAGAAGACCATCATGCCACACACGTTATAATGCATCCATTGAGTCGAGGTAGCATACACATGCACGCAAGATAAATATTGTCACTGGCGTAATGAATCGCCTCTTGTTCGAGGTATGATGTCATGGAACGTCCAACATTCTTTTTGGAACTCGAACTGTAGTCCGTGTGGGAAGCGGTGAAGAATGGGGCTCTTAAAAAGTCTGGCCAGGAGGATTGATTCGAATAAATTATCGATTGATGAAAGCAGAGTGATAGCACGATAGCTATCCGGTATGTCTCGTGGTTTCGGGCCACCTTTGAACAGTGGAATTATGCTGCCGCAATTCAATCCATTGAAAATTGAAAATAACACGAATAAACCAATCCCGGACTTTCTAGGTTTCGCTCTTCATTGTGTCCCGCGACACAAAACTGAATACCCGGTATATATCCACTATCGCCGCATTTCAGAAGCAAATAGTCCAAGATGACTATACACCTATTTGCGAGAGGACGTGATCGACGGTAAAGTTGTAGACATTTTTCTTTATAAAACGGGCACATCAAAACCAAAGGGGTTCAGCTATGTAAACGCAACAGCAATTAATACCAGTAATATCTCCTTGGGTCGATAGTAATGCTATCAGATTAAATAGGTCTTGATAGATGTGATATATTGTCCTAACCTTATTATAAGGCACCACAAATTGTAAGAGATTCCTGCAATGAACGGTATTACTTATCAATATTTATCAACCTTATTTAGTCTAGGCGGTGTCATAAGAACATGTGCAAGTACACGTGAAAGAATTCAAGAGATCTATATTTGATGACTCTAAACGAGATGGCCATAAAAATAAACTCAGAACATATAGATTGTTTTGATATGATTATGTCTTAGAGACATACTTAATAAACACAACATCTTTAAAATATAGAATCAGTTTTACAAAACGCCATGTTAGTGATCACATGCTATTGAAAACGGTAGACATCAGCCTATAATTAAGGAGGGGAAGGGACTGTGCCTTAAATTATGATATAGAAAATGAGTATCATTTCATTATGGAATGTCAGAGATGAACTTTTCCAAATTGTTGGTAGATATTACAGTAATTGTACAAGTGTGTCAAACGATTAGAAATTTAATCCTGTAATGAGAAATGATAACCCTGAAATAGGCAGCAAAATCCGCAACGTGGTCCGGCGCTTCTTTGATAAGCGCTCTGAATGAATATTATGCTTGCCATCACACAATAAAATACATATAGCTAGACATGCCATGTTCACATGTAATTGTTTATTAATTGTTTATTATTTTATTATGAATTGTATTGTTAGCATGCTGCATTTATTAAATCGTATCGTATCGTATCGTAATGTGCAGAACCCTCCAAAGGCCCAAAAAATATAAGATTTAGTTAAAATCTAGGATTAGAAAGGTCTAACATCCAAGATGTCGTCCAATACGGCATATAAGACGAGATGTCTCTCTGCATGCTCTGTGTCTGTTCCGACGCTACTCACTTTCATGGAACTGTGTGTGGTATTACTCCGTATTCGACTGTAACAGTTGCTCTTCTGACAAAACAAAAGTGTCTCATCTTGGACAATTGTTTGGTAAACGTATTGTATGGATAAATAGTTGAATTTTGAATTTTGAATTTTGAACAATGGTGTCCTATAATAGTGAGATTTCGGACAAGTTCGAAATATTGTAACAAAAATATTGGATGATTATTGCAACAGTCCTGTATAACATTCACTGACAACGCCGTGCATGTGACACAGGGCTCTCTGGGATAACATGAGTACATACTAAATTATGATAGAGTTGAATCGTTTAACCTTGCTCAGATGATTGAGTCAAGGGGCATTTTGCCTACTGAAAATGTAGTAAACGAGTAACCGATTGAGAATATCCTCATATTGGTGCCATAGACAATGACTGTTTAAGTGTGTAATTAAATTTACATTTTAGTTTGGAATTAACTGAATTCCACACTTTAGAAAATAAATGTTTTGGTATGGCTTCTGCAAAACGTTTCTATGCTTATTGTTTCTTAATTTATCCGCCTGTCCAGTGTTATATGTGAACATTTTCGTAAACGATTTCGTTGCAGTTAGTGGTGTCTCGTGTTCTCATTTTCCGAACACTGTTATGGGTCAGCATCTATCAAGCGGTGTGTTCTCGACTATTTGAAGCCCACAATTGATAACACAGACGGAAGTTTCTTTTTACGCATTCGATTGATTACACTAAGGACGGGGGTCTCTCGACTGAATAGAGCAATCAGCACCCCTCAACTTCTTTCTATGGTGCATTCGGGAGTCCATGAGATAAAGGTATGACTTGCATGTGCTCGAATCGTTTACTCACAGAAAAGACAATCGCAATAAAGTATGTCGTGCGTCAATGCATATCAAGACTTTTAAGCCCCTCAACTGACGGAGAAAAGGAATTTCGCGGCTGAATAGAGCAAGAACAGCGCTAAACTTATTTCTAAGGAAGCATTTGAGAGCCGATATGAGATATTGTTCGGATATACTCGAGTCTTTAGCTCACATAAACGAATATCACAATAACATGATTGTGGTTTACATTGGTATTTCAGTGTAAGTTGAACGAGTATCGTAAGCCATCACTGTCATATGGAATGAGTACTAATTGGACAGAAATCAATGACTAACAGTGTTTTATTATTCAGACAATCTCTGACGCTGGCGTTCTGCACTCATCTCGCACCAGTGCTATCAAGTGCATGACATATTCCTGATACTTTAACAGCCCCAATGGATTCCAAGGATCACTAAATAGAGTATTACAGAAGTATATTCGAGGGCAGCAACCAGGACGCCGTGTGCTAAGTTTCTGACTCGTATGTGATCGAAGTTATATCTTACACAACATAAACTCTCTTTAAAGCTCATTGAAAAGACACTTCTATATATTTCCATTTCCTTTAACAAAACTAAAATAACCGTTTTTTTGTATTCGATGGAATCATATTGCAGCATTGCTCGCTCAATTTGTTTCCAGCATCCACCAACATTAGCTCTTTGAAATCATAAGTGTATCTTAGTCAATGGATATATAGGGGTCCTCAGTGGCTCAGTCGGTATAAGGATCATCATGACTGTAGTGTACGATCTAAACGGAGGATATATATCGTGAATCAGAACATATATGTATTCTGAACACAATGGTCGGGACAGATACTAAATTGTTTGTTTAGATTACATTATATATACAACACTGAGCACTTGTTCTCCAAGTTGCAATCCTACAATTTACATGGTGGTGCCACACAAAACTAAAGTTCAAAATTAGTTTAAACAACGGGATAGTGTACAGCCATGTACACCTTTTGAGGATCTGGCCAGTATGGAAACTTGATTCTGTATTACCATATTTAACAGCGAGCCACATACGATGCGAGCATTATTCATATACGTGTACGCGAGATCTACGCTATACTATTCGCAGTCTTGGCGGGAAATATGTAAATAGATTATATATATAGTAATTGATTACTAAATACAGATGTCGGAGACTGACGAATCTACTTCGTCGTGTTCTCGGTTTTGCGAATGTGTATGTCGCAGACCAATACAAATTAACGTTACTTATCAATTACCAATAAAAATTAACGTCACTTATCAATTGCTATGGTTGACTTAGACTCTATTTCCACCTCGAATTTCGTAATAATTAGCATAACTGTTTGAAGTGGTCAGTGGCAAATATAAATGTCTTTTTCAGCAAAGGGGATTTATACTCCATTATAAATTGTAATACCATGAACATGAAAGGCGAACCCATTGTAAATTTCCTGATTTTTTTCATAAAACATGACAAAAGTGCTGAAATTTGGAAATGGGAATTGTCCCGTAATAGTTTTGTCTACATATTTCATTCGATTATTAAAAATATTTTACTCGAAACACAATTATAGTTTTCCTATTTGACATTTGGAGCTTGTCTTTAATTTCTATAGACGTTTTCGTCAGAGCTCGAAGCCGACAAACCGAATTTATAACTTAGATCGATTTATTTTCAGTGTTTCTTTCGCTGCCAAACGCGCATAAATGCGAACTTCGAAGACGCTGCCAATCGCGCATTTTTTGCGAATTTGGTATGTAGTCTAATGTATGGGATATAACTCTATTCTTTCCGGCATGCTTGATAGTGTACAATGTATTTATCTGTAGTACTGTTGCTCGCGAACAATTTAAAGCGACAATATCCTCAAGGTCATGCTATTTCTGACGTTATGGGAGTACAGTCAGAGCCGGAATATTGCGTCATTGTTGTTAGCACGTGGTTATCAGTCGAAAATGGCTGCTCGCAGAAGACTCAAGACTGAAGAAGTTATTGGTATTACCTCTATACTCTAATGATCGAAGGGCTCCTGAGGCGCATAAGTTACTTATACCTATTATTTATGTTGGCAGTAGCCTCTATAGGGGCGCCTGCGGCGCATAAGATACTATGGATGGCGGGATGGGGTGGTGGGTGGGTAACTAACCTCTATAATCTAATGATCGAGGGGCGCCTGTGGCGCATAAGATACTTATACCTATTATTTATGTGGGCAGTAGCATCTATAGGGGCGCCTGCGGCGCATAAGGTAATATGTGTGTCGGGATGGGGTGGTGGGTGGCTAACTAACCTCTATACTCTAATGACCGATGGGCGCCTGTGGCGTCTAAGATACTTATACCTATTATTTATGTGGAAGTAGCCTCTATGGGGGCGCCTGCGGTGCATAAGATACTATAGGTGGCGGGATGGGGAGGTGGGTGGGTAACTAACCTCTACACTCTAATGATCGAGGGGCGCATGCGGCGCATAAGATACTTATACCTATTATTTGTGTGGCAGTATCCTATATAGGGGCGCCTGCGGCGCATAAGATACTATGGGTGGCGGGACTGGGAAGTGGGTGGGAAACTAACCTCTATACTCTAATGATCGAGGGGCGTCTGCGGCGTATAAGATACTTATACCTATTATTTATGTGGGCAGCAGTCTCTATAGGGGCGCCTATGGCGCATAAGATACTATGGGTGGCGGGATAGGGATAGGGTGGGTAACTAACCGCTATACTCTAATGGTCGAGGGGCGCCTGCGGCGCATAAGATACTTATACCTATTATTTAATATACACCTTTACTGGTTTTGAACAACCCTTGTCTATTGTATTGTTTTCCAGTGGTGATAACAGGCAACTAAATTAATTATGCTGGTGAGTTGACCATGCGTACGCCCGCGTGACCCATATAATTCACATAAATCATCGTAAAACCCAATTTTCCTGAAATTCAAGATGGCCGTCAAGATCACGTGAATTATAAGGGGCGGAGCAGGGTCATATGTTCCCCTGCAGGTATATATACATATGGGTATGGTTATATATATATCTATATTTGGAATTGTACCTATCAGGGAATATTCAAGCAACAAAAGCACGAACGCAACAAAGTGCGCCATTGTATCCCATTTTGCTACAAATAGGTGGCAACTTGCATAAATCCTAGATGGACGCCAAGGTCACGTGACCTATTTTATGTCCAAAGTGGGTTCATATAGGTTACTCCCGTGTACATTACTGTTGGACATCGTATAATTGGGTTGAAAATTAGAAAACAAACAACACACCCATTCATACCCACACAAACTGTACATATACCGGCAAATAGCCACTAATCCAAGATGGCCGCCAATGTCACGTGACCTTGGTGGGCGTGTCCACGGCGACATTTGACAGGGTATATCTATGTCTATATACATGTGAAGTTTCAACTAATTATATTAGAAACTGCTTGAAATATAATGTATTACCCATATATACCTGAAATACATGGATATATGTACAGGATGCGTGGCACTGGGGGCTACGTCTGTGGTGGCGGGTGGCAGCGAATTTAAGAATGACGGTTACCAAGGAAATCCAACGTCGGAACATCGGCGAAACAAAAGAATAGTTCCCAACATTTAATCATTTGATTCATTATATTCACAAAATAAAGACGGAATATAAATTATGTGATTATAGTTATTGATGAGTGGACAAAAGAATTTCACAAATACACGAAACTGATTTGGTGTAATCTAATGAGTTCAATAACAATTAATAGAAAGAACACGCAAAGTTTTCAAGACGGAGTATGCACATCACTGAGGTAAGCATTGTGTGCCGAGTTACGAACAACAGTTGAAGAAGATATTTGGTAGCCAATTATAGAGCCAGACAAGCAACAAGGTGAAGTTTGCCGAAGATTTTCGCACTTTCGCACAAAAAATCACATTGCTTTTGACAAATGACGGCTAAACTGCTACTCATAATATCAATGGAGGAATGAGGGTTCGCACGAAGGACAAGAAGTAAGATTTGAATGCATCCAAAACAGCATGACAATACGAAAATCGTTAAACAGAAGTTTATGCATGTACAACATTAATACTCCTAACGTCGCGGCAACGCCATGTCATCATTTAGTATTCATGATGCGTGATCTTGTCAATTACCAGTATCACTATCAGTGATCACAATAACATAATTATGCTGTGGCCATCGACATCGGAAATACTCCCCAGTACAACAAAAGCGACATTAATGTGGGCAAGCACAGATCAAATCTGTAATTGTATATGTGTGTACGTCGTGGTAACCCAGTTCTGGCATGTTGCGACCAGGGTTCGCACTGCCACTTGACAAATTTGCCAATGGCAAAAATAATAGAACCGTAACACCCACACGTATTGATTACCAGGCTACTATTCCAAAGTATGAACACCCATCTGGATATTTTCTCAGCTATTTTACAGAAGAATAACGCAGGTATACTTCATAATCAGTGTTCGTGTTCTGAATGTGTTTCATATTTTATAAAACAAAGGAATTACGTTTACGTGGCTTGATTGTCAGTGATAACATGTTGATATTTGTGCTTTAACTCGCTAATTGCGAGTTAATTGTGATCCATAGTTCAGGTTTCGATAACACGGCACTCCTGCAGCCTCATTCATTCAGGATAGTATAATACATTCAAGATATATATAATTATGCGTGATTTTGTCCCGAAATGATAATTTTTAATCATAAGGAACCTAACAAATCAGTCAAGAACAATCACAATACCGGCGATAGAACGACTTCCGAAGTAACAGTCTCTACACATGTTGAAAACTGTCAGATCACAAATCACACGTCCTACAGGAGAAACTATTTATTGGATAAGACGTAAATCGCCATCGCTGTCAAATGTAATTTCAGGTGTCTAATAATAATATATAATTGTTTTTGAGGATCCATATGGGATGCATACATCATTGGTCAGCCCATAGTGAGCCCCACATAGTGGTGAGCAGGCGACAATCAGCAGCACATTCTTATGTTTTGTTTGAGAATCCCTATGGGATATATACATCCCTGGTCATGTGGTCCTGTTGAATTGATATGATGCTGGTAGGGCAAAATGATACTATTTCGAAAAGGTACCATCAATTGTTTTAAATTTTTATTTTTGCGGCTTTGACTAATCCGAACGAAAAACCCAGTGTATGTATGAAACATTCAAGAACATTCATATTTTTGAAAAAAAAATAATAACGACTGCGCAGGAGTTTGCAAAACGATGTGAATAACTATCTTGAGTTATGTCAATTTGCAACAACTTATACAACCAGTACTAAAGTATTTCGAAATATGTTTTTGAATGTTCTATACACATAATGGCTATTCCTTAACGGCATCAATTTGCCCTAACAGTATCATATAAATTTAGCAGGACCCACCACCAGCACATCACATTAGCAGGACCACTTGTCCAGGGGTGTATTAGCCAAGAGATAGTATCTAAACAATAAACGAAGTGTGGACGTTGAATGAGGGAAAGGCCATCTACTGCTTTGTTACCTTACCCAGGATGTGATGACTTGATGCTTGAAACATGTTTCTGTTTATTTTTTTAACACTTGTGATATTGATGCTGATAGTTCGTATTTGGTCGTCAGTACATTTAAATGTTGACAGAGGCAACATCAATTGCCGAATGGTTGCGTTAATACGATACCTTGATAAAGTTAAGCATTTAACTGTTTGACAACTGGATGCTGATAGTTTGTTACTTACATGTAACGCGAATAGATAGTCTTTGTAAAGGATTAAACTTGGGTTGAAACTTTCTAGCTGTTTATATTACCAATTACCCCAACATGGTTGGCAATTTGGAAAACTAAGGCCATTTCTGTCCAAACATTTTACCAAAAAGCAAGACAATTTTCTGCTTTATTTGACACCAAAGACTGGTTGGAAAACAAACTATCAAAATTGACTTCCGGTGTAAACAATAGGTCGCATAATTTTGTGCTCCACAAATTAACGTTTTTTGTTCTAAACAACAGAGTGCTATGGACATATGATTTACACGGACTTCTTGTGTTGTTTTTCCTGTACGAATGATGTTGAAATCGAAGGAGATCGATTTCAAAATTCAATCAGCGGTATGGAAACATTTTTATTATCGAAGTGAATGAGCTCATAATTGATTTTGTCAGCGCCACCATGTTTTCTAGCCCTACTCATTATTGTTTATGAACTGTACTCACGATGTATGTTCGCAGTGAAGGAACTCTCGCCGTGTGAAAATTTCATGCATGACTAACTATAGTACTATGGATCGCTGGTGTCGTACCAGGGGATTCCCCTATATATAGTAAATCGTCGTCACCGTGTGTATTATATTGAAAGACAATGGGTGATAACGGTAACCTGAGTGGTAGTGACCAGCGGTCTCTGGATGAATGTTTATCCACGTGGTATGACAGCATCGAATCGCAACAATATACCCGCAAACCAGAAGATAATACCAGAACTCTCGGCAATCTTCGATCTGTGCTACAATTCATTAACTCGACTACACAAGATGTTTTTACTGGTACCATAATAGACTTTGTCGCAAATCAAGACAAACTACTCGAAACATTGCGGGACAACGTGTTCATGAATGTGAAATCTGACGATTTATTTCCATATGAGTCATCTGCGTCAATGAAACAACGTGTGATTCGTAACCACACAGGCGACCACATAACAGATAAAAATACAAGGAATATGAGAATGGCTGTCGATATCTACAGATTGATGAAATTCATGGTTGACAAGGATGCAGACACAATTGGAGAGATTATTAGTAAAGGAGGAAAGTATAAAAGTGTCAGTCGCCCATCAATCTCGGGTATGATCAACGATGATGATGACGTCATTGTGAATGTGAATTTGAACAATTCTATCACCAAGATTTTACGAGATATTTCTCTGATCAAAGTTGAGAATGAAACATTTCATCGAGATTTCAATGAACGTATTCCCAATATTGATGTGTCGGTGAAACACTTGGAATCACGACTTGACAAAATAGAAGAAAAACTTGGAATAACTGAAGATGTTGACCAGTTGAAGGTGGATGTTTCTCGCATATACACCAAAATTAAAACAATCGACGATAAAATAGAACAAGAGAAGTTGACAATAGAACGCATACAAGATGACAAATATACTGGAGTGAAGAAAGTCAAAAGTGAAATTGGTGATGTTAAACGTGATATGTGTAATATAGTACAAGGACTCGAGGAATTTGACAAAAAACAAAAGAGTTTTGAGGGACAAATTGCAACACTCAGAGACATTGTAAATAAGAAACATGTTCAACCGACTCACTCATGTGACAAAATGATGAATGAAACCATAAAACACAACGTCAATATAATGAAAGAGGAATTTCGTAACTTCACGACTACGGTTACCAATAATCTTCAAACATTCGTTGAATGTGTGAGCAGCTCGATGGGAGAAGTTACCAAGACACAACGGGACATTTCAGAAACATTGAATGCAATGATGAACTATGCGGAAGAGTCATGTGACCGAGATGATTATTCAGAGGCGAGCAATCATTCTAATGAACCAAATGACGTGAGCTATCACTCAGAAGTCCCGTTAAATAAAAACAAGTACACCCGTCAGGCATCGGCTCACTATGCTGATGATTCACAGGATGACTATTATTACTTCAACAAACACGACGGTCCAATTAAAACTTCCCAAGTGTACCTCGGAGGATTCGCTGATTCAGTGACAATTCACGACATAAAGAAACATCTCCTTTATAAAGACGCTCGCTTCACTGTTATTAGAATGCTCAGAGGTAACTGTGCTCGCATCAATATATGTGATGAGGATCTCGACTGTGTTCTCGCACCTCGATTCTGGCCACGTGGCGCAATCTGCAGAATGTGGGTGCATAAATACAGTGATTAATCCAACTATTATTTATTTGTGTATAGCATGTTATCTGGTCCAGTATGTGCAAAATTGTTGCACTATTAGCATTCACATTATGTGTGTATTTAAGCGGTATACGAAATCACAACACTGGCTTGTCACAAATCAATTATAACGGCGCAATGGGAACCGCTAATCTTAATATGATTACATGGAATGCAACAGGCGTTATGTCATCTGGATATTACTTGAGCAAATTGCTCCGGAGTGGTATACATGACATAATAGGCCTGAGTGAGCACTGGCTCTATCAATGTGATATAAATTTTTTTGGTTCGCTCGACAAGTCTTATGAATACCATGCAGTGTGCGATTCCCGCCAAAGGATCCCAAATAAAAGAGGGAGGCCGAGTGGTGGGGTTGCGCTGTTATGGCACTCCAGACTCACTGAACGTATTAGTCCGCTTGCAATAGAAGATGACAGAATAATAGGAATACAAATCAGAATAACAGATACATGTTTTCTATATATTTTGCAGGTATACCTGCCTTCTACAAATTACTCGGTCGAATTTTATGAAGAATACACGAAAACACTTGGCGATATTTGTGATATGTACAAACCATATGGTAATGTAATAGTAATGGGGGATTTCAATGGTCAATTTGAGAAATCAGATGAACGAAACATGGCATTCAAAAGACTTGTCAAGCGAATCGAAATGGTGTCTGTGAACTATAATTACTGTCATGATTGTCCGCGATCGACATGCGTCCCCTTTGGCGACGGCATTTTTGAAGGAACTATTGTTGATCATATACTGATACCAACCACTCTTATTCCTTTCACGAGAGAGGTCCATGTCTTAGACGATGACGCAATTAATGTGTCAAATCACAGACCGGTTACTTTGAGCATGAACGTTGGATTACGAGATGGTCATAAAACAGAAGACACCGAAAAACGCGTTATCGTAGACTGGAAAAAAGCTAAATCTCAGCCGGAAATCCTTGAAAATTATAAACAAATACTTGACTCAGAATTAAACTCATTTGACAAATTAGATAAACAGGAAAAAGATGCATGCATAATATATGATTCAATTGTAAATGCAATATCAAATGCTTCTCAAACAACCTTGCCGAACAAGAAATATAATAAACGACTGAAACCCTTTTGGAATGAACACTTGAAAACTATGCATACAAATATGCGGACTCTCCGAAAAATTTGGGTGAATGAAGGCAGACCTCGCGCGGACACTCACTCAGAAAGTTACACGAACTATAAACTTGCGAAATGTAATTTCAGGAGAGAATACAGAAAAGCCTCTGTTCAATACTTGGCCGAACAAAATAATGAAATCGACGAACGCGCACAAATTGATCAGAATTATTTATTTCGCGTATTACATACCAAGCGTCAGAAAAATCATCTAGATATGAACGCATTTTTCTCTTATGGTGGACAAACTCTTCGGCACGATAACGAAATCGCGGAGGGATGGGCCTCCTACTTTGAGAAATTATATTCGCCATTGTACAGACCTGCGTTTGACAATAAACACTTCAACTACGTGAATGAATTTGTCACGCGAATAACCACCAGCGACCAAAATGATGACAATGAAAATGACATACTCTTTACTGTAACTCCACACGAATTGCTTTCTGTTTACCGCAGCCTGAGCTTTGGCAAAGCAACTGGTTGGGATGGCATATCGAACGAACATTTGATTTACGGAAGCCATAAGTTAACACAGACGGTATCGAATCTCATGACAGTCCTGATTCAAACACAAACGGTCCCACCACAGATGAAACGTGGTATAATCATAACATTATACAAAGGTGGTTCGAAATCCAGAACTGACTTTGATAGCTACAGAGCTATAACTCTCATGCCCACTCTATACAAGATTCTCGAAAAGATTTTACAATCTCGAATAGAACTATACGCTCCAAAATTGCTTAATATACACCCGCTTCAACATGGCTTCCAAAAGGGCATTAGTGCAACTATGACGTCATATATAATGAAAGAATGTATTGCGTATGTATCCGAAAGTAAACAAAAGTTGTATAGCCTCTTTTTAGACGTCTGGAAAGCGTTCGATACTGTCTGGGTTAACGGATTGTTATACAAATTGCACACATGCGGATTCAGAGGAAACTTATTTCGATTGATGCGCGATCTTCTGATCAATGTAACCTGTTCCATTCGTCATAACAACGTTTTTTCCAGGTGGTTTGATGTGCGACAGGGAGCCAGGCAGGGAGGAATCCTCTCGCCGTTGTACTATATGATATACGTTGACGAGTTGATACATATCCTTGCAAACTCGCCGTTTGGTTTAAACATGCTCGGTGTAAATTGTACGTCTCCGACACATGCAGATGATATGGTTCTGCTGTCTCTCAGCAAATCTGGTTTATCAGCACTATGTGATATTTGCTACGATTACAGTAACAAATGGCGGTATCGATATAACCCAAATAAATGCGCTGTAGTGGTATTTAATGAAACTAAATCCGAATTTTCGCGTCAGGATCGACTTTGGAACCTTGGTACCTCAGATGTCAAAGAAACCACCAACATAACTCATTTGGGCATTTATCTTGATAAGTATGACTTTAATGGAATATTCACAGAGCATATATGCGATAAGACTCGTAGCACGTTTATGATGCTCAACAACGCCGGTCTTTACCCGGGTGGTATGACCCCAACAAGTTGCTCGTTGATATATTCGTCGGTGGTCATACCTAAAGGGCTGTACGGGTCTGAACTTCTCTGGAATTTGAACCAAAAACACGTTGATCGCCTGGAACGAACACACAGATTCTGTTTAAAGTATTACCAGGGCCTTCATCGTCGTACAAAAACGGTTATTGCGCAAGGATTAGTCGGAACCTCGTCTATGGTGTCACTTATCGAAAAACGTAAAATGTCATTCTTCGGCTCTTTGTGCAACTTAAAATCTTCTAAAACTGTGAAACAAGTATTTCTCACGCGCTTATATCAGTACATTGTTGGCACTACATGTTCATCATCAAGTTACATGTCTGACATCATTGACACTCTTAACAAATATGACATGACCGAAGCTCTTGAGAACTACATCGAAAATTCAATATTCCCTAAGAAATCCACATGGAAATGTGCCATAAACGAATCATGGTCAAAAGTTAATAGAGAATATTGGGACATGAGCGTAAATGAGGATACTCGACTTGTCAGGTTCTCTGCCATCCATCCAACGTTATGCATGTCCCGGCTATGGGAAAATTGTCGCATATACCCAGCCCATAAAAAATCATATCTACTTATTGCACGCCTTATTTGTATCCTGGAAACAAATGAGGAAACCTGCGTATTATGTGACAACAAACATAAAGATCTTGTAAAACATGTCTTAATCGAATGTTCTTCCATTTGCGACTATCGAAATACCTTTGAATTCGAGCTACTAAACTTGTTTCATGTAGACATTTATATGCAGTATGACAAACTGGATGTAGAATCCAAAACGCGCGTTCTACTAACAGGTCTACATGAAAACATATACTGTGCTCCCGAAGAAGAAAATAAACTAATAGACTTTTTCGTGAACAAAGCTGCATTCCTCTGGAGAGTATATGTTGATCGACTGACGCCAAGTCCTGACTAGTTCTCCCAAAACTTCATATAAACTCGATCATAACATGCAGTTATAAGCGTGTTCGTAATTGTTCATATCACATGTATCTGTGTATTGTTTTACCAGTAAGTACATTAGTCTGTATGTATGTATGTCTGTCGTTTGTTTGTCTGGTATGCCTGCTTGTCTGACTGTCGTCTGTATGTCTGTAAGTACGATATGGCTGTATATATATGTATATATATATATATATATATATATATATATACATGAGTGGTGCTGGGAAATGGTCGGCTCCGAGTCGGTAAGACTGCACAAAGGCATTGGCGTTTGTGGGTCTTCCAGAGAGAGAGATCCCTGAATTGGGTCCAACTCCGGCTTGGTCGTCTCGGAGTATGCTATTTCTCTGTATATAAGTACGATATGACTGTAGAATGGAATGTCTACCTTTTGTAGTGCATGAATGTGTGTATATGTGCATGTGTAGTTGGTTCATCATACATATTGAGACATGTGTTGTAGATATGTTTGTAATCTTAATTTTTGTTATACACTGTGTTATGTACCAAATTGTGTTTGTTCTAATAATATAAACATTTATATATGAATCTCCATATATGGAGGATAATAAAGATATATATATAATATCAATGGAGGAATGAGGGTTCGCACGAAGGACAAGAAGTAAGATTTGAATGCATCCAAAACAGCATGACAATACGAAAATCGTTAAACAGAAGTTTATGCATGTACAACATTAATACTCCTAACGTCGCGGCAACGCCATGTCATCATTTAGTATTCATGATGCGTGATCTTGTCAATTACCAGTATCACTATCAGTGATCACAATAACATAATTATGCTGTGGCCATCGACATCGGAAATACTCCCCAGTACAACAAAAGCGACATTAATGTGGGCAAGCACAGATCAAATCTGTAATTGTATATGTGTGTACGTCGTGGTAACCCAGTTCTGGCATGTTGCGACCAGGGTTCGCACTGCCACTTGACAAATTTGCCAATGGCAAAAATAATAGAACCGTAACACCCACACGTATTGATTACCAGGCTACTATTCCAAAGTATGAACACCCATCTGGATATTTTCTCAGCTATTTTACAGAAGAATAACGCAGGTATACTTCATAATCAGTGTTCGTGTTCTGAATGTGTTTCATATTTTATAAAACAAAGGAATTACGTTTACGTGGCTTGATTGTCAGTGATAACATGTTGATATTTGTGCTTTAACTCGCTAATTGCGAGTTAATTGTGATCCATAGTTCAGGTTTCGATAACACGGCACTCCTGCAGCCTCATTCATTCAGGATAGTATAATACATTCAAGATATATATAATTATGCGTGATTTTGTCCCGAAATGATAATTTTTAATCATAAGGAACCTAACAAATCAGTCAAGAACAATCACAATACCGGCGATAGAACGACTTCCGAAGTAACAGTCTCTACACATGTTGAAAACTGTCAGATCACAAATCACACGTCCTACAGGAGAAACTATTTATTGGATAAGACGTAAATCGCCATCGCTGTCAAATGTAATTTCAGGTGTCTAATAATAATATATAATTGTTTTTGAGGATCCATATGGGATGCATACATCATTGGTCAGCCCATAGTGAGCCCCACATAGTGGTGAGCAGGCGACAATCAGCAGCACATTCTTATGTTTTGTTTGAGAATCCCTATGGGATATATACATCCCTGGTCATGTGGTCCTGTTGAATTGATATGATGCTGGTAGGGCAAAATGATACTATTTCGAAAAGGTACCATCAATTGTTTTAAATTTTTATTTTTGCGGCTTTGACTAATCCGAACGAAAAACCCAGTGTATGTATGAAACATTCAAGAACATTCATATTTTTGAAAAAAAAATAATAACGACTGCGCAGGAGTTTGCAAAACGATGTGAATAACTATCTTGAGTTATGTCAATTTGCAACAACTTATACAACCAGTACTAAAGTATTTCGAAATATGTTTTTGAATGTTCTATACACATAATGGCTATTCCTTAACGGCATCAATTTGCCCTAACAGTATCATATAAATTTAGCAGGACCCACCACCAGCACATCACATTAGCAGGACCACTTGTCCAGGGGTGTATTAGCCAAGAGATAGTATCTAAACAATAAACGAAGTGTGGACGTTGAATGAGGGAAAGGCCATCTACTGCTTTGTTACCTTACCCAGGATGTGATGACTTGATGCTTGAAACATGTTTCTGTTTATTTTTTTAACACTTGTGATATTGATGCTGATAGTTCGTATTTGGTCGTCAGTACATTTAAATGTTGACAGAGGCAACATCAATTGCCGAATGGTTGCGTTAATACGATACCTTGATAAAGTTAAGCATTTAACTGTTTGACAACTGGATGCTGATAGTTTGTTACTTACATGTAACGCGAATAGATAGTCTTTGTAAAGGATTAAACTTGGGTTGAAACTTTCTAGCTGTTTATATTACCAATTACCCCAACATGGTTGGCAATTTGGAAAACTAAGGCCATTTCTGTCCAAACATTTTACCAAAAAGCAAGACAATTTTCTGCTTTATTTGACACCAAAGACTGGTTGGAAAACAAACTATCAAAAACTAATTTCAACATAATTTTGATCTGAAATTTCTGATCTATTATGTTATCTGAACACTCCCCCCACATTAACCATGGACTGTTCCCATCTATTATGTTATCTGAATATCTATAATGTTAGAACTGAATAGGAGTGAATGGGTTATAATGAGCATCAAATGAACTGCTATTGGTCGGTCAGCGTTCCATTCTCATCTTTGGGCTCAGCTTAGCAATGGATCAAAATTTGTATTAAACGTAATTGGGAAAACTCACGCAAATGTATTCAGGGTCCCAGACGTCGCGATTGCAACATAAACATAATTTAACATTGTTTCTGCTATCATCTATTGAAAAACATGTTGAAAATAAATTATGGCATATTAATTAGCCATAGAAATACCAAAGAATATCACTCTGTTGTCGAAAAAGTAAACAGATAATACCAGGTCGCAGTAGTGTGCGAGACAATTGTGACAAGGACAATGGACCACCCAACTCCAAATGTATATGTTTAGCATGGATTTGGATGATCTATTGAATATCAAATGGTTTAAGACCACAATTAATGCGGGGTGTGAATGCGTAAAGTGACTCGCAATATCAGAGATGCAGCTTGATAATATCTCGCTTTTGGGGTGGGTGTGTCCACCTTGCAATTCCCAACTGCACCCCGTCCATATAGCAGATTGAATTTTTCATGTCAAAGAAATTTAATTTGCAAAGGTGAGATCCACCAGTCATTAACAGCAAATGCAGAAAATTGAACATCGCCGTGCTGATGTCCACAGTACGTGAACATTCTCCCTCTTAGTGAACCCGGTGGTTTTGTGAATTTTTCCATAGTCGACTTTAACCCACTCAATTGGTGTTCATTCAAGCATGTAGCGGCTCCCCATATCAATAGTTATATCTTCCCAAAGTTTCCAGATCTAGAGATATACACGAAACATATCAGGGGGAACTTACTTTTCTTAGGCTTTTGTATGCTAAAGCAATAATAACGAACACTCATTTATAGAGATACAACATTTATTGACAACAAATGAATCAAAACATCGATCGAGGACCTGTAGAAACAAAATCTTCACATCCCTCACAGGGAATTGTGACTCAGTAGGTACATGCGCATATATAGGCCAACCTAATCCGTGGCGATTGCGTTCCTAATTCTAATCTGATTGGGTATGTGTACATTGTAAATCAAATTGTCATATGCCGCAGATTGTTACGTATATTGCCGATACACGTAACAATCTCCGTTTTCTAGAGTTATAAACTAAGCATGAGATAGAATAAATATAATGTATATATTATTGTTTATATGCATTTTCTGATATTGAAGACTATCTGGAAAACTATTTAAAGGTTTGTTTACTTATAAATCTTGTTGCTTTGACATTCAACTGGCATCTGATATATGCATGTATGATATCATAATTCTTGGGAAAGGCTGCTCTCTCTTCGTATACACAAAGCGTCCATTTGAATTACAAAATAAGGGCAACTGGTCACCGACACAGGGCTAGACATAACACTAAAGCACCTATAATATTACATGTACTATATACAGGTACCTTTATGGTTATCACTAATTAAGGAACATTGGTCCCTGGCACAGGATTTTACATAATACTTAAAGCCCTATAATCTTACATGTACTGTATACAGGTACCTTTATTGTTATGAATAATTGAGGACCACTGGTCCCCGACACAGGATTAGACAAAAGACCAAAGCACCTATAATCTTACATGCACTATTTTCAGGTACCTTTATTGTTATGACTAATTTTGATTCAGATACATACATTTCCTCGTGCGATTAACAAAGAAAATGTAATTAAATATCAACACAATGTCAAAATAACTGATATTACATGTAGGATAAACAGAAGCACATAAGGATGGTGCTGAAACTCTGGTGTCCATGTTGACTGGTTCCATGAAAAGTTAAGAACTGATAATATATGGGGTGCCAGATATATGTGAATCCACACACGGATCCACTGTATTTGACAGATATTGTTTCAACATTTATGGACGACTGCAGTATGCATATAGTCGCTGATTCGTTTTAATCATATGGAAAACTGTTTGTGCCACTTCGTAAGCTGGCCAGATCATACGACAAAAATAAGCAAGATAATTAAATTCATCTCGCATGATTTGTCACATATAATAATATTATTTTATATACCATATCTTTTGTGGTGCGACCCACGACAAGATTGAGACTATGATATGTTTTCCTCCAGTTAAGAATTTCAAACTGCACCCCAATTCAACCAGACCAGAATGTCCATGTCCGAAAAGTTCTATGACCCCCACTTAGTTCGAAAATGAATTTTTCAACTGATACCCCAAGAACTATCAGAAATTTCGAACCTAACACCGGCTCCTAGGATGACCATAATGGTCTAACAATTTGGTCTCAAGTTGTAATAAAAATAGCGGTTTAAAAAAACTTTAGAGAAAAATATTTGGACGGCAGAACAAAATTGGAGGCATTTCTACCAATATATATACTACAATTTATTTTGGCACATTTCGGTAAACAACGTTTTGGAATATAATTGGTAATGTTCTCGTCGTGGAATCATGGTCCATTATAAGAAATTACTTTGTTTGTTTTTGTTGATTATTTTCAAAATCCGCACCAATTGTATTTAAACTCGAGACTACGTTATTCATTTCTGTGAACACGGAACACATGATTACATACTGAGAACATGTAACACCACCATTTTCGATGGGAAGCCAACGATTATTTAGTGTAAGGCCCGTTCCAAACGACGCATTTTTGTCGACTCGAATCTAATTGTATTAAATCCGTCCGTGATGCGTCTGCGGTCGATTTTGTTACAGACGGACGCATCTTTGTCGCGTCGAATCTAATACATAGGTCGATTTATTTAAAGGTGGATTCCCGGTTACCGTCAAAAAATGGTCACGCGTAGATATACAGGCCTATATATACCGGTATATGTTATACATATATATACTAAAATACAGTATAAATTATGTATATATATATATGCGCGACTGCAGCGCGAATATATGTGCTTATATATATGAGGAAGTATATAGTGCATGCAGGTATATAATATACTAAAATAGGCTATACAAATAAATGTTATATCGTGCAACCAATTGCCATCTATATATGTGTATACCATGCATGTAAATACCGTTATACAATAATTATTATAAATCAGAGACTACCACCCCCTACCACTTATAATAAGGGTTACCGGAATATATTAATTATTATAAATCATAGGCTACCACCGTATATCCTTTATAATAAGGAATACCGGTATATATGAATTATTATAATTCATAGGCTACTATCCATACCCCTCATAATAAGTAATACCGGTTTATATGAATTATTATAAATATGAGGCTACCACTTTGCCCCTTATAATAAGGAATACCGGAATATATTAATTATTATAAATCATAGGCTACCACCCTATATTCTTTATAATAAGGAATACCGTTATCTATGAATATTATAAATCATAGGCTACCACTCTGCCCCTTATAATAAGTAATACCGGAATATATGAATTATTATAAATAAGAGGTTACCACCCATATACCCCTCATAACAAGTAATTCCGGTATATATGAATTATTATTAATCAGTGGTACCACCCCTACCCCTTATAATAAGGAATACCGGAATATATTAATTATTATAAATCATAGGCTACCACCCTATATTCTTTATAATAAGGAATACCGTTATCTATGAATATTATAAATCATAGGCTACCACTCTGCCCCTTATAATAAGTAATACCGGAATATATGAATTATTATAAATAAGAGGTTACCACCCATATACCCATCATAACAAGTAATGCCGGTATATATGAATTATTATTAATCAGTGGTACCACCCCTACCCCTTATAATAAGTAATACCGGTATATATTAATTAGTATACATCAGAGACTACCACCCCTTACAATAAGGAATATCGGTCTATGTTAATTATTATAAATCAGTTGCTACAACCCATATCCCTCATACCGGTATATATGAATTATTATAAATCATTGATAATATATCCATTATAAGATGTGAGTCAGTGACATGCCATGTTCGTTGAGAAATCAAACTGCCATAATAATTAAAATTTTCACAATGTTTCCTAAGAAATTCTTACAGATATATCTTTTTTTATAACAAAGAGAGCGCGTGACAAATGACGTCATGTTGGTATTTCCGCAGATAAGGGGATCTCCCCCATTATTATACCATTATCATATCATTATCATAGCATTTGCATTCGTTATTCGGAAACTTTCGGCTCTTCTCGTCACATCTATTAGATTCGAGTCGACAAAAATCCGTCGTTTGAAACCAAGACGGATTTCAGACGCATCACCGACGAAGATTCGTCTGGATTGGACGGAGATTCGTCTGTGGTGCGTCTGACACGGATCTAATTGTTTCAAACGTCGCATTTTAGACGCATTTAATACAATTGTGGGTCTGGCATTAGATTCGAGTCGACAAAAATCCGTCGTTTGGAACGGGCCTGAGGCCCGTTCCAAACGACGCATTTTTGTCGACTCGAATCTAATTGTATTAAATCCGTCGGTGATGCGACTGCGGTCAATTTTGTTTCAGACGGACGCATCTTCGTCGCGTCGAATCTAATACATCGGTCCATTTATTTAAAGGTGGATTCCCGGTTACCGTCACAAAATGGTCACGCGTAGATATAGAGGCCTATATATACCGGTACGTTATACATATATATACTAAAATACAGTATAAATATATGCGTGATTGCAGCGCGAATATATGTGCATATTTATATCTCATCAGTCAATATACTAGTCAATACACCATCAATATAAAACTATATTCAATAGTATGTGTAAATGCAGTATCTTTACCTTTTACTGCTACATACATTATAGTATAAGATTATGAAATATCTCCAACAAATATATAATAGATTGTATGGTCAAGGAGCTGGAGTCAGAACAGAATTTATAATTTCCATGGGAGGTAGCAGGAAGACGACCGTATGCTCATGCAACCTCCCTGCAATGTATATTGTTATATGTTTAAAAATATATTGTTTACATTAATTATATACATTAATATACATTGCTGAATAAAATATATTCTATTATATTATATGAGGATGTATATAGTGCATATAGTTATATAATATACTATAAATGGCGCTACAAATAAATGTTATATCGTGCAACCAGTTGCCATATATGTGTATACCATGCTTATAAATACGGGTATACAATAATTATTATAAATCAGAGACTTCCACCTCTACCATTATAATAAGGAATACCCGAATATATGAATTATATTATAAATAAGAGGTTACCACCCCTATACCCCTCATAAAAAGTAATACCGGTATATATGAATTATTATAAATAAGTGGTACCACCTCTGCCCTTATAATAAGTAATACCGGTGTATATTAATTATTATACATCATATACTACCACCCCTATTCCTTACAATAAGGAATATCGGTCTATATGAATTATTATAAATCAGTTGCTACAACCCCTACCCCTTATACCGGTATATATGGATTATTATAAATCATTGATACTATATCCATTACATGTCTAAGATGTGAGTCAGTGACATGTCATGTTCGTTGAGGAATCAAACTACCAAAATAATTACAATTTGTACAATGTTACCTAAGCAATGCTTATAGATATATCTTTCTTTATAACAAAGAGAGCGTGTGACAAATGACGTCATGTGGGTATTTCCGCAGATAAGGGGAACCCCCTCATTATTATACCATTGTCATATCATTATCATATCATTTGCATTCGTTCTTCGGCAACTTTCGGCTCTTCTCGTCACATGTATTAGATTCGAGTCGTCAAAAATCCGTCGTTTGAAACCAAGACGGATTTCAGATGCATCACCGACGAAGATTCGTCTGAATTGGACGGAGATTCGTCTGTGATGCGTCTGACACGGATCTAATTGTTTCAAACGTCGCATTTTTGACGCATTTAATACAATTGTGGGTCTGGTATTAGATTCGAGTCGACAAAAATCCGTCGTTTGGAACGGGCCTAACCGACACGAGTATGAAAACAATCTGCTGGAACAGCTTGGAAAGGAATGTTATGTCCAAACAAGAACAGCATGCTTCCTCGTTAAACTTACTCGATCAAAGGATAAAGAAACCATACAAAAAAATCAAATAACAATTCAATATTCCATCAGTGATTGGTTAGATTTGTTTAGAATTGTAAGACGATAACACAAGCCCAACGAGAGCCCCACCTATATTGTGAAAATCAGATCAAAATCGCGAAAATATGAAAAGTCGATTTTAAATCTAACTTTTTGTCGAAATGGGTGAACAGTTTCACCAATGCTTTGGAGCCATTGTAATTTGCACTCGGGCAAAATCACGAAATATCAACAGTCCATTTTAAATCTAATTTCTGTTCTTTTAAAATGGTGGAATTTTTTTGTTTGTCAACTCGTTGCTGACATATCAGTATTCGTAACTCGTGGTTTACATTCCAGTAATGTTCACACAGTCAAAAAAATATATGGCCGCTTTTCGACCCAAGATGTTGTCGAAATGGTTTACAGTTTTTTCTTGCCAAATTAGACATCTCAGTTGAATAGTGAGCTGCAGACACCGACCGTGCCAAAATTCGATTAAAATCACAAACATTTAAAAGTCAATATTCTACAGTAATATTGAATAACGTAAGTTAATGATTTTGCTGAAACAAGCTCTTGATTCTGTTTATAAATCTTAAATGCAACATAGGTTTTGTAAAATTAGCTTACAACCCAAACACATCTTGAAAGTTTCCCATCGTCACAATGTTTCAACATCATCGTGGAGATTTTTTTCTTCAACACACAAACACCAATAACACACTGACAAGAAAACACACACATTGTTAATTGTATATAATTATTGAAGGGAGACCCGATTAGTTTATACTATGCATGGAATATATTACTTAGTTAATACATGTGCAGTAGGTGAAGGTCCCAGTTCGATATTGCATGGTTTAGGTAATTTAAGGCCACATGGCGGTTTGCGCTCCGAAATACTCATTTTTCTCAGTATATTAAATAGGTCGATAAATATCTGAACTAGCTTTCTACGAGCATTATGTAACCCACAACGATGCATTGAAGTAATACAACATACAATGTGAATACGGTGTTTAGGTCCCAAACAGAAAACAGCCATTTGCAACACAATGAACAGAAAAGAGCGTTTCGTGGTAATCTATTCCTGATATGGTAACATAACGAGCATTTGTCTGACTTCTAGCGAAAATTTGAAAATGGCTGAAAAATGGCTGTGACTTTGGCAAAGTGTTTTTCAGAGCATATGAAGCCGGAATAACAATAGTTCATTTATTTATCGACCTATTGAATCCATCAATCCAAATTACGCAGAAAAAAATGGAGGTTGGAATTAGCCATGTCCCTTTAAGTTAGCCAGTTTTTCTTTCTGAACTAATACTCATAGGTAATCTTGATTAATCAGTTCAATATTTATTGCGATAACCGGATCACAAAAGTCACAACAATCATGCAATCTAGCTGGAGCTGGAACCACCCCATACTGTGAAATATTTCACTTCTTCCAGAAATAGTGCCTTGTGTAGTATTGTGCTAAATTTAGCACACTG
Organism: Siphonodentalium dalli; assembly: GCA_032622095.1. Classification (NCBI taxonomy): domain Eukaryota; kingdom Metazoa; phylum Mollusca; class Scaphopoda; order Gadilida; family Siphonodentaliidae; genus Siphonodentalium; species Siphonodentalium dalli. The sequence goes on along the minus strand of CP136069.1, from coordinate 36,813,722 downwards.
CTATACCAAACTCGTATGCAAAAGGTAATGAACACAGGAAACAATCTCGAGAACAAAAATACATAAACGTATCCACCAATTTACTAAGGCGTGTCCAAATGAAATTAAATAACAGTGAATTTTATTTCACAAGAACAACGTCACTGTACGAAATGGAAACATTCAGTTGAATTCACAATGTGGTACAGTTTCGGATTTTCGTGCATTCGAAACAAAAACTATTTCGGTTTATTGAACTAGATTTCAATACTTTCTTGGGACGATTATGTTTCTCTTAAACTGTTTATCAGCAAGTCGATAATCATATGTGTTCTTAGTAAAACGAGTTGTACTTGATATTTATTAATGTCTTATGAGGGAATTTGAACAGTCCCTCATTTTGGTGTTGATAGGATACGGTTATGTAGTATGCATGCTACAAGTTTGAATTGTTCCATGAAATATAATAAATAGAGCATGTCTTCGCTTCGGGCCATGACCTATACCCAAAACACTGGGAACTATGCCCGCATAGTCAACTCCAAGACATGCTCCATTTACAAAATATATTTTTAAGGAACATGTGTTTCACAAATAAATATATTCCCTACATTATTTTTTCAATGTTATAAAGTAGTACAGGTCAGAGTATCAAACAGTTCCCATGTTTTTAATGGGTCAAGTTCTATGATTATATAATGTGGACTAGCTAAAACAGGCTTTGCGAGCCTTTATTCAGTGGCATAGAGGCATATTTTGATATTTTAAAACTTTTTATTTAAGAAAAACAAATATTATTTATTTAAATTTATTAATTCTGTTTTAGATTTGAACTGCTTCTCAATTTAACACAAACAAACTTTATTTAAATCAAATAAAAAAAAAATGCCGTAAAACAACCGGCAGGGTACCCCAAGTCACCACACCGAGCTTGATTAAAAGTGATATCGGACCAGAAGTCTGGTAGAAAAATCGCAAACAGAAAGACGGACTGATCGACAAATCATGACTACTCAGGCTCATCTATATAGTGTAGGCTTTTAGTCCGGATTTGTCTGCACAAAATGTACCATCCCTCTGACATCAAATCGTGATAGCAGAATTGATTTGTTTTCTGTCAAGTGATTTGGTCGTATTCATTTATACGCCATTTTCCATTTATTAAATTATTTGTATATGTACCCATACTATAGTAAGGTATACCTAGTGTAGATGTACGAATTGAGCACTCGGCGTTCGCCATCTGTTGAAACTTGCGCATGTTGCGATAACTCAAACATTTTCTATCCGATCATAACCACATTTCGCAAATAAGTTTCCCAAAATACAGATCAAGTTCAAATATGGGCTTGATCTGAGTTTCTTTTTTACGGAGTTATGCCCCTTTTCGACGAGAGTTTCTCAGCTCAAAATACAGATCGAGTTCGAATATGGGTTTAATCCGAATAATCCGGTTTAAAAGGAAATATGGCATTTTTTTTTAATTTGAAATGTTTTATATATTGCTAAATTTTAACAAAATCAACTTTTATATTTTAACTTTTATGATAAATTTTTTTTAAACATTAAACAACCAAGCTGATAATTCTGACATGGTGTGAGGGGTCCTCGGGTGGTGGGTATTCAAATTGCGAAAATTTGATGGACCTGTCAACAAGAATCAGAGTTGGTATCACACTTCCAGTTGACCCAAGTTATACTGTATCTCTTTCTTGCTCTGAGAACGATAACATCAGGACGCACGGATAATTACTAGACCATGTGATATGTCAGATTTAATCTCCTCTGACATATCTGAATAAACAAATTCCACAGCTTGGATACTAGTGTTGACGTCTACTGGCGTGTCTTAACAACCCCTTGAACAGGTGAATCTAATTAACTAGAACAATGGAGCTCAGCTGTAGTTCCATTGATGTTTGGACTTACACTGTATCAACAGGGCCAGAGATAGGCGATTTAACCCCTTTTACCCATTCCATGTCTTCTAACTTTTTCCAGTATCAAATAACAATATTATTGTGAAATGGCAATTTGCAACAATACAAATAGAACTGCTTACACTATGATAGTAATGACAGGTTATATGGTTTAGATGTTATATTAACCATTCTCTTTTGACCCATAAATTCCAATAATTTGGATTATTATGTACATTTGTCTATACTACTGAAGTACATACCAGTATACTCTATCATTCAACATCCCATCTCTACATAATGATTCCGATCATAGCAATTTCATATCGCCAAGGGATGGGTTAAACATCTGCTGATAGTTATCGGCCTCATTTCAAGTAATTGCCTTGTATTGAAGTATTTTTTCTATAAAAAATTTCATATATGATTGGAGTTAGATAAATGGCTATGATAGAGAATCCAAACAGACATCACATCAAACGATTTAGTAAAACGGGTTAATTTAAAAAAAAAAGAATGGTGGCCATCTTGGAATTAAAAAAATCGGAGGAAATGAGCCCAAACCAGATCACCTTGCCAAACAAGCTATCATGAGCCGAGCAATGTCCCTTGGTTTTCACACACCAAATACCTTATATTAACCATTTGTTCTAAACAATGACAGAGCGATTATAGAACTGAGAAGTATTTGACATTGAACAAAAAGTTATCGTAGTAATAACAACAAAAAGTCCAGATGACAACACCCAAGGGCGATGAATCCAGACGGGTTGACAAAACATTCCTTACATATGGCTAGGGTGGGTGGGTATTCTGGAGCCCAGAAAACACCATTTTTCTTGTGCTTGCAAATTTTATACTGATGGGTTTTTTTCTAATTATTTTCTAACACTGCGACTGTTCTATTGTTCAGCAGCCTAAATAACACAATTGTGATTGGAAGGTGAATATCTATGTATGTGTGGTACCGTTCGCTAACATGGACAATAACATCAGTTTTGAGGGATTATTTATAATTAACTGGATCAATATTTAGCATCAACATATCTTTTCCTAATATATAAAACTTGGAAAGTATCATATCCTGTTAATATAGAATGAACATGGATTCGATTGATGCATACGTTCAATATTTGTATGCCTTATGCCATTAGTGATCAAAAGCCATGTACAATCAATAATGTTTCCACATCAGAATAGAATCTACATAATTATGCACCCATAATCTATCAAAACAAGGGTTGCCAAATACATGCAGATGTACAAAATATACATATTCTATTCCTCTTTGAAATTATATTTAAAGCAAAACAAGATAGAACTATCACATTGGCGGGCACCATGGGTTTTATGAAAATAATTGTTACTATATATTATATTTATATTTAATTCAGGCAAGATTGCCTATAGAAATATCATAAATAAATACAACAAAAAATCAAAATCAAACACAAATTATGTATATAAAAGACTCTCTCGCGAAACCCGAACACTGTCTTTCTGCTCACCCCGTTAAGGACCTTACCAGTGTTCGCGCTGGACCGAAAAAAACTTTAGCCAAAAGTTTAGCCAAATGAAAAATTTATTAGCCAAATGAAAAAAACTTTAGCCAAATGTTTTTTGGCCAAATTAAAAAAAACTATGGCCAAATTAAATCATCGTGTTCTGGTCGGTTCACAATTAATGACTAAAATGTCAAATCTAACAGACACATTTTAATTTATTTTGAATGTATCGATATTGACAAATAGCCACAAAATATCTGTCGTGATTCACATTTGGCTGATTAAGCTATTGTCTTACACTTGGTGCTCATAAACCTTGACCGTCATAAATACAATGTCATCATAAACATGCATTGTGCAGGAGCCCCGTGAGTGACCAGATAGACAATGGGGGATTAGCGGATTAAATTTAAAATAATGATTTTTGCTGTTTCGTTCAGAGTGACGGGTTTCCCTTTGTACTGTCCGCGATCGGGTTTCCCTTTGTATAGTCGGCGACATATTCCCACTTATGATGTTTTCGGACTAGATTGTTCACATCACAGAATTGAAAACCCACTTGCCAAAAATTCATGCTTTCATTCTCCATTTGGGGTAAAAAAAAGTTTAGCCAAAATTTTAGCCAAATGAAATTTTTATTAGCCAAATTTGAAAAAGATTAGCCATTGGCTAATTTGGCTACCGACAGCGCGAACACTGGACATTACACCGTCGAACGCGAACATTCCACTCGCACTACATCGCATATTGTAACCCATCAACATCCTGTACGCATTGTTATAACACACTGTGAGCTTCTTGAATGTTGACTGTTTATAAGCGACCCATAAATGTGCGCAATATAGAGGCGAGACAAAACGTTCAAATAGTAATCTCTTGACTTCGCTGGAGCACTTAGAGAACTCTCTGATGATCATATTTGAGCGAGCACACATTGACCGATATTGGCGTTGGATGTCCTCATCGTCGGTCTGGTCCTCCGAAATGATGTGATTTGAAAGATGGAACAAACTTAATAGCAGTTCCGTATAATAGCTGTTGATGCACTGATTTTATGGCGAGGTATTTTGGTATAAAAGACATCGCAACAGTTTTAGATGCATTATATACCACCTTAAGGTCACCGGCACAGTCCTCACACACATTTAAGAGTCGACGAAGCCCAAATATTGAAGGAGAAATTAAACACATGTCGTCGGAATATGATAGATGGTTTATGAGTTTTCCCCCGACGATGCAGCTAGCGTTAGTTTTGTTGAGTTCTTCACTAATCGTGTCTATGTAAATGTTAAACAAACGAGGACTAAGTAAATCTCCCTGTCTAACACCACTCTGTGGATGAAAGTCACTAGAATGGGAAGACCCCCAGCGTAAACTATAAATCACTCGAAATAATCAAAGATGTACCATTCTATTTGAGTAAAAAAATTAGGTGCAAATTAGCAAAGTCGTCTAAGACATGCAGGTATACGCTGAAAAATATCATATCCGCTGCACTGTTAACAGAGAAATAACTTTATAGCTGCATCAAATAGTCTATCACTGCAGTGGTCACTGAGAGATTGTTTATAAATTAATCAGCAATTAGGTTAAGGGTTATGCCTAAATATTCCAATTGTTAGCAGACAAACGTATTTTTCTTTTAAAATGCAGCTATAAATGTAAAAATTATGGAAAAAGGGGGTGGGTCACCAATTTGTAAGAGGAACAAAAAAAAAAAAATTGCAGGTAAGGATGGTCCCAGTTTGGGGGGAATTTTTTTGTTTACCTCCGTGTATGGATTTGTTTTGTAGACTCCATCCCACCCCTGAGGAATTTTGCTATTTTTCTGCAGCCAAAAACTAAATACGAAAATCATGTTACGTATATGCACATTTATAGTGAATTGTCACAGCTTTGTGAAATAATCAAACCAGTCGTCCATATGTAACACAAATTACACTGGCTGCTGTGTCCCACATTTACTTATTTTGCTATGTGTCCTATATCCTCGAAATCATGGTCAGCTACACGAACCCTGAAGTTATACTGATTTTTGTTACATCCTCGTCATAATCCGGGGGTAAGAACAGGTCGATAAAATAATATACGTCCAATATTTATCAACGGACTTAATTTACCTGAGATAATTGCACAATAATGAGCGTTCCATGTTAATCTATTACTGATACGGTAAAATAAAGATTATTTTTTCAACTTGAAAACGAAAATGAAAACATCCCGAAACTGACATGCAAGTTTTTGTTTAGAGTAGGCCTATATAAAGGTGGAAATTTTGTTTGTTTGTCGCCATATTTCACCACTCTCTCCTGCCGTGGATATTATTTTTGTTAACACAAATATGAGCCATGTCCGCTCAGGAAAGTTTCTGGAGAAGTACATTGCAGAAATGGAATTGATGTATACCCGTTTTGACTTTCTGTTCTATGTCATACCTTCAGTTTGACACATGATTTTATTTCCCAGTTGTACATAAAGCTTATAGTTCAGACTGTCCATTCAGTGGTTTGTCTAAAAGTTGTTGTCATAACAGCCAACACGCTCACGATTGGACAGTAAAAGATACTTAATCGGGATTCACAATTAGATAGTGATTGTTATCATTCGCAGTAACCCTGAGCCACACGAGGTTAGGATTGGTGTTAGGATTATTGAAGATATAACGGAGATATGTGAAGAAGTGTTTTAAAGTGTTTATTTTCTCAATATAATTTTCGATTATTCATTATGTATCGGTTTGATAACATTGCGTTCATCATGAGGACCATTATTCAGAAGTGCAGAAGAAATATTAAGAACGTTCTTTGTTCAGAAGGACAATGAGCGTTCTCTGTTCCGAAGGTCACAGAGCGTTTCCCGAACCTCCACCATGAATATAAGATACTTTGACATATGTCGCCCACCGACCCACCCAATAAGTTACTTTGAATTATGTCGGACCAAAGTTGATCACATCTGGCGTTGTAAATTCGTTCATACAAATATCTGTTATTCCATTGAAGACGTTCTATATAGAGTTATCACCCTTCCGATTATCCCAGATACTCATTTCGAAATATAGTCCAAGCATCGCGTGGCACATGTTACTGCGATTGAATACCAACCACTACCTAATCGGGATCCCCGATTATGTATGTTTCGCTATCTAATCGTGTACGTATTAGGTGCTTTCGACAGATCCGTTGTCTAGATACTCCATTATTGAGAGGCCCTTGCAGTTAAATGTGTACTAGCTGTTTAGTTTAGTTTTTTAATTTTTCGTCCCAATAAGAAAAGTGGGTCATTCAATTAATTGACCTTCTGAACAAAGAAAGTTTTTAATATTTCTTCTGAACTTCTGAATAAAGGTCCTCAGGAGAAATTTGGTCAAATTATCAATTTATAGATTTTCGTGCATGTATGCAAAAAGTCCTTCCAGTTCATGTCTATTTTGTCGAGCTTTCCTGATTCCAGAACATAAAACATTTCCCATATTAGTTAAGTATTTTTTGGAGCTGTGTGCCTTCACAAACGGGAGTTTACCTGATTTCGGAGCCTAAATTTCTGATTTAATGGGTGAATAATTTTTTCAAAACTAGAGAAAAATGAAGGGGTTTTTCATTGTTTTTTCACCAATTTACCCTTTTCTTATTTTTGTTGATTTTAGTATGTCGTTTACGGAGGGTTTATGTACTTATTTCTGCAAAAACAATTTAGATGTAATTAGTTCCGGGTTTGGCATTGTTTCTCATAAATGGTTGGCAATCACCATGGCAGGTGAATCTTGACCACTTCAGCGGAAGGAACAAAAATCGTATATTCCTCGATCCTATTTCTTTGGAAATGAATTACATTTTGATTCAAAATGTCGCATGCAGACATCTCGTATAGGGAAATTACAGTACCCATGCAAACGCACAATTTTCTGAAAATCGGTTGCCATGTCAACCGGTCGCAATTTGGTGGTATCTACCCAAAATTTATGGAAGATTTATAGACTATATCACCCATATATAAATATTATGAGTTGTCATGTAGATAATTTTGTCATGACAAATGGTCTGACCCAGCATTAAATTAACGCATACATTACTATAAAATGATATAAAGTAAGCATTTTAACGTTAGAAAACGGGACTTTGCGGCAATTTTGAATGGCGCCCTCTGTCGGCGTTGGGTGATTTTTCGGGTAAGGCTAATTCCGGCTAATGCAAAAATATTCCTGGATCATTTAACTTCGGAAATGATTTATATTTGATTCAAAATGTCGCAAACACATCGTCATATATCGAAATTACAGCCCCAAACGCATACATTCACGAAAATAGGTTGCTATGGCAACCGGTCGCAAATTGATGGTATCTACCCAAAATTTCTAGAAGATTTAGACTACTGATTATTACACATATGGCATGAGTTGTCACGCGGAGTATTCTGCTATGGAAAATGGTCTGACCCAACATTGAATAAACGCATACATTGCTATAAAAGTAAGCATTTCTACATACAATCACGACTGTGAGTAATGTTTTCTCAAAGGAATCACGTCCCAAACTAGTTAAGTGCTTTGTCGGTTACAATTCATTCTGGCTTTATCTGACCAATTTTCAAATAAATATGGACAGTTCGGTTTCTCCGAATAATGCAGAATGAATTCTAACCAACAAAAGTCTTAAATACTAGATTTCCTCACATTCCGTATACGTGGTGGCAGTGTTCAGTCCAGCAAAGGAGGAGACTGTTGGTCGCAGTTTACGACTTACGACATTGCATGTTGTGCACGATGAATCGTCAAACGGATGGCGTGTCCGAATGGACTGTGATCATCTGGCTTCATTAGCTGTCCAATCTGGGATGAAACAATTATGTAATGGTATTATCTTAATAATCCCGTGGTTACGCACTAATATCACAGAACTAAAAAAAACATCAGAGAATACAGGTATACAGGCGTGAGGGTGTTTGCTACCTTGTGTTATACATAAGCGAGCGCGTACTGTGTTGGCGATTTTGTTCGGTATTTTTTTTTTATTGAAATTATTCTTCTGTGAACAATGAACAGTTCGGCGTTGCCGCAACTGGAAGCTCCACAAGACTGGTTATATTGGGTGCTAGGATCATATCTACTTGTTATAGGTAAGGTAATCATTCCACTCATTCCCCACCATTAATAAGTAGGACATAAATATGTTTATTGTTGGTTGTTTCTTTTTTCGTCCTGATATTTTCTCCGCCTTTACATTGTTTTCAATAAGCACAATCGACGTTGGCACCTCCCTCCCACCACATTACATCATCCTCTTTCCTAACGATCCGCTACAATCACCCTTCACCAGTCACCATTATCTCACATTCCACATAGCTGTATATAAGTTACTTATTGTGTCACCTTGTCAAGTATATAATTGTGTAACAATGTATACCGGAGAGGGGCTCATTAAATTATGTAACTTGTGCCCCATCCACTTTGTATTATTACAAATAAAATATGTTTGAAGTAAAGTTCCCCACCATATACATATATATGCTGCCAGTTGTCATACTAGTTATATGTGTGTATATATACTCATTATCCCACACAACACCCCCGGTATATAATAAACTACCGTACGTTAAACATCCGATGCGATATCCGTTATATTCACGTACTCAAAGTATATTCTACCCGTCCTACCAAAACCTGATATAAATCCAACAATAATTGTTATATCGTGTCAGCTATAGGGAGCGGAGGTCCATCTAAGTTTCACAGAACTTGCCCTCCAATCTCGTATATGTAATGTATTCTTTATACATATTACTAATAAAACTATGTTTAAATAAAAACTTATCCCAGGTCCAGTTTCTCGGAGGAATTGGAGCTGCTAGAAGCTTATTCTAAATCCATGTTTAACCCTTTACCCAACAGAAGGGCCCTGTGCCAATGCATTCTCTTATATATGCGAGTCGACCATAGGTCGCCTCGCATATATAAGAGATGCATTGGCTTAACACATTAAAAATTATAAAATTGTTAAAGAATGTAAGAAAAAATGGTAAAAAGTGTTAAAAAAAAGATTTTGTTTAGGCCAATGCATTCTCTTATATATGCGAGGCGACCTATGGTCGACTCGCATATATAAGAGAATGCATTGGCACAGGGCATAACTGTAACTATCACAATGTGGTCAAGGAGCCGGTTCCAATGATATCCATATTTGTATGGTTCTATTGAGACATACCGAAGATATTTTAGGCTGTTGAAGTTTTATTTGGCCGGTTTTGGCCGGTTTGTTGGGTAAAGGGTTAAAGGGGAACTATACCCAAAATACGGCCATTTATGGGACCATCTTCATTTATACTCAACACAATATATGCAACAAATGAATGAATTTGAGTCACGGATGAGTGCAAAATACACTCAAGTGTTTTATGAACGATGCAAACAACATGGTAATTACGGGCTCAAATTAATTAATTTGTTGCAGATATTCTGTTGAGTATAAAAGGATATGGTCACATAAATTGCAGGATTTAGTGTATCGTGCCCTTTAAAAAACTATTGTTACTAAAATGAATATAAATGTTCATGCCTCTAGCCATTCCATGACTGCTGCTTCCTGAAATTTTACAAAAAACCCATGTGTGTGCCAATGAATTATCTGCTGTGTATGAGTCTCCAATAGAGAGCCTCGCATATATAAAGGAATGAAATGTCTTAACAATTATATTTACCTTGATAAAGACGTAAATTTATCTTGACCCTGTAAGCCAGTGCATTCTTTTATATATAGTCGAGGCCCCCTGTGAGAGACTCGCTTGATTATATAAGAGAATGCACTGGCACGTGATATTTAATGCTGCACCAGCGTTGCCCCCGTCATGAACCTCCTGGCCAAACTGGACCATATTAGCGTCTTATTCAAGAAAGGGTGTCCCCAGTTTCAATACTTACTCCACATTCGATCCTTTATAACACAATATGACGGCTTCTGACGAGGACAAACTTGCAGTGAAAAGAAAAACATTCTCCCAGGTTTTAGTGCTGTTTCTTATTGTGGTGGCAACGACAGCTCGTCTGGTACTTTAAATGGTATGAATATTGAAATATCTTAGTTTTTGGATAGAATAATGATGGTATGGTATGAAATTTTGTGACATTTTATAAAAAAGCTGAGTAACTGAACATAACTGCTCATTATTACAACAAAACCAAGTTGATGGGGAGTTTTTCAATTGGCATGCAAATGCTCAAACAGTTGCAAAGCTCTTGGTAGAGCAAATCTTTGTAAGATTTGGAGTCTCGAATGTAATGTATTATGACCAAGGGACACAATTTAGGGGAAACATTTTTAAAGATGTAAGCTGACTTTTGCATATAACAAAAGCCTAAACAACACTCCTTACTATCTTCAATCGGATGGTCCAGTAGAACGATTCCACAATCGGTTGCAAACTTGTTGAGTGCTTATATAAACGTCCATCAAGACGACTGGGATGAAATTATTACGCGCGCCGCGTGTATACTGTCCTAGATATTCTAGATAGATGTGGGCGCTGACATTAACATGGGTATTTTATTTATCGAATGGGAAATTTTGGGATGACAGTCAAACTGTGAGCCGGAGGCCGAGTCCGGTAAAAGGTGTAGTTGGGAATTTCAATTTCATTTATTTTCCTTTACATTATTATGTCAATAATGTAGATTTTTTTGATTGTGACAACCTATGTCAAATACAAATAAAAGAAATGAAAAAGATAATTTGTAAGTTTTATATTTAAACTGTGGGATTGTGGTCGGAGACGGTGGAGTCGGCCGCCGGTTCGTTAATTAGGTGCTGGTTGTTATTGTTGTTTTAACGGAATTCTGAGTTGGTCATTCGCGAAACCAATATATTTTATATTGAATACTTACAATTATGGGTATATAATATATTATCTTGAGCGCGTTACCATTTCTGACATTGATTTTCTTGTACTATATGTCACGATAGATCATGACGGGAGATGCGATGACGGAACGATAAAGAACCTCTGCCAATGCATTCTCTTATAGATGCGAGTCAAGCTTTTTTTAAATCAATTTTTCTTACATTCTTTAACAATTTTTATCATTTTTTTTATCATTTTATCTTACATTCTTATAATATTTTCTTATATTCTTTAACAATTTGTTTTCATTTTTTCTTACATTCTTTAACATTTTATTTTACATTTTTGATAATTTTTCTTCTATGCTTGATCAATTTCTCATGTCCACACGTTTCAATGAAAATTGATGAACACACGATGAATTGGTCAGTGTAATTGTAAAGTTGGAATAGTAGATATGTGATCATCCGTCACTGCGCGGCGTCAGTTCATTGTTTACGGTGTTGTTGTTGACATTGAAGCTCTTGTGAATTACACTGGTACGTACAGTACTTATACATGTATATCTTCTCTTGTAAATGTACATGCATGTGCTTTGAAACAATCAGATTCAGAACACTCTCAACTGGATTGTCAACATTCTAATAGTAATAGCTGCTCGCTGTTGTTATTGTCACTATTGGTTGACATCGAAGCTCGTGTTAATAGTACCTGTATCCCCTTGTGTCAGTATATGTGTTTTGATACTAAGTCACAGCACGTAGTATCAGTACCGAAATCAGACCGCCTTAACAACTGTCCACAATTGAAAAGGTAACAGTTTCCCAAAAAAACAATAGTTTGCGATCAAATACGCAACGCCAACGATAAATGGCGAATAAATGAGGTGAGTGCTAAAGCGGGAACTTAAACCCGGAATGAGAATAACATACTCATGAATATACGTACGGATGTGCATAACACAGAATGAATGCCGGATTAATAATACATATTAAATATCAGCAGAGTAAGATTCAGGCATACTGTAAGGAGTCATTGCCGTATACAATATGGTCACCGATAACTATACTATTGAATTTTGACGGCATGACTTTGAATCGCGAAAATATTTCATTTAGACAATTTTCATGGGCACATAAAATAACGGTAAGAAACCATCAAACTGATCTAACAGTGTAGATATGCGAACACTATATTACCGTCCTCTTGATAAGGATAGCTCTGAATGTTTTAAAAGGAAAAGACTCCTTAACGAAGCATTATCCGAATCAACGCTCCTAAATTACTATTTCTGACTTCGGGGTTAAACAGTATTTTATTCGAATCGAGGAACCCACCCATCAAAGCTCAGAGTGATCAGATATCGATTTTTGATGTTATTTCTCGAGATGTGCAATTATATGTGGCTCAGAAAGACATGGTCAAACGTACGGTCTTTGAACAAAATTGCGGATGAAGATGGATAACTCTAAAATCAAGTGGTAATACGGCCAAATGTCGTGATACTTTAGAGTGATAATGTGTACAGTGTTGCACACGTGGGCGGCCATTAGCGTCGGCTCCCGACCCGACAGTGTGCCAAGCGTAGTGTAATCCATGGTCATGATATTACAAGAAAGCCATAGTCAGAAATGGTAACGCCCCCAAGATCATATTATTAGCCATAAATATTAATTATAATATAAAATATATTGGTTACATTAATGCACCGCCTCAGATTTCCGTTAAAACATCCTTCAAATTATAAAAAAAAACTGCGGCTTATTACTGCAGGTTTTTCATTCAACAAACCAGAAGGCTTCTAAATGCGGATCAAAAATTGTGTTCCCGCCATAAAATCTTCAAGTGTGGATGGCCCAGCCGTTGTTCATACATAAACATCGAACGCAATTAACGCGGTCATACTAGTTACACACTGCAACTATAAGACATCCAGCGAATACACACCCCACGAAAACCCGAAATGTGTTGTCCTGCCAGATATCCCATCGCTATAGCTCAATTTGACACGGCCACATTAGCCTTCCTACAATATCCTAAAACAGTAAAGCTTCTCAAATCATCGGCATAGTCAGTAGAACTTTCACGAACTTGGACATTCCAACTATAGTTTTTACCGGACTCGGGGTCGCAGTACAACTTTAACGCGTCCCAAAATAACCGGAAAAACCATTTATCTATTTATAAAATCCCCATGGGACCACAGATTTCTAAAATTTGTAGAACAGTATACACCGGTGGCGTTAACAAGAGGAACGGAGGTACGAAATTATCCTAGTGTACGTATTTTTCAAATTTTGTCGGAGACCCTTTTGTTTCTGAAATCGTTCACAGAGCACTGATCGTGGCATCGATAATTGATTCGTGATACCCATGGTACTGGGAATGAAGACGCCGATGGCGACACAAAGTCTGATCGATATCATGTTATGCCGTAGGGCGACCTACCTTCATGCGAGTCATAACGGATCCAAACAGTTATTGCTGCCAACGCCAAAAGTGTTGGGGATGCCGATAAATAAATATTGACATTTCTTCCCTTTTTCGAACAAGCTTTTTGTGAGGTCGAGTCTTGCCTGTGCGAGACTTTTTCCAAATAACACTGTACCTGAGCAATATATTCACTAATAACACTATGTGATCTCTGTATACTATAGTTCCATTGTATTTGGATTTGCATGCATGGGTAGCGTATAAACTTCGCTAAAATACATACCGTGAACGGACGTAACACAATCGAGAATCGACCGAACGCATTTACTTGATTGTGAGTTGTGATCTTTAATAGAGAGGTTTAGATTGATCAAACTTATAACTTCGACCGTCAAGACTAACGGACTATAATGCTCTGTGTCCGATGTGGACACTTGTCTAGTATCGCTTCTGGAATCTATTGTTGATTCATGATGCCCATGTTACTGGGAATGCAGATGGCGACACAAAGTCTGGCCGACACTATGTCGGATTCGAACCCTCGACCGTGTTGAAGGTTTAGCTCAGAGGTCGGCCCACAGACCAACTGAGCTTTCCGCTCCCCTAGTTTATACTATTATGTTAGCAAATACACGATGGGTAATTATGTGCTTTCGAGGTTGGTGAGTACCACGCATTCAAAGGCCAGTGCAGATGCACAAACACGTAATATATGAGGAACTGATTCAAAACATAGCATTTTGACTGTTACAAGCATATATGCATGCATATGCTAGTTTTATTTTTAAAACAATAAAGTTCATACCTTATTTGCTCGAAAATACTCTAGTGTGCCAAATAGAAGTTCAAGGCGGAATATAAGTACAAGGTGCAACTTCGGAATACAGCGGCCATTTGAGCTTCCTTTTTTGTGGTCTCTTCGGTGGCCGTGTGGTATTGACGACGGACTTTGAGTCATGGGCCGGGATTCGAAGCCCATCCAATCCCAAACAAATTTGCACTGTCTCAAAATTACACTTGCTTTTAAACTATTATAGTTAAATATAAATATAATATTTTAATTCATGATGTGACTGACCTGGTTATAGCAACACCGAACAATTCTACACTGAGACGTTCTTTCTTTGTCAATAGCATCATCATCGTTTTCATCATCATCACCGTGCAAAATGTGCTGGGTGTTTTAATTTATGAAATAATATTTTAACAAGCTTTCCACTTTGTGTGAATGAAAAGTTAAATGTTTAAATTAAAATCTCGGTTATATTAAGTTCAGCATGTCGTTCGCCCTGTATATCCGACACATTTACTGCATTCTTAATTTCGTGAAGCCATTCCAATACCCATTCAATACCAATTCCAATGCCAATTAAGCTGCAAGGCTGGGTTCAGTTCCCACGCTACGCTGGTCTGACCGCTCCAATCACGTATATTTTACTAATTAAATCCTAACATTTTAGTCAATGCATTTATGGTTTTACCCAGAACTAATTGAAACACAATTTTGTTTAAAAGAATACGCACATAAACCCTCCAAAAACAACATACTAAAAATCTGCACAAATCGGAAAAAGGGAAATTGATAAATTTTGTGAAATAAATTTGGAGAAATTTGGTCAAATTATCAATTTATAGATTTTCGTGCATGTATGCAAAAAGTCCTTCCAGTTCATGTCTATTTTCTCGAGCTGTCCTGATTCCAGAACATAAAACATTTCCCATATTGATTAAGCATTTTTGGAGCTCTGTGCCTTCACAAACGAGAGTTTACCTGATTTCGTAGCCTAAATTTCTCATTTTATGGTCAATTATTTTTTCAAAACTAGAGAAAAATGAAGGGGTTATTCAATGTTTTTTCATCAATTGACCCTTTTCTTATTTCTGTTGATTTTATTATGTTGTTTATGGAGGGTTTATGTACATATTTCTGCAAAAAAAAATTAGTTCAGGGTTTGGCATTGTTTCTCATAAATGGTTGGCAATCACCATGGCAGGTGAATCTTGACCACTTCAGCGGAAGGAACAAGAATCGGAGACAATTTAAGTATATTCCTCGATCTTATTTCTTTGGAAATGAATTACATTTTATTAAAAATGTCGCATGTAGACATCTCGTATAGCGAAATTACAGCCCCCATGCAAACGCACAATTTTCGGAAAATCGGTTGCCATGTCAACCGGTCGCAATTTGGTGGTATCTACCCAAATTTTATTGAAGATTTATAGACTACGGATTATCACCCATATATAAATATTATGTGCTGTCATGTGGAGAATTTTGTCATGACAAATGGTCTGACCCAGCATTAAATTAACGCATACATGACTATAAAATTATATAAAAGTAAGCATTT
This sequence comes from Siphonodentalium dalli, assembly GCA_032622095.1. Taxonomy (NCBI): domain Eukaryota; kingdom Metazoa; phylum Mollusca; class Scaphopoda; order Gadilida; family Siphonodentaliidae; genus Siphonodentalium; species Siphonodentalium dalli. The sequence goes on along the minus strand of CP136069.1, from coordinate 36,797,702 downwards.
TAACGTCAGAAAACGGGACTTTGCGGCCATTTTGAATAGCGCCCTCTATCGGCGTTGGATGATTTTCGGGCAAGGCTAGTTCCGGATGTTAGCAAAATATTCCAGGATCATTTACTTCGGAAATGACTTATATTTGATTCAAATGTCGCAAACACATCGTCATATAGCAAAATTACAGCCCCAAACGCATACATTTCCGAAAATATGTTGCTATGGCAACCGGTCGCAATTTGGTGGTATCTACCCAAAATTTCTAGAAGATTTATAGACTACTGATGATCACACATATAGTAAGAGTTGTCACGTGGAGAATTCTGCCATGGCAAATGGTCTGACCCAACAATGAATACACGCAAAAAATGCTATAAAGGTATATAAAAGTGAGCATTTCTGCAAACAATAACGTCTGTGAGTAATGTTTTTTTCAAAAGAATCACGTCCCAAACGAGTTAAGTGCTTTGTCGGTTACAATTCATTCTGACTTTATCTGGCCAATTATCAAACAAATATGGACAGTTCGGTTTCTCCGAATAATGCAGAATGAATTCTAACCAACAAAAGTCTTAAATACTAGATTTCCTCACATTCCGTATACGTGGTGGCAGTGTTCAGTCCAGCGTATGAGGAGCATGTTGGTCGCGGTTTACGACATTGCATGTTGTGCATGATGAATCGTCAAACGGATGGCGTGTCCGAATGGACTGTGATCATCTGGCTTCATTAGCTGTCCAATCTGGGATGATACAATTATGTAATGGTATTATCTTAATAATCCCGTGGTTACGCACTAATATCACAGAACTCGAAAAAAATCATCAGAGAACGCTTTCTGCCTGGTGGTATACAGACGTCAGAGCGTTTGCTATCTTGTGTTTTCATAAGTGAGCGCATACTGTGTTGACGAATTTGTTCGGTATTTTTTTTATTGAAATTATTCTTCTGTGAACAATGAACAGTTCGGCGTTGCCGCTATTAGAAGCTCCACAAGAGTGGCTATATTGGGTGCTAGGATCGTATCTACTTGTTATGGGTAAGGAAATTATTCCACTCATTCCCCACCATTAGTAAGTAGGACATAAATATGTTTATTAATTAGCTATAGGTTATCGGTCGCGTCATAAGTAACAAAAAGACGGCCAATAAGTAGAAAACGAGGCCAATAAGTAACAAAAAATCGGCCAATAAGTAGAAAACGCGGCCAATAAGTAACAAAAAGTCGGCCAATAAGTAGAAAACGCGGCCAAAAGTCAATGTAACGTAACTGACGTCATACGTAATTAACTCGATCGGCAAAACATATTGGGTCGACGTAAGATAGATCGCAGTTGATTTCGGATGAATTGCGGACAGTCATTATTTTTGGGAGTGAATATACATGTACGTGGATGAACTACGTGTGTCCGTATCAATATCATTCCCAGTGGAAACTGACAGCACTGTGAAATCGCTGCAAGTTCTTCACAAAGTTCACAAGAATACAAATTGCTGGAATAATTGTTAATTTAATAAAAGACACACACTGGTATATCTATGTTAATATATTCACCCTGTGAAACAATTATTGCCATTGTTGCTAATTAATAAAATACTTATTAATTGGTTGTTTCCACATTGACCGAGTTATGAGGCCTCGGTCTGTCGTATTACGCCTCGGCCTGCGGCCTACGACAGACCTCGGCCTCATAACTCGGCCAATATGGAAACAACCAATTAATTATATATATTATTGTTGGTTGTTGCTTTTTCGTCCTGATATTTTCTCCGCCTTTACATTGTTTTCAATAAGCACAATCGACGTTGGCACCTCCCTCCCACCACATTACATCATCCTCTTTCCTAACGATCCGCTACAATCATCCTTCACCAGTATCTCACATTCCACACAGCTGTAAATAAGTTACTTATTGTGCCACTTTGTCAAGTATATAATTTTGTTACAATATATACCGGAGAGGGGCTCATTAATTTATGTAACTTGTGCCCAATCCACTTTGTATTATTACACATGAAATATGTTTAAAGTGAATTTCCCACCATAATCATATATATGCTGCCTGTTGTCATACTAGTTACATGTTTGTATATATACTCATTACTCCCCACCACACCCCCGGTCTATAATAGACTACTGTACGTTAAACATCCGATGCGATATCCGTTATATTCACGTACTCAAAATATATTATACCCGTCCTACCAAAACCTGATATAAATCCAACAATAATTGTTATATTCATGATTCGTGTATTAGATGTAGGGAGCGGAGGTCCGTCTAAGTTTCACAGAACTTGTCCTCCAATCTCGTATATATAATGTATTCTTTATAGTCAGGTTAGAAAATATAAAAAAGCCTCTAGAAACGAGTATCCGGGTATGCGAAAATCTAGACTTTGTTCTGGTGGCGGCCATTTTTAATTGTCATTTTAGGTCAGAAATAATTATCTGTCGAGTTACCAATATTGTTTTTTTTTAATCAGAATACAAATTACATTTAGACACAACTATCTAAACCATTTGAAGGATATATTTTCGGCATACTTCACTTTCTTCCTTTTAAGACCGTATTAATTTATAAAATTCGCGTTTTTTTGTCACTTTTGGGTATAAATTGGGTTAAATGTCAAGCATGGTCACTTTATATTACCACATATGTTCTGTGTATAGTGTCTCTTGTCACACTTCTTTCGAAAGTACGAAAATTCATAATATTCAAATGTCTTAGAGCAACATATGGCAGTAAACGAACATCTAGAATTTGTTCTGATGGCGGCCATTTTGGGTCAGAAATAATAATTTGTCGACTTGCCAACATTGGTTTTTGAAATCAGCATAAAAAATACCGTTTGAAACAATTCTCAAAAGCGTCTGAAAGAAAAATGCCCCCACCTTTCAATTGTAATCCATTTCGAACCTGACTATAATACATAATACTAATAAATATATGTTTAAATTAAAGGCACGTGCGGCCTTAATTGTCGAAAATATTCATTTTTGTTCCAAACACCGTAAACAGAAAAACAGTAAAACGCATACAGCTCCGTTCATATATATACCATGACCATCGCGTAAACAGCATGTTATCATAAAGACATACTATATTTTACCTAAGCAAGAGACTTATTGTGTTACAGAAGACAGCACAATGCTACTGGCTAATCACACACACATGGCATAAACGCTCTTTATTAGTTCCATATCAGGTATTCACCAACAAAGAACGCTCTTTATGTTTACCATCATAATATAAACAAACACCAGAAAAGTAACTTTTTACGCCTTTGTTTACATAACAATGGTTCTTATTTGTATACGGACAAAGTCTATCTACATTTTGATGTTCTTTCTGTTTGTGGCGGTTTTTGACGGGTGGAGATATTTTCACAGGATACCCACCACCAAGGCCAACCGTGTCTTTAAAACTTATTCCATGTCCAGTTTCTCTGACGAATTGGAGCTGCTAGAAGCTTATTTTAATTCCACGTTTAAAGGGGAACTGTACCCTAGATCCGGACATTTATGGAACTATCTCCTTTTATACCCAACACAATTTATGTAATATGTAACAAATGAATGAATTTGAGCCACCGATGAGTGCACAATACACTCAATTGCTCTATGAACGATGCAAACAACATGGTAATTACGGGCTCAAATTCATTAATTTGTTGCATATATTAAGTATAAAAGAATATGGTCACATAAATAGCCGGATTTAGTGTACAGTACCCCTTTAAAGATAAGTTATTATTACTAAATTGCTTCCTGAAATTTTACCCCCCAAAACAAAAATGTGTGTGCCAATGAGTTATCTGATATGTATGAGTCTCGCATATATAAAAGAATGAAATGTCTTAACAATTATATTTACCTTGATCAAGACGTAAATTTACCTTGACCCTATAAGCCAGTGTATTCTGGTATATATAGGCGATGCTCCCAGTGCGAGACTCGCACAATTGTATACGAAAATGCACTGGCACATGCTATTTAGTGATGCCCCAGCGTTGCTCCCGCCATGAACATCCTGGCTAAACTGGACCATATTAGCGCCTTAGTCAAGAAAAGGTGTCCCCAGTTTCAATACTTACTCAACATTCTATCATTTATAAGACAATATGATGTGGTGGTCCGGCTTCTAACGAGGACATTGAAAAGAAAAGCATTTATCCCGCATGGTTGTTATTAATAACAAGACAGGTTTGCCTTAATGACTACCCTTTATTAATCACAAAAGCAACAGGTAGTCGGAAACGTGTTTATGGACCTCCAGCTTTCTTGTCATTGGTGAAGGCCCTTTTTTTGGTACCACCCAAGCGCCAACCATGGGGTCCTGGTCGAAGATCACATATCTAGTCCTGAAACACAATCAGCATAGCTGTACCCCCTCCAAAAATGGAAGCAGGAAACATTGGGTGGGAGGGTGGGTTGCGTTAAATAATATCGACAGAGTCGGTCGAACGAAATTACCCGAAATACAGTATGCTGCAGTGTGATTACTCAAGTGACCTGGCGCCAGACGAAACAGTTCCTCCCTCAATATCGATGGGCTTTGTTCCACTGCTTTAGCATATATCCTCGTTCCTTTAGGGCAAACAAAGGCATTATCTCAGTTGACAATTAGTAAAGTGAGGAATAGAAGCTGGCAAATTGAGTGGCTGATTGCCATATCGCTACGCATGTAATGAGGTGATCAGTTCTATGCAGTACTGTCAGATCTATTGATAGCCATTGGGTTTTTCCAGTAGCAACCAGATCTAGATAAAAGATATGCTTCACTTCGCTCTGGCATCTCTGTTTTCCGTCAGTTCTCCTGGTTCTCCCAGGTTTTATTGTTGATTTTGACTGTGGTGCCAATGACAGCTCGTCTAGTACTTTAAATTGTATGCATATTGACAGTTCTTAGTTTCTGGATAGATGGTATGGTATGAAATGTTGTGACATTTTATAAAAAGCTGAGTAATTGAACATAACTGCTCATTATTACAACAAAATCTTTGCAAGATTTGGAGTCCCGAATGTACTGTATTATGACCAAAGGGACACAATTTGGGGGAAACCATTTTAAAGATGTAAGCTGAATTTTGCATATAACAAAAGCCTAAACAACACTCCTTACTATCTTCAATCGGATGGTCCAGTAGAACGATTCAACAAACAGTTGCAAACTTGTTGAGTGCTTATATAAACGTCCATCAAGACGACTGGGATGAAATTATTACGCACGCCGCGTGTATACTGTCCTATATATTCTAGATAGCTGTGGGCGCTGACATTAACATGGGTGATTTATTTATAGAATGGGAAAATTTGGGATGATTAAAAGTCGAACTGTGAGCCGGAGGCCGAGTCCGGTAGAAGGTGTAGTTGGGAATTTCAATTTCGTTTATTTTCCTTTACATTATTATGTCAATAATGTGGATTGTTTGTTTGTGACAAGCTATGTCAATTACAAATAAAAGAAATGAAAAAGATAATTTGTAAGTTTTATATTTAAACTTTTATAGACATGTTTCGTTCTGCAGCCCTGGGGATTGTGGTCGGAGACGACGGAGTCGGCTGCCGGTTCGTTAGTTAGGTACTGATTGTTATTGTTATTTTAACGGAATTCTGAGTTGGTCATTCGCGAAACCAATATATTTTATATTGTATAATTACAATTATGGGTATATAATATACTAGCAGGGTTACCCGGCGTTGCCCAGGTTAAAGTGATGTGAAACCCTCTTCATGCTGTGGATATATGTTGGAAATAGAGAATACTCTTGCTAAAAGTGTTACACGTATTCTCATAAATTGTATATTCAAATAGCATCACAAAACATGATTCTTACACAGTCATGGAATATAAGTATAGTGGCTCACCTTGTCGATTGTCATTTTGTTTATCGTGATTAATCCGTTCCACCAATAATGAAGTATGTATTTATTTGCAACTGCGTGTACTTCAGACGTCATAATATGATACATGAACATCATAAACACATTAGTTCGCAAAAATAAAAGACGACAATTGGGTTTTACATATAGAGATGTATCAATCAATATAGTGGGCTGGACTAAGGACACTTGAGGACACCTGGCTATCATATCTCCATGAAGATACAGATGTTTTAAAGAAATTTACAGGTGCTCCTCTGTTCATGGTGCTATATATTGGCTAAATATTCTCGGTTAAAAAGATATGTTGCCGCGCAGGTATATCAGCTACATGTGCGAGATTTTGAGTTGTTTATGTCAGTCGATGAGTCTGTTCTAAACATTCCGCTGTATCGGGCAGATATACCCTTGTCAGATGTCAGTATTGGAAGATCCTGAAAAGTCATGTACTACTTTTCAGAAGAAAATATATTTGACTGCACACTGTGACCACTATTTTTGAACAGGCCTTCGATATATTTCCATATATCTTGACAAATTGTAACTTTTTTGTGGAAACTGTATTGAATGGAACAGACTCAATTGTGTTATAATATAATACGCAATCCTCTGACGGTTCGGGGTCTCTCAGTTTGCAAAAATATATGTATCTCTTAAATAGAATGATAAATATACTTTTAATGCTTCTTCTATGTACCTCTTTTTGCTAGTTCATTGTGTGAATGCCCTGATTGCCATCCCCATATAAATATGACAGTTGAGAAGATATAATTGTTCAAGTGACTTAATTGGGTCACCATTTGTCGAGAATATATATATTATAAATGATAGTGCACATCCTCTTGCCATCCGTGAACCAAACGACACCAAATGTGATTTAATTCATTGTATCATTAGAGAAGAACGTGTATGAATTTGGTGGAAATTAGTGCTAAATATATTTGTATCAGCTTTGGTGCAATTGCCATTCTAATGCATGACTTTAACGGCGCCACTTTTGACATATTTAAACCACGCCCTTAACCTCATGGATGCATGATATACTGGAAATGATCATATATAGACAAAACTAAACAAATTCTTAGAATAGTTATGACCCCCCATCTCTCACCCAAACGGCAACCATTTTGTGTCTTTAAATCACACGATTATATTCCTCGTATCATAGAGAAGAATAATATATCAATTTGGTGGAAATCTGAGCTAAAAATATGTTATTAAATCAATTGACGATGCCCCCTGCAACGCTGACTCGAACAGCGCCATATCGCGGAGGTGATTTTGGTGACCCTCCCGTCCCTATTTCGGACTCAAGCGGCGCCACTTCTGTCACCGTTAAACCACATACTTAGACTCATTAGAGATTAGAGATGCACATATATATAATTGGTGAAAATTGGCGAGTATACAAATTCGTATCAAATTTAAGGTCCCCATATCTCTCACCCAGGGGTACCGATTTGGTGTATCTAAACCACACGATACGATTCCTCGAATCACGGAGAAGAATATGTATCAATCTGGTAGAAATCGGCGCTAAACATATTGTTATCATTTTCTGTGTCCCTCTCACCTCTATGCACCACTGACTGGAATGGCCACATTTGTGACATCCTTAAACCAAACAATTACACTCTATACGATTATCTATAAGTTTGGTGCTAATCGACGACTAAACCAAATTTTATCAAATTTGGTGCCCATCCCTCCCCTGCCCATCTCTCACCAAACAGCACCAATATGGCGTCTTTAAATAACACCATTAGATTCCTCGTGTCGTGGATAAGATCGTGTAACAATCTGGTGGAAATTGGCGCTAAAAATATTGTGCATCAATTTTGGTGCCCCTCTCCCTTCAGTGCACCCCTGACTCGAATGAGGCAACAGTTGACAGATTTAAGCCACACCATTAGGCTCCTCATACCATGGCGATGATTTTGTATAAGTATGGTGGCAGTCGGCGACTAAACCCATTCTTATCAAATTTAGTTAGATTCCTTGTATTATGAAGAAGAATATATATTAATTTGGTGGAAATCGGCGCTAAAATTAGTTGTATCAATGTTGGTGGCCCTTTCCCATTCCGTGCATCCCTGACTCGAACGACGCCACTTTTGACATATTTAAACCACACCATTAGATTCTTCATATCATGGGGATGATTATATGTTAGTTTCGTGGCAATCGGCGATGACAAAAAATTCTGCTCCTCCCCTGTTCTGCCCCTGACAACAACGGCGTCACTTTAGAAATTTCTAACCCCCACCATTATCTTTCTCGTAAAAAGTTACTCCTAGTAGACCCCTTTGGTATCATCTAGATGGTCACCTGTGAATTTCTATAGAACGCAGACAGACCATTTGGTATCACCTAGATGGTCCCCTGTGAATTTCTATAGAACACAGACATACATTCGCAAATATAGATATAGATTATCTTGACCGCGTTACCAATTCTGACATTGATTTTTAGTACTATATGTCATGATAGATCATAACGGTAGATGCGCTGACGCAACATTAAAGAACCTCTGCCAATGCATTCTCTTATAGATGCGAGTCGACCATAACTATATTTATCATTTTTTATTATTTTATCTTACATTTTTATAAAATTTTTTTTACATTCTATAACAAATTTTTTAATTTTTTCTTAAATTCTTTAACATTTTTTGTTGTTAATTTTTGATAATTCTTTCTTCAATTCTTTATAAATTTATATATATTTTCTTACATTCTTTTTATCATTTTTATCATTATTTATTACATACTTTAACAATATAATATACATTGTGTTAGGCCGATGCATTCTCTTATATGCGAGACGACCTATGGTCGACTCTCATATATAAGAGAATGCAATGGCACAGGGCTTTCCCAAAATTTCAGGAAAATCCAGGTATGAAAGGTTAATTGCTTCATGGCCCTGAATATTTCAAAACATGGGAACGTTTTGAAGTTTTGACAGGGAAACTTATGCAGTCGAAAAATAATGCGGGGAACATATTTCTTAGTTATTATCTGTTCCTCAATAATATAATTCACTGTACATGAAGGTCCCAACTCACAATTTCACGATTTAAGTGACTATGTGAGCGATTTTGATTCGCGTCGCTTAAAATTGTGGAATTTCTCCTGGGTAATTAATTCAATGTTTATTGCGACATCGGCTAACAAAGGTAATGGACAACTTGTTAAGCATGCAATATCCAGTTGGGATCTTCACCTACAGCGAAGTACATTGTTAAGGAACAGATACTAACTGAGAAATATATTCCCCGCGACATTTATTTCGACTTTATAAGGTTTGATCCCTGTCCAAACATCAAAAAGTTCCCAGGTTGTACTGGTGGAATATGATCTATACGGGCTTTAGCCAGAGTAGAGATTCATGGCATGATGTAATGTCCTGAATGCATATCGAGCTTCCCAACATGAACATATGTTACGGGTGCTAGATAGACAGATCAACAACCAGTTGATGTGATGTTTGAGCCACCTCGCATAGTCAAACATTCCCCCTGTAATATGGGGTGTTGGCACTGGAAAATAACTGGCAGAGTTTGGTGCAGAAAACGGATACGACGCATTTGTAACCGGTTACTGACTTTACAGACGTTTTCTCGACGTTTGTTTATTACTCCAGATTACAGGTTACAAATGCGTCGTAATATATTTTACATTTGGAGTTAAATTTGGAAGTCGTTTAAAAAATCCGACGTATTTTTTTGTCACACAGTTACATTTGCTTACCAGAGAATAACTCCTACCAGAAAATGGAAATATTTCCACTATCCTTGTAATAAAAAATTAGTTTAAAAGTTAAAGGCACGTGCGGCCTTAATTGTCGAAAATATTCATATTTGTTCCAAACACCGTAAACAGAAAAACATTAAAACGCATACAGTTTCGTTCATATATACCATGACCATCGCGTAAACAACATGTTATCATAAAGATTTACTATATTTTACCTAAGCAAGAGCCTGATTGTGTTACAGAAGACAACACAATGCTACTGGCTAATCACACACAAATGGCATAAACGCTCTTTATTAGTTCCATATCAGGTATTCAACAACAATGAACGCTCTTTATGTTTACCATCATAATATAAACAAACACCAGAAAAGTAACTTTTTATGCCTTTGTTTACATAACAATGGTCAAACAAATGACCATAACATACTGTTTATGCGATATTTCTTATTTGTATACGGACAAAGTCTATCTACATTTTGATGTTCTTTCTGTTTGTGGCGGTTTTTGACGGGTGGAGATATTTTCACAGGATACCCACCGCCAAGGCCAACCGTGTCTTTAATGGCCACTCCGCGAACCTGTTCATATAAAAAAGACGCTACAGACACCAACAATTATTGTTAGCGGCGTCGTTTTTTGACAGCGTTATAATCGTCCAGGTTATAGCTCGTCCACGCTATAGCTCGTGCTGGTGGAATGTTACGCCCGATAGTGTTTTACTATTGGTGTTTACTGCTACGCTTATTGCCCGTGCCAATGGGGCGATGGGGATATCTCGCAGAACAACACGTTTCGGGTTTCAATCGATGCGATTTATTTTTAAGAAATTATGGTAAGGCTGATTTGGCCGTGTCAATGGAGCTATAGCGATGGGGATATCTCGCAGAACAACACGTTTCGGGTTTCAAGCGATGCGATTTATGTTAAGAAATTGTAGTAAGGCTGATTTGGCCGTGTCAATGGAGCTATAGCGATGGGGATATCCCGCATGACAACACATTTCGGGTTTTCGCGGATATATCTTCGCGGATGTCTAATTGTTGCATCATGTAACTTTTACGACCGCGTTAATTGCTGTCAATGTTTTGGTATGGACAATGGCTGGGACACTCTTTAAGATTTTATTGCGGGAACACAATGTATGATATAGCAGCTAACTTTGCCGATGACGTATGTCAAATGGTAACGCACTCAAGATCATATTATTAGGCATGCATATAAATTATAATATAAACTATATTGGTTTCATGAATCCCCTAGCTCACAATTCCGTTAAAACAACTAATCCTTCAAATTTTACAAAAACTACGCCCATTACTGCAGGTTTCTCATTCACCACAGCAGAAAGCCTCTAACTGCGGACCAAAAATATACTAATCGGATTAAATACACGCCCGATACTTCGCAATACGACCTCTATTCTGAATTCCAACTGAGACATACGTCATCAGCAATGTTAGCTGTTATGTCATGCGTTGTGTTCCAATAATAAAATCTTCCAGAGTGGCCCTGCCATTACTCATATTACGTGAGACATCCACGAAGATACATCCGCGAAAACCTAAATGTGTTGTCCTGAGATATCCACATCGCACCATTGGCACGACCAGATCAGCGTAGCAGTAAACACCCATAGCAAAGGGCGTAATATGAACTTTCAATTCGATGGTGATAATGATGGTGATGATAATGATGTTGATGATGATGTTGATGACGATGATGCCGATGACGATGACAATTACGATGATTACGACTACTAGGATGATGCGGATGATGATGATGATGAAGATGATGATGATGATAATGAAAATGATTTGTATTTCTCAATACCTTTTGATTAGAGAGTAGATGCATTCATCTATCTAATTAGACTGAGCAGTATCATGTTGTTTATGTTTATGTTTATAATTACAGTCGTAGTCGCCCTTGTTGTTTATGTTTATGTTTATAATTACAGTCGTAGTCGCCCTTGTTGTTTATGTTTATGTTTATAATTACAGTCGTAGTCGCCCTTGTTGTTTATGTTTATGTTTATAATTACAGTCGTAGTCGCCCTTGTTGTTTATGTTTATGTTTATAATTACAGTCGTAGTCGCCCTTGCCGGAAATGTATTGATGCTCTACGTCTTCATAAAGAACAAAATGTTTAGACAGACCATTAACATGTTCATTCTTAATGTCATCATTGCTGATCTCGTTCATGGCGCTATTGGTGTTCCGTTCGCAGCCATAGCAACATTCAATCGCAGGTAAGTTATTATCTTAGTCTACATGGATGTGATTATTAGTGCGACGAAGGGATTATATGTAGTTAACTACAGAAAGCAAATAGTAAATTAGTTAATTTGCTTATTCATATAATTATTTTGTCATTTTATTATCGGAAAGAAACACTGTCTCTTCAGAAACTCAGAGTGGAACATCAGTTCAGTTTGTTTTCATTGTGAGTTTTATTAATAACCAGTCATGCCATGGGGGACAGATTTTTTCCGGTCACGTATGCCGGGGTGGGTGGGTGGTCGATGGGACCAACAAACAATTTTTTCCGCAACTCAAATTTTTTTTCCTGCAAGTTTTTTGACTGTTTTTGCAATGAGTTTGGCTTAAAACACCTTCTTAGTATAAGATAAATACTGTAATTATAACTGCTAAACTGACTGCATTGTATTTTGTTGCAATTTTTGAAATCCAAGATGGCCGCTGGCAGCCATATTTTTTTGGCCGAATGACCCCAAAATAACTCGTTCCTATTTACATGTCAATGTTAACATCCATGACAAATAGTATGCACATAAATTCATATACAGCTGTTTACAGTGAATTCCCCCCGCAAATCTCTGTTTTAATGTTAAAAGGGGGGTGGGTGTCAAAAAATGGTCGGAAAAAAACTGCAGAAAACGGAAAAAAAATTGGACGCGGGGGTGGGTGGGTCCCAACAAGGATCGAAAATGAAAAATCAGCATACGTGCCTGAACATTTTTTCCGACCCCCCCCCCTTTCATGCCCACGGTTTCCCACCAAAGTTTGAGTTTACAATTACTGGTGTAGTGTGAGTCACTGACATTATGGAATAACTGTTCATCAAAGGCCCACTTAATTTTCAAATCACCAGATACGATTATATACAACATATTCCATATTATATACCATTTGAAAGAGGATGCTACAAAACATTGTATTATCAACTGATCCGGTCAAATGAACTGGCAGCATGTTGCTTTTGTCGAGGTATCGGTGTGTGTTCTGTGCTTAATATTGGTCCGGACTGTACTGTAAAGTCTATTATTCTAAATAGAAGGGGAATAACTCTATCTCTTAGTTTTAATTGCATTCTCATCTGACAACGGTGGAAGTCTTGGAATGAAAATGAGAATCTCTATCATTTGGTGGGTACTCCTAGGTCACAGCTGTTCCGTATCCTGGTATATATATTGTTGTTCCTCTTCCAAATGGCATATTTTATGGTATATGTTTGGTATAGTGTTATCTGCGCATTAAGTTGGCTTTTACGTTAGAAAGTATGCATGTGACGCTTTTCTCAATATATATTGGATAGCTTGTTTTACCATAATGACACACTGGTGCTGTAAATGAACATAATGTTCTGTTTAGACGAGACTACATTGTGATTGCGTGACATTCAATTAACTGACAATGAACTAAAATGACATGGTGCAACGAGAATATGCTGGCAACATGGAATCGAAAGTAATCAAACGCTAATTAAAAATACACTCCAAATTTGATTACAATACTTTTGCTCCAAGAGTTCTTTATGACAAATACAATACAATTACTTCAACAGTTGTAATCATAACACATACAACACACATACAGTATACGATCACCCCTATCTAACGACAATATATACATCCCTTTAGAAGCCATGGCATCAACCATCAATCATTTGATAACTAAAAACACTTACCCACTATTTTTTTTATCTTGATCCATCCTTGAAATATTTTACATCCAAACATCTATTCATCAAAACCAATTCCTACTTAATATTAACATAGTAAACTCTAAGGACACCATTGCTATATATAAACATCGTATATGCACACATATATTCATAAACACCAATTCATATATTTAATATTAACATAGTAAACTCTAACGACACCACGGCTATATATAAACATATTACATACATCTATTCATAAACACCAATTCATATACTTAATATTAACATAGTAAACTCTAACGACACCATGGCTATATATAAACATCTTACATACATACATCTATTCATAAACACCAATTCATATACTTAATATTAACATAGTAAACTCTAACGACACCATGGGTATATATAAACATCTTACATCCATACATCTATTCATAAACACCATTTCCTACTTAATATTAATATATTTAACTCAAAGGACACCATGACTATATATATAAACACATTACATCCACACATTTATTTATCAACACCAATTCCTACTTAATATTAACATAGTAAACTCAAAGGGCACCATGGCTATATATAAACATCTTATATGCACACATATATTCATAAACACCAATTCATATACTTAATATTAACATAGTAAACTCTAACGACACCATGGCTATATATAAACATATTACATACATACATCAATTCATAAACACCAATTCATATACCTAATATTAACATAGTAAACTCTAACGACACCATGGCTATATATAAACATCTTACATACATACATCTATTCATAAACACCAATTCATATACTTAATATTAACATAGTAAACTCTAACGACACCATGGGTATATATAAACATCTTACATACATACATCTATTCATAAACACCATTTCCTACTTAATATTAATATATTTAACTCAAAGGACACCATGACTATATATATAAACACATTACATCCACACATTTATTTATCAACACCAATTCCTACTTAATATTAACATAGTAAACTCAAAGGGCACCATGGCTATATATAAACATCTAACATCCACACATCTATTCATGAACACCAATTCATATACTTAATATTAACATATTAAACTCTAACGACACCATGGCTATATATAAACATCTTACATACGCACATCTATTCATAAACATCAATTCATATACTTAATATTAACATAGTAAACTCTAACGACACCATGGCTATATATAAACATCTTACATACACACATCTATTCATAAACACCAATTCATATATTTAATATTAACATAGTAAACTCTAACGACACCATGGCTATATATAAACATCTTACATACACACATCTATTCATAAACACCAATTCATATATTTAATATTAACATAGTAAACTCTAACGACACCATGGCTATATATAAACATCTTACATTCACACTTCTATTCATAAACACCAATTCATATACTTAATAATATGACCATACGTAAATGTAATAAAGCCCACGTATATTAAATCTGGCAGTTTGCGATACGAAATACATTTATAATAATTACCGCTTTTGAATTATACCGGTATCGAAATTAGTCGACGAAATTGATGTGACAAAGATAAAGGGAAATAATGACATTTCTTCCTGTGCTCAAATAGAACTTTCGAAGAGGTGTTCTTTTGTGCGACACTGTTCACATTTTCACAACATTTTTTACTCGATGCGTTTACTGTTAACACCGAAGATCTGGTCTGCTTGACAGCGTGGAAATATAATCAAATTTCATTACAAAATGCTCCAAGTTGTGTGTTGAAATTCTGCACTACATGTGGAGTGATTACAGGGTGTGCTGTATAGCTCATGGTGTGTTGCTACACAGCTAAGTCATGTAGTCCGAAAATATCCAGCGTCTATTCAAATCTGAGATAGAAATGCTTATTTGCATAAGTTGGAGGGAATTGTGTGAGCACATGGTGACGTCATACAGTATAGTACAGTTCACAATCCGAAGAAACAAGTCCTGTTACAGTCATGTCTCAAGCATATGGGTGCTCGTCCCATATCCCAACTAAAGAACACAGGTGTGACATTAAGAACTAACCGGCACGATTGAACATTGTGACATTAACGGATTGACAGACCCATGTCACAGTATATGTCGCAAGCATATGAACGCATGCATTTGACACTATATCAATATGTGGGATACATACACAAAACCGCACGCGTATGTTACTGGTATCAGTATATCGAACGATTGCAACCTTAAGTGTCATCCTTACGCGACGCAGGCATGCACATAATTCCCACAATTCAGTCATACCAGAGTCCAAAATATTGAACCCAAATACAGGTTATGTCACACCGTTATATAATCGTTATTTGTTTGTGTGTAAAGCGTTCCGACATAAATAATGTGTACACTGCTACTACGTCAATAAATCAATTTTCAGTCAATATATACCAGGATATGTTGATCAACTTCGGAACGCAATGTGAAATTAAGAAGTATCCACGATTAAATACAATTTCCCACTACCGGTTGGACAGACTATTGCCATAACTAGTGTATGTCGCAAGCATGTGGATGCACTTATGACACGATATCAATGTCGCATGCTTGGTATGAAATATATACACAAAACTACGAGTGGGTCTTACTGTTGTCAGTATATCGGACGAGTTCAATGGCGTAGGATAGCACAATCTGCCAAAAACATTATTGTTCTCATTAAAAGACGCATGCATGCATGATTATCATACACTATCGGCCAGTAACAAACATGCAACTGGGTCTGTTTACCACACGCTCGATCGATATATTCTAACTGACTCTTCCACACCGATGTCTCTATATCCCTGCAAGATAGATGTTGCCTAACACTGTTTCTTGAGTGAAAATGCTCAATTTCAGGTAAACAAAAACGCAATAGATTTAACCATAAAACCTGCATTTTAGTAACTTAATTTGTATTTTTCTTGCGATAATTGTCATATCTGCTTCAAAATAATACGGACACCAAACACCATCAGCACCAACATTCAGTCATACACGTAGTCGAGAACACTGTACCCAATTACTGGTTGTGTAAACATTTTAAGGCTTCATGTTTTGTACACTGCGCTACTACGTCAATAAAGCAATGTTCAGTCCATATGCCAGGATCCATTAATCGATGCCGCAACCATGTGAACGCCCCTACCGGAATATCGACGTATCCCAACTCTAGAACGCATGCAATGTGAAATTAAGATATAACCACAATTGAACATAGTATACCACTAACTGATTGTCAAACTATTGCCATATACTGTATGTCGCACGCATATGGACGCACTTGGCACGACATCAATATCGCACGCTTGGTACGGAATATATACACAAAATCGCATGCGCGAGATACTGTTGTCGTATATCGGACGAGTGCAGTGGCGTAATGATCGCACGATCAGTCAAATACAAATTGTTATCCTTACGCGACGTATGCAACTATGTCATATACCAGGGGGAAATAACACACATATGCGGCTGTTAATCACACATTGGAACGGCATATTCTAACTGATCCTTCCCCACAAGTGTCTCTACATCCCTGCATTATGGATGTTGCTCAACACGGTTTCTTCCACGAAAGTGTCAAATACATATAACGATTATAACTCATCGATTTAATCACACAACCTGGAAATTTTAAGTATTTTAGTGACTGTTTGTATTTTTCATGCAATATTTGTTTATCCTTTTAATGCTGGGAGCTGCACTGTTGTGGTATTAAATACCATGTTCCAGTGCCTTCCCTTATATATGAAGCCTCGTATATGTAAGAGAATGCGTTGGCACAGGGTTTTTCGTAATATTTCCGGAAACTCAAGTCATGAAATTGTTAAATTTAATAGACACCATGCACTATCAGCATCAAAACTCTAATAGCAGGTAGCGTTGAGAACACTGTACACAAGTCTAAGGCCGTATTATATATTTTAATGCGCTCTCACATCACCCATTTTCACACTGCGCTGGTACACCAATAAAGGATTTTCAGTCTGAGTTGATCAATGTCGCAACCATATGGGAGTCCCTTCTGGAATATCGACATACCCAACTATGGAGCGCATTGTGAAATTAAGTAATAGCCACCATTGAACTTCCTACCACTAACGGGTTGGCAGACTATCTCCATATTGTATGTCGCAAGCATATGAAAGAACTTGCCACCATATCAATATCACTCGCTTGGTATGAAATAAACAAAACCGCATGTGTGTGCTCGTGTCGTCAGTTTATCTTACAAGTGCAATAACGTAATGATAGCTTGACCTGTCAAATACACTTCCACGATCGCACAGAATTTCATAAACATTCCGGAAGTCCACGCCGCATCTTACCATCTTTGCAATGTGTCTGTTTCTGCATGTGCAATGGAATCGTGAAATTGCCAGTTTGAAACTGAATTTTTTTCGGATTTTAATGCAATTGCTTGTAGCTACAGGTACCTGCTTAAATATAACTGACACCACAAACCGTCAATATTAAATCACAATCATACCAAGTAGAGCCGAGAACACTGCTACCAATTACTGCTATACCATGATGCCAGTCTTATTAAAACTAGACCTAACTTTCAACTTACGTTGAGAGTTGACTGTAAGGAAACCTTGGTCTAGTTATTACTAGACTGCCACGATGCTAAAGCTGTAGTTTTATTTTGGTTATACTGAGTAAATATGTCAATCATTTTCCACAGCACTACTGCATCAATAAAGGATCTTTCAGTCCATATGCCAGGACGTGTTCATCAACGTCACAACCGTGTGGACACACCTCCCAACATATTGAAACATCACGAGTCTGGAACACATTGTTAAGAATAGAAATGACAAAATTAGCAGACTCTTGCCATCGTGTATATCGCAAGCATATGGACGCATGTGCCACTACCGGTATATCAATATGAAACGTTGGTATGCAATATATACACACAACTGATTATGTGTGTTCCTGTCGTCAGTTTACCATATGAGTGCAAATGCGCAAAGATAGCACAATTTTCTGCACGAACAGTGAAATACCTCATGCGTTATTGTTATGGGATCACAGGAGTTTCATAAACTTGGGGCCATAGCACCGATGTATGTTCTTTCTTTGAGTGTCTAATTGAACATAATAATTGCTGTTTGCAGTCATGTTTCACGAACTTATATAGCTTAGTAGTACATGTACCCTGATGTATGTAAGGCAAAATTATAGTAAATATTTGTATGTAGAGGATCTCACATGAGTTTATATTTTGTACGGAATCTATCAATCGAGATAACTAAATTCGATTTGAGCCGAGGTTCACCGAGACTCAAATAGAATTTAGTGGATGAGGTTGATAAATTACGTATAAAGTAGAATGAGTTTGATATACATGTTATCACATGATCAAATAAACGCGAAGCAACGTGAAGTATTCATCGAAGAAAACTATCATAAACGTCAGCAATCGCAAGTCGTTTAAATAATGGCGTGACGTCATCGCACGTGCTAATATTACATGTGTGTCTTACCAATAATTATGAACCTGGTTTTGTGAGTTAATTATGTGATAAATTGTGATATTAAACGAACAGGAAATAGTGCCAGGTGACCCTTGACTTCCGGTCTGTCTTATATTTACACTCCATATATTATGCCTTCCAATATTTTTCCAACCAGCTATAATCATGAAGAGTTTGAAAAGTTATGTCATTATATATACACCATTAAATACATCAAAGTGTCTTTATTTATCTGGGACTATTTCTTTACACGCGCAAACAATGAACAGTTACATGAAAAGTCATCCCATGTCTTATAGAAGCCGATGTTAGTTTAGCGTCCCATTTGTTGATTTAAGTAGGTTTTGTCGAGGCTTTAGATCATGTAATAAATATAACCTATAACTCGTCCCCAGAGTATAGGCTATAGCGGAATTTACAAAACTCGTCCACTACATTAGGTCAGGACCTCAACAAAGGCTCGTCCAGTTCTAATTTTCTGGACTCGTTTTGTAAATTCCGCTATAAACTGGGGACTCGTTGTAGATCCTCTCTTTATTGCACACCCTGATCCCTGGAACATGACAAATGTGGCAAAAATGAAAAAATACCAACCGGTATGATGGCAGTATCTCATTCTAATAACAATATATTGCTTATTGGTGAATTTGGATTTAGTTCAAAATAATATGATCATACTGGTGGCCCAATATTTTATTAATCAGAAGGCAATCACATCACCCAGGAATCTTCATGTCTTTTCATTACACTTTATGTTAGACATATATGTACATTGTACAGCCACATTCAAGTGTAAATTATGACACTTTCCAAACGTAATAGAACAAGATTTACATTCTCCAGAATTGAAGCAGTTTATATTTTCCTTAGAACAAGTGGATCAATACCCTGTACTTTCATAAGATGTTTTGCACTGAATAAATAACTACACATCAGCTTCCTGGAGTGAATTCCTTGTTACCTCATGTCAAGAATCACTATACTGTGTGCACATATAATCATATTACACATGTATGCCTCCACCCCAAAAGTATCCATTGCACACATGACTACCTCCAATATAATTTAGAATAGATGATGTATTTTCTGTTATCCTGTTTTCTCATCATTTCCTTTTCTAGTAGTATTATAAGGAAGCTGAAGTTGCAAGTTATTAAACGTTTGTGTCCTTGGTGTTGATATTGTCTTTGTGTGTGAATAACATTCCAAGAAGAGAGCCCACATCAAACAGTGGATTTGACATTTGTGTCATCATAGTCAGGATACAACAGTTCCATTTAATCTCCGATTGTGAATTTTAATTTTATACCTGTCCAAAAAATTTGTATGATGCCTTTTCAAAATGTATTCAGAACCAGTAAATGTCAGATGAGATCACAGAGTTGAACTTCTGATAGTTGATATAGTTATATAGTTATATGTGTGATAAGAAGGATGTAGATCCAAAATATCCCTGAAAATAGAAAATAAAACACTTTAAGTATAAAATAATACATACACAATACAGACATGATTTTAACAAGTGTGGTTGCACAATTAATCAATTGATCAAGTGTATGCTGCATTGTAAGTAAGTACTCACTTCTTTTCATGGAGCTTGAACAGTTAAATAAAAGGAACGACTAACAGTCGTTTTTTATGCCAAGCAGTTTGAACTACCGAGTACAGCCATGTAAATTTTTGCTGACATCTAAAAGCATTGTTGTCAACATTACAAATAAACAGTAGTAACTACTACTGTAGCTGGGATACCAGGAGTTTGCTTTAATGAGGGTTAAATAATTATTGTGCTCACAAGTCATCCAAGCTAATTATTAGTGTCTCTTTGATTTGCCGCACCTATACTGTTCTAGTCCATGAGACACCTGAGACAGTTCCCCCTACATATATTCTAAGCTGATGACAAACACTCTTTATTGCTAATTATTAAAATCATCTGAGAAACACAGCACCTATCCCACGACAATCCATGGGTCACGTTACAGTACCCCTGTGTATTAATTTTCCTACATATATTATTTTCTAAGCTGATACTACTTCATAGCTGATGCTATTTATTAACCCTTTCCTGACTGGAGCTTCCTGAAATTTTGCAAAATCCCTGTGCCAATGCATTCTCTTATACATGCGAGTCGCCAATATGGCACCTCACCTACTAATATAAAAGAGAATGCATTGGCCAAGTCTATCCCAGGAAAAGGGAACTATTGCTCCCACACCTATAATTACTGGCAATATTTTGTTCGCAGGTGCCAAAATTTGCACTTGTCAAAATGTTCACGGTCACTGTAATAGTTGATTAAGGTATATAGGTTGATCGAAGGTTATAACCTTTCCCATCAGTTAAATTATGGGCATGTGAAAAGTTTAACTGGACATATGTCTATCCCACAATTCCACAGGTATTATTATTTTTTGCCAAATATGCTTGAGGGTTATCAGCGTTGGCCATGTGTTCTGTGATGGGAACCATTACTTAAACAGTTGCTACTATGATGCTAATAAGACATATATCTTTCAAGCTAAGTTTGCAGCGGTACAACTTAAAATGGTTGAGTTTTAACATGTACGTTTCCATGGTACTAGTAACTGCGATGAACAGTGGCTTGTCACTGGGGATCAGTGTCCACTGAGACACTGACCATGCACATGAGAAGATAAATTTACTTTGAGAAAAGTTCTACTGGTGTCAGCTTGTGTGAAACGAAAGGAGAACAATGTAATTGTACTTGCTCTCACTGATCGTTAGCTGACTAAACAATAAAAGAATTGAAAGACAGACCAATTGGGTTTTAACATAACCACAAATCATGTATGGTAGCGATTTCGCATTCAGTAAATTAATCCATTTTTATATCTCAGCTTACACATGGATAGGCCTACGTGTACATGGGGAAAGCGAAAGAATGGATGGTTAACTGATCATGATGGAAGGCTTGAATGATAGTTGTTTCGGTTTAATGTATAGTGTTTTCACAATGGACTTGTGTTAGAAATTTTGTTTTGTATTTAAACAGGGAGAGGCAAAAGTGTGTAACGGTAAAGTTCGGCAAAAAAATTATCGCTGTCGAGGAAAAATAAATTAGGTTTGAGGTCCTAAACATGGATTTTGGTCAGTCAAAACATGGAATTGTTTTTGCCCTTTTTATATGTACCGGTACTGGTGCATGCAGTACACTTACATGTATGTTGTGCATGGCGGTTCTCAAATATATATATTAAGAACTGTATCTGTAGCTGCTTAAATTTAAAACTGAGCGAAAAATAATAATGTTCATACATGACTCATGAGTGTCAGAGAGACTATTATAATATTACAACTATTAGGATGAAAGTTAAAAAAAATAATAACTGGATCCAAGACAATTCCCGCTACGTACGGTATTTCCTTGGTATCATGATTAACTTGAAGATGAAGTGTATAAACATACTAGTGTTGAAGGGGTCACTCTCACAAAAAAAGTGCTGAAGGGTACACAGGATTTTCAAAATGTGCTGAACGGTACACATGGTTTGAAATGTCGTTCTAAAGGACATTCAGTTTTCGTATCTGCCATGATTTCTGTTAGAGAATAATTGTTTACGTTCCAATGAATATTAAAATGTACTGAAAACAAACTGCTAATGAGTAATGGGCGCCAGACTTTCATAAACACAATTTAAGTAGTGGTGTTCGTGCCGATCACAAACCCTGTGTACCCTTCAGCACATTTTCAAACCCTGTGTACCCTTTGAACAGCACTTTTTTGGTGAGAGTGACCCCTTCAGCCATACTAGTGTGAAGGTGAGGCAATTTGGTATTGCAGAATGGTTAATAATAATACCAGTTTTAGTTTACTCTGAGTCTGACAAGTTTCATTTCAAAACTGAAAACAAAGTTACAAACTGTTATTAGCATGTTCAGATCGTTTCGTTTTTCCGCGTTTTGCATCTGTCGAAACGGAAAAACTCCATTTGCATTTTCACTAAAACACGCAACATTGCGAGATAAAACGACTTTGATTTACACGGTAAGAAGAAGAATAAAACTACATATATATCGATAAAGTTTTGGAACATTTATCAATAACACTTGATAGCAGCTAATTTCGACTTGACATTTTGTTATTCAGAATTTTTTTATTTTTCATGTACCAATTTTTCCTATTTTCGACGTTCGTCTAAAATTTAAACTACATCAAACTGCTTCACTGTAAATGATTTTGGGCTAATTATTTAATGTAACAGATTAAAATAGGCACTTGCTTTATATGTATGCCAATTTTGTTTTCATTTTCCGGATTTTTAAGGTTTGTTTTCTTAGGTTTAATTTGCCTAACTTTGTCAATTAAAAAAACAATGAACGAATCGCCTCTCATCATTCATCATCTGTATCAATGCAAAGCACAGTTCAATAATACATTTTGCAAAGGAGTTTTCGATTTTTATACTACATTTCAAGCTCAACTGTACAAAATAAAGTTTAAGCTATTGTCATATGTTGTCATGGGTTGTTGTTCGTCTGTGCGTGCATCAATGATTGCTGTTGGCATACCCTATATGCCACAAATCTCTCATTTAATTGTCAACAAACTTCATATGGATTCTTGGGGTGATAAGTTTCCCCGAATTGTATCTTGGATTTCACATTTGATTCATCAGCACACCCTGTATCATGTCCTGCCTTGGTCCTGTGACTCAGACTGTGATTGGGGGTCAAACTACTACTACTGCCTGTAAATGGATGCTCTTCATAATAGTACATGTATTTGTGTGAATTTAAGAAACTAATTTTAAATTATTCTGTTTACTTTTTCGCTTATATTTAACTTTTTGTGTTGCCAATAAACAATGAAGAAAGTGACATTAATGATGATGTACATGTAGCTCAAATTTAAGCGATGCGAGTAGAGTATATTGGTGGGTATTAAAAACCAATGTGAAGAAATTTTCCATCAACATCCTTTTTGTTTCTTTGATATAAATTAATCATCATAACCAAGATAAATAGGACAACCCAACCAGGGACAACCGCCCCAAACTGTCACAACAACCTGCCTCAGTTTTTCTATGTTTTACTTGGTTATATGTAAATACGTGGATAAACATAATACATGTAAATAACTGTGATTATAGAGAACTGTGCTGTAAATGGCAACAAAGAATCATGAGATTAACATTAGACTGATGAGGTGATGTCAGGTTGATGTGCTGTGAATTTCTGATCAGATATTCACATGTTTATAAAATTGTGGGTTTCATGCAGGTTTGCAACTTCCAAGTCTCCCCTTCATTTAGGGACCATATACTTTTTTCTTCTTGATACTGTACTAATCAGGGACGTGACTAGAGGGGTGTCCACATTGTGAATTCCAATTGCAGCTCCCTTGAATCAGACTAAACACAAGTTTTCCGAAATTCCATTCAAACCCCTCCCCAACTGATTATTATGGTTCTTATCTTGTGGTTAGTCAGATGGAGAAACAGAAGCATGTTTCTATATACCCGGTATGACAAATTTCATAGATCAGAACCTGAAAATTGGATAAATCCTAACCATCTGGTGGTCCGACTCCAGACATATTCACAGGACCTAGGAGAGAAATCAGGACATTCTGAATCGACCATTGATTCGACCCGGTGTGAGAAAATTTTGAAATCTGATCAAGAAAATCCCTAAATCCTAGAATCTGTAGACTGGCCTCAAGCCTTCCTACAGCGTTGGAAAATTTCAAACCTCATACCCCTGTTACTTTGGAAATTTTCCAACTGATGACCATTTCAGCCCACAATTTTAACCAAATGTAGGAAAATATTGTGTTCTTAAATTAACAGTTTTTGACTGACCACAATGGACCAACCAGGACACAAGCCCAAAAGGTTGGAAAATTTACTACTACATGTACAAAGTAGTACCGATACCTTTACTGGGAAAGTATTAACATGAGACAGGTTCATAATAAACTGTGCTTACTTTTATTTCAAATTGATGAAATAACAAATTAAATTCAACATATAAACATATATTGTATTAAAATGGCATGTGTGTACAGTACATTTATATAGCTTATCGCAACACACAGAAGATAAGACAGACCAACAAGTCACAAAAATGCAGTGTATATTATGCAAATGGCATTATTTTTTAAAACAATATCAATTTCAGAACATTGCTGCTCTCTGCAGATTTGTGTTAATTCTCCCTCGGAGTCCCCCCCCCCACATGTTTGTAAGTTTGTTAAGTGGTACCATACAATACAGTGTATACAGGCTCCAGATAACCCAGATAAAGTTTTGGGGCAGGTTCGTTCAACTTAGGATAATCAGGTTAGTTGGCAATGAACCCTGCACATGCAGTTTAGTTTTCAGGTGATACTAGACCCGATGGCACTAGAAATGTATTTCATGAATTCATCATTTCTAGTGCCGCACGGCCTGCCATACCCTGTGTAGAACTATCTATTTCACAACATTTTTCATCTAAACAATGAATGCTAGCCTTATTACCTCACCATATATTTTCAGTCGGTACTCCCCGCCACAAGTTGACGCCAAAAGTTCCCTGTGTCGGTGTATCTAAATCCTTTAATCGGACATTTCTAAACTGTCGAATATTGGTGACCTGGATAAGTCGTCCATCCTCACGTTCTTGTTGACATTTTACACAAGGCCACGTGCTCGGAAGAACTACTTGGTAATTTACTACGTCCGGTTTGGCCTATAGTCCATTTCACGAATAACTATTGACTGTTGTGTTCAAGCTGCAGACAGAGTTCAGTCTCCGCGCCAAGAGAAGTCTTAACGCTGCACGTGTATTTTTTTAAATAAAATATTTTTTTACAGAAGTGTTTTGTCAGTTACAATTCATTCTGGCTTGACCTAGACCATTTTCAAACGAATATGGACATTTATGTTTCTCAGAATAATGCAGAATTAGCTGTAACCTACACAAATCTAAAATAAATATGTATATAGGAGGTATCAAATTTGCTTCTAAAATAAATAAATACGACATTGCTTCACATTCCATGTAGGTGCTGGCAGGGTAAGTCCTGTGCATATAGGAGACTGAACTCAGGATGGAGCTTATGTTGCGTTCTGTGACAGAAAGTATCCAAACACAGCGATCTGTATAAATGACGAAATAGGCCTACCAAAAACTGAAAAGTTTTCGCGATCGCCGCACTGTTTTTTTTTAGATTTACGCTCGCTATATGTCAACAAAACTCAAATAAAATCACGTCATGTTGCATTATTATGGTTTAATTCTTCATTATACATCACAAAACATGCTTTAAGTGTCATTTTCCGCCTTAGTTTTCTCCAACTTGGTTCTGCTTGGTATTTCTACGCACACCTGCTTATCGTCGGCATGCATTTACTATGGCTGAAGGGGTCACTCTCACCAAAAAAAGTGCTGAAGGGTACACAGGGTTTGAAAATATGCTGAAGGGTACACATGATTTGTGACCGGCACGAACACCATTACTTAAATTGTGTTTATGAAAGTCTGGCGCCCATTAGCAGTTTGTTTTCAGTACATTTTAATATTCATTGGAATGTAAACAATTATTTTCTAACAGAAATCATGGCAGATACGAAAACTGAATGCCTTTAGAACGACATTTCAAACACTGTGTACCCTTCAGCACATTTTGAAAATCCTGTGTACCCTTCGGCACTTTTTTTTGGTGAGAGTGACCCCTTCAGCTTTACGCTGGGATATTTAGAACGGGTCTATAAAACTAATTAGGCTATAACTTTGTTATCTTTCATATTTTCCGTGAAATTTCAAATATGTGCCAGGGACATATATCCCGTCCGGAATGTGCATAAACATTTCCAGTTTGTCATCGTATTTTTATTTATTTTATGCGACAAAATTGTCGTAAATGTCAGAAAACCAAACTGACCAGTCTATGTTTTGCGTTATGAGCTAACGCTCGATGAACATCTATATATAGTTCTATTGAGATTTTTTTACGTCCTTTTATACCCCATAATCACTAAAATGAGATGTCTCTCACCCACCACACGATTTGTTAAAAGTGAAATTATAAGAAGTGAGATTGTTTTATCGGTTAGCAGATACATTTCCGGATAAAACGGAGTGATCTTCATATCTCGTATATTCAGGAGATGCATCTTTCAATGATATATGTAATTTTTGTTTTTGCTGATTCAAAATATCAAAAATCGACACCCCTGTACCCCGTCATTACCGTCACGCGAAAAATTGAAGCTATTAAAGTTGTCCGTTTGTTACACAAAAATGAAACTTATAGATTTATATCAATGTTCCATGCTTGTGTCGAATAGAAACCAGGTCCACATTTGTCAAGTGCGTGGATAAATGATGATCACACTTACTCCGCTTATTTCTCGGCCAGAAATATGTGTTTTGAACTTTTGATAACAATTTATTTGAGACAAAAACTGCTGCGGGCATGTCAGTCGGTGTGAACTTATCAGTCGCTGGGCATCGTTCAATAAGATCTAGTGATCGTTCCTTCGTCCATTTTGATGACTTAAATATTCCATTGTCCGATATAACAACAAATTTGTCGAAAATGTCCAATTTAATGTCAGTTTGCATACCAAGCCAATAAAAAGAAACAAAATACGATGAATACGTATAGGTATCATGTCGATGACACATGCATGCAGCCATGGCGATTGGCGAACATCTACAAAGCCACATACCAAAAAATTAGATTTTGTATGTAGGCCTTCCTAGCTATAGATATGCAGGTAAATCTTCAAGGCCTACATAATTACTAACATTTAACACTATGCTGTAATAGTATATACACAAGACAGAAGTTATATTGTTCGCTTGGTTCAACTAGGATGTTTCATTATATTACACACTCACACCGTTGTAATGGTTTGCTAACAATAAAATCTTGAAATCAGTTAACGGTTATTCGTGAAATGGACTATAGGCCAAACCGGACGTAGTAAATTACCCAGTAGTTCTTCCGAGCACGTGGCCTTGTGTAAAATGTCAACAAGAACGTGAGGATGGACGACTTATCCAGGTCACCAATATTCGACAGTTTAGAAATGTCCGATTAAAGGATTTAGATACACCGACACAGGGAACTTTTGGCGTCAACTTGTGGCGGGGAGTACCGACTGAAAATATATGGTGAGGTAATAAGGCTAGCATTCATTGTTTAGATGAAAAATGTTGTGAAATAGATAGTTCTACACAGGGTATGGCATGCCGTGCGGCACTAGAAATGATGAATTTCTAGTGCCATCGGGTCTAGGTGATACAGGCTTTGTGATTTCTGGATAACAATTGTTTAATGGCAGTTTAATGTCTCTGTTTGCCCAATAATAGCTCGATGACAAGTATGAAACAATTTGTTGCCTTGAGCATGTCTTTGAATGGACTTAAACATTTTGGCAGAAAAAAAAAATTGACGTCAATTTTTCGAAAATTCAGAAAAAAATCACGTCACATAATTTTCATTTTTCTCAATTTGGTTATGCTTTAGGATCAATATAATACCACTTTATATAAAAAATTCCCAGATGTTGCAAATTTTTGAAAAAGGTGTGAAGATGCTACTGTTATAACTTATATTAATAAACGGTACCGGTAATGTACTGTACTAGTCTGTAGTCAGTGTTACGTACGGCAGACTTATTGTCTTATTCCATACTTTCTCATCAGGATTATCACCGTGAAAACCATTTTACCATCGCCGTGTGTCAGTGTTCTATCATTCGAAAAGTCAGCAATGCGAGAATTCGATCGCTTCCGTTCTGTCTAAATAATTTCTGGTCGCAGGTAATGACACCTTTGACAAAACTGTGTTCATAAATTAATTTTGTAGCTGTGTACGTAACATAGTACTCGCAAGTATAATCACAAATGAAGTAGATGCTTGATTCGTTCAAATTGTAATTTCTAAATTTGTTGCAAGAGTGAATCGTGGAATTATGAATTTGAACCCGAGTCACTAAACTTGGAGTCAACGGTCAAGAGTCAGTCTGCCATCGCCTGGGAATTGGCTATAATTGGTGAATTTGTTACATTCGCGGCCAAACAAGGCGTACCATGGTACATCCTACACCCGATAATGATCATGTACATATACTCACCTTGTATATCATAATGTAAGCAGTTTTTTTTTCTCGCCCAACGCGTGTGTTGTAGTTGGTAATTCGTGGAAATAATAATCCGAGGTGGCGATTTTCAACTTTGTTTGAATAGCATCACTTGCCTAACAACCGTATGTGAGCAACGTTGATTCTGATTGGTTAAGACAAACGCGATTATCCAATCGCTGCATATGTGGCATGGGAAGACGAGTTCAAAGTTCAAAGTGTGTGTCGGGGTCATGATATATTTTTAGAAACTTATTTTTCGTTTATCAGTATTGCAGATCCAATGCTCTCCCAGCGTCGAGTGCGTACACCCAGTACCAACTAAAGCCCACCGCTCCGTCCCTGCGGGGCGGAGCGTACGTGGGCTTATTAACATAGTAAACTCCAACGACACCATGACTATATATAACCATCTTACATACATACATCTATTCATAAACACCATTTCCTACTTAATATTAATATATATGACTATATATATAAACACCTTACATCCACCCATTTATTTATCAACACCAATTCCTACTTAATATTAACATAGTAAACTCAAAGGGCACCATGTCTATATATAAACATCTTACATCCACATATCTATTCATCAACACCAATTCCTATACTTAATATTAACACAGAAACTCAAATGACACCATATGGCTATATACACGCGGTTACATGGGGTGGGTTTAATAATCGGTGTATGTTTTGCCTGTATGATGTCTGGAAGACGCCATGGCATCGCCCGGATAATGTTTATAACATTTATTTCTAACATTGTATAGAGAATCTACATTGAGTCCCCAGTTTATAGCGGAATTTATAATACGAGTTCAGTGAATTGAGTCTGGGCGAGGCTTTGGCGAGGTCCACACCTAATTTACTGGACGAGTTTTGAAAATTCCGCTACAAACTGGGGGCGAGTTGTTGATTTTATTTATTACATGATCCAAAACCTCGATAAAACATACTTCAATAAAAAATGGGACGTGAACACTGACATCGGCTGCGATGACGTTTCACTTAACTATGCATTGTTTACCCGCGTAAAGAAATAGTCCCAGATTAAAAAAAAAGACTTTTTCATGCATTTAGTGACATACATTTAATGAATTAACTTTTCAAACTCTTCATTCGTTAGTGTTTTGTTTGAAAACTAATGGAAGCCGTGGTATTTGTAGACATAGAGTGCGGAATGTAAACAGACGACAAACCGGAATTCAAAGGTTACCTGGCACTATTTTCTGCTATGAAAAGAACGTTTAATATCACAATTTATAGAATGGATGTATTGAATGGAATAAGGGTAGGATCATAAACATATACATGCCATGCATGTTTCATGTGTCATCCAATAAACAATTAGTTAGTGTGTTAGTTTGTTAGATATATAGTTAGTTAGTTAGTTACCATCCCATCGAATCTTAACTTGAGGATTATAATTGATGACATTCGGAATTGTTCACTGATATTCAGTTGCAAGCTTCATATTTGTAACTGGCCATTAGGCTACGTTCATACGCTGGCAAGTTTGCACGGTATGTTTTTGCAGGCATTTCGTCATATAAAACCACATGGTGACATAATATGAACGGAAACGTGCACATAACATGCATCTTTACTAAAGCGAAAGACATGAGCCGTAACATTTATCTAATTCCAATTGTAACAGTGCTATTGGAATTTGCCTTCAAATACCTGTATGATTTATTCTTGTGAGATAATTGCATGATATTTACAGGCAAATTCCGGTAGCATCGTTACTAGTGGAACTACGGATATTTTACTTCGCACGTAGTTAGCTGTGGCACATAATTCCACAGATGCACTTTATATGCTCGTTTCCGTTCATATTATGGCACCATATCGTTTTCTACGACAAAATGCCTGCAAACCATACCGTGCAAACTTGCCAGTGTATGAACGTACCCTTAGGTAACAGCATAATATTGTGATATCATTGTATTGTGATATCATTGTATTGTGATATCATTGTATTGAGATATCATTGTATTGCAACAAACACGTTGCGTTATTTGAGAACATAAAACATAATTATTTCTTGCAAGGTGTTGGTGTTTGTAAGATGCATTTCGAAGCCATTATATTATGTGCTGCTAATAACAAACACATGGACATTCTTTCAGCTGGATGTTCGGTGATATTGGATGCCGTATCAGTGGATTTGTGTCCCATGTGACTGTCTTATCTACGTTGTGCACATATGTAGCCATTAGCATGTATCGCTATGCGGTGATGTGCAAGCCATCGTTCGGTGAGTTATTTTGACACTAGCTATAGAATAATTTGTTTCACGTGGATGATCATAGGAAATGGTGGTTCTTACATTGGAAAAAGAGCATATGACATAACTGGTATTTCAATTTCAAAATCCAAAAGAAATCCAACTTTTCACTGCACACAACTGATCTAATACGATCGACATAACTCATTTGAAGTTTTGTAAATCTGCGCTATGCATAAACAGGAAATATTCTAACCATGCACCCCGAGCAGAGCTTGGCAGATTTCCACTGGTCAATGAAGCGATAACAATATTTTGAGATATATGAAAAGGGTTGCAGTACCCCTTTAAAGATATGTATACGATGGAGCCCTATTTAATTCATGGGAAGAACATTGAAATGAAATGGAAGTTTAGCAAACTCCGAGTACAGTGATGCCCTAAATAATCGACTCCTTAAACAGCAGAATTATGGGTATAATTTTTTTAGGATTTAGTCGGAAATATGGCTTGTTGCCATTCACCGGGAAGCTCTCAGTGGGAGTTGTCCGGTGAATGGCAACAAGCCATATTTCGGACTAAATCCTGAAAATTACCCATAATTCAGCTGTGGTTAAGGAGTCGATTATTTATGGCATTAATGTAGGTAACCACATACTTGACGTCTAAAAGGTGTGACAAACTTCCATATGAGAAATGGGTTTGCAAAATATGTAACCAGACAACAATTGAAACGGACGAACACTTTATTATGACATGTTCATTTTATAATAAATCACGAGAAACATTCTTTGACGAAATACAAACAATGGTTCCTGCTTTCGGTGCTATGAAGCATGAGTATAAATTTCTGTTCCTAATGAAAAATGAACAAATTGATGTTTCCAAATTAGTCTGTAACCTGGTCCGGCGTTTTTTCAGGGAGCGATAGAAGAAATCGATTTCTTTCATATTGTATAATTTTGTCATATATTTGTGTAATGAATATATATTGCATATGGCCTTTGCCCCATGTGGATGTATTATGTCACAATACTGATCTTATCAATGGCGATGAAATACTTACACAATGGCGGTGAAATACTAACACAATGGCGATGAAATACTTATATATTCTCAGACTGCGGTACATTCAATTTATTTTCGTGCTACAATTTAAATCAAATGGCGGTTTGCGCTCCAAAATACACCTAATATTATTCGCTTTTGAATTTCTCCCGGTGCCGAAATAGGTCCATAAATAATTGATGTACCTTTCTACGGGCACTATAATCCCAGCAATACGCATTGATGTTATAACAATACGACATTGAACCCGGTGGTTCGTTCCAAAGCAAACATAGGCCATGTGCATGGCTGAAACAAAAAAGAGCTTTCCGTGTTAGTCTATTCCTGATATGTTGGGGATAAAGAAGCGTTTATTTCACTTCTGTGCGAACATTTGAGAACAGCTGGAATTTTTTTCAGAACAGGTGACAATTACACCATAACCGGGGTTTAAAGCTTAACCGGTGGTAGCGATTACATAGAAATATCCTCAGCCGGGGGAGGGGGGTGATGATTACACAGAAATATCCTTAACCCGGGGGTGACGATTACATAGAAATATCATTAACTGCGGGGGGGGGGGGGGGTTCACGATTACACAGAATTATCCTTAACCGGGGGTGATAATTACACCTTAAACGGGGGAGACGATTATCTTAACCGGTGTGACGATTACATAGAAATATCATTAACTGCGGGGGGGGGGTTTCACGATTACACAGAATTATCCCTAACCGGGGGTGATAATTACACCTTAAACGGGGGAGACGATTATCTTAACCGGTGTGACGATTACATAGAAATATCATTAGCCGCGGGGGGGGGGGGGGTGACGATTATCTTAACCGGGGGGAGTGACGGTTACATAGAAATATCATTAACCGGATGGGGTTGACGATTACATAGAAATATCCTTAACCGGTGGTCGGGGTGACGATTGCATAGACATATCCTTAACCAGGTGGGGGTGATTACATAGAAATTAAATATCCTTAACCGGGGGGGGGGGGGGTAGAGGTGACGATTACATAGCCATTGATAGTTATTCTGATTAACAGATGCCAACTAATGTTAGAATTGTATTCGAAATGAATATCCTGAGTTAATCGGATTAGTGATAATCCACTGTAGAACGGACTTTTGACTAAATAACGGATTTGTCTGAAACAGTTCATAACAAGTGATCAACTTTGGCCGTAATTATTCTCTCAGGTGCCTAATAATAGCGTCAGCACGCGTATTAATTTTGGAGAAAATTCACTATTATTTGGCATTGGCATCACTTTTATTAATTTCAGCATAAATCACCACCCGTCACTTGTTATTAGGCCATCATGATTATTATGCAGTTGAGAGTAGTCTTTATAATCATTTCGTCGGGTTTTTTTAATTTTCTGAATATCTCCGTTATTTAGTCGATATACTAACCCTGTTCAAAATAACGTGATGTGAAACACCCCGGTATGGTGATTAAATAGAAATTGAGAAAAATCTTGTTCAATGTAGTCATTTTCAGAATTATTATATCCGAACAGATAACACAACAGTCATTCTTATATATTAATTAAATGCAGTGACTCTCGATGGCGAAATCGTTTTCGTTACTTTCTCGCCGATAGATGCGTCCCGAATCAAGTAGTAAATATTTACAGTTTAGCGTTGTTCAAACAATGTTTTCTATGGAGTGAGATGCTCGATTTGCTTCAAATTTTCGGCAATGTTAATAGATTGTTGTATTTCTCGAGTTGGCATAGCGCCCGAGTACTATAACTTATTAGTTTCACGGACCCGAACAAGTATATTATATGTCTTTAAATATGGATACTCATTTAGAAATTCAATCGGAAACATCGCTGTCACCTGTTACTCAGATTGAATATATAGTT
Organism: Siphonodentalium dalli; assembly: GCA_032622095.1. Lineage (NCBI taxonomy): Eukaryota > Metazoa > Mollusca > Scaphopoda > Gadilida > Siphonodentaliidae > Siphonodentalium > Siphonodentalium dalli. The sequence goes on along the minus strand of CP136069.1, from coordinate 36,763,365 downwards.
AAAGTGGTATGAAACACTTCGCTGGGCTGTTAAAAACCGAATAACGCTTAATCATACATAAATTTGATACCCATATAGTCAGGAAATAGCGTCATTGTTATAAATGAATTACACGCGTTGACTATTATCTGGTGCAGGACGTTTCGGCACCTGGACGTTTCGGGCTAGCATCACCAAATTCATTCACACTCTGGGAACCTCATTCTGCTGATGTGTAAGCAGAATGAGGTCCCCATATGGCGAATTTGGTGATGCTAGCCCGCTAGGGGGGTAGCATCACTAAATTCACCCTCTGTGGACATGCAAATGACAGACACCTTATGTCAAGGCTTGAATGCGTCCCGAATAATATAGTAGTTATTTACATTTGTGTGTAGTTCAACCGCTGTGTTCTTTGAAATGGTACAGTCGATGTGGTTGTAATTGTAAATAATATTATTGTTACATTTTTCTAGTGGAGATAGTGTTTGGATATTAACTTATCGATACTATTCACCGAATTAAGTCCTTAAATGGGGACTGTACACTAAATCCGGCCACTTATTGGAATAATCTACTTTTATACTTGTTTCGCCCAGGACGTAACTGAACCTCGCCAAGGTTGTGTAATGTTTTATTTCAACCTGGAAATATAGAAAATGACAAATCTTAGAACAGAGTGCCTAGAAAACTACATGTAGAACACAAAACATCAGCGACCATACAGATGCGACATATGAACTATACCAGACATTGCTATTACGCATTGAGAATTTGAGAAGCGCCAGATCTCACACACATAAGGACTAAATATTCCGGACAAAATCAATGATGCAGTAATCCATATACGTGTGACATACACAATAATAATAATGAAATTATGTTGATAACCAATGATAACAAATGCACGAAGAGAAATATTTGGATGGTTGTACAAATGTGTCCGATGTGGAATAAAGTTCACATGCGGGGTTTGGGTTGATTGGCAAAGTATAAATTATGTTTATCACACAGCTCCGGTGAATGCGTGGTGACGTCATACTTTTTGTCACCGAAAGATACAACTCAACAGTACATACTCGCGAACAGTGTTTGCACTCGCGAACAGTGTTTGCAATATGGGCCTACGTACACATTGGCGGGATCTGTTTATTCATTCCAATCACACGTGAATGTTCAGTTTTTGCACATTAATACAGGCAATCCGATTACCAATGTCATGTAACAAAGTAGATCCATTGGATCTTACCATCATGGCTGACGCCATGTAAGATCCATCTTGCCCTTAAAACAACATAGGCGACTATGATTCCTATAAAAGTAACAATTAGGACCAACGCACATGTATTTATCAACTAAATACTAATACAAGTGTGAAACCATCCACTCACCTACGTGTCGTTTATCCTTAAAATCCGACAAATAATAGAACGTAAACACTGACATGTCGTGTGTTCGTCGATCATTGCATGTGACACATCATTTCATGAATTCCCCTGTGAGTTCCCCCGGAATCCCCGTGCACGCGGCAAGGTAATCACATGCGTTCACATTGAGTGTACAATTCAGGTAGCCTGATACAATTCAAGGTGAGGGTAACTACAATCTGCGCATGCGTGTAGTTTTTACAACTAACTGATTTCAATTTGTTACACATGCGTACTGATAACTTCCTGATACAGTCATGTGGGTTGCAGAATCATGTTCGGTGACATTCCCATGCGCGATTAGTGCACGAGACGCACGTAGTCATGTGATATGTTAGCTCCTCCTGCTTCGGCCATTTAACCACGTTTTGTCAACATGTTTTCCGACTGGATTTTTGGATTAAATAATTACGGAATTATACACACGTTCTGGTAGGTCTAAAGCAAAACAGGACATTGTATTCTATTAACAACATGGTTTATTCTATATATATTAGCACAAAAGGTAAGAATGCAAGATGTCAGCCAATAAGCGTCTTGTTCGGTCGGTGTCTAGTTCTGTTCTCCTCTTCTTGGTAGCTGGTAGTGACGTCACATCCTCGGGTGCACTCGAACCGGTACTCTTCGGGACCTAAAACCGCTACATTCCCCCAAGCTTTGAAAAGAAGGCCCTGTTGGAGGGGGTTGAAGAATTCGTCCATCCATCGTCATTAGTCAGTCCAAGTTCCAACAAGACTTCTGTTACGTCATAGGCCTCCGTGGGCTCGGTTGCAGAGTCTTGTAGTCGACGCATTGGATCCTGAACATCGGATGACTGACGAACACTTGTAACTTGGTCGAGGAAGGCACCGTCATATGGATGGCTGGCAGAGTGGAATTTCTCAGCATCTCGTATCATCCAACTACCATTTTCTGTCATATCTGGTAATGTCTTCGCCATTGTATCGGTCAAATGATTGTCTGGCCAGCTTGTTTACACCGCCCAATGTCTTGGCTCCATTGGGTGACCAGTTAAGTTTTTGATCCGGAACGCCTGTTGTAGTTAGCGTAAGTTCCTTCTGTAGAGGCATATACATTGTAGAGGTGGTCTGCACTATGTATAATCTGGCCATGGTGAATAGCTGCTGACATTCACTTCTTGGTCCACTCGACCGATAACCATTGACTGGGTTCTGCGTGTTATGCTTCGTGGAATATGTACATCAATGCAGAGTGAAAGAGAAACCGGGGCCCGGCATTATCAGTACAACATACAAATGGTGGTTCAATGTCGGTGTAGTATATCAGCTGGCCCGATATCCATTACCGACAACGCAACCCCAATGTTGGATTCACTCATTGCTGCATTAACTGTGAACATCATTTAAACGTTGCGAACAAGCATATGATTATGTTCAGTGAGTCATGGAGGTACATTTCCATACTAGAACCCGCATCATTCTGGCGACAAGTAATGGTCTTAATAGTTTGCCATGGGGTCTGATGCTACTCTGATCTCTTCATTGTAGTTGGTAATTGCGATCCACGTCTGATTCGGACTCACTTGCCACCAGGATCCCAAGGCCATTGATCTGGAGAGCCTGTTTTATTTCGGAGCCAGGTGTGATCCATTGGATTCTGGCTTGGGTTCTCCCTGTATGTTTGGTCTGTTCTTATTACATGTATGTAACCTGTACTTAGTTTGGAGATACATGTAGACCTTTCTGGACTGTCCTCAATTATCTGTGGCATTCTGTAGACTCCATGCAGGTCAATCGGAACGCCGTATGCATCTTGTGACAATCTCTGGTCAAGATTAACAAAATGCTGATCTGATGCTACATTGTCAAATTGAGGCGGTTTTGTACCCACCACGTCGCTGTCTTTGTGCTCATCAGGTGGTTTATTCTGGCACTGCTCCTCATGTTGACCATTGGATATTGGCAGGGTACAGCGACTATCTTCTGGATTGCCATTTGTTGTAAATAGGTTCTTACATAATTTATAGTTCGGCTGGCCGCATACATGTAGGATTGGTGACAACACATCATTCACGATGATGGGAGGCCTTAGATACATTGGATGTTCATCTGGCAGTCCATCGTCTAAGAAAGATGGCCTGTTCATTTGTCCCACCGTTTTATCAGAAGAGTCAAAGGAAACCGGACTTAGAACTGTTGACACAGCATCTAAGACATCAGCGGGCGACTCCAGAACTGTTGGAACAGCATCTGAGATGTTAACGTCTGATTCCAGGACTGCCGAATCAGCATCAGAGAAGCCTGATGTGATCGAATATATGGTAGAGTCAAAGCCAATTTTCTCGAATTCAATGAAGGATGTATCGCCATCGGATGTCAAAGAATCAAACTGTGTGAGAAGAGGGATCTGGGCGTCTCTCAGGTCGCCTCTGTCTCCACCTGGCCATCCTTGCTGCTGAAGCAGAACTGCATCCTCTTCATCTTCTGAATAATCTATTGAACTCAGCTCCAGAGAAACGCTATCGTCCCATTCTAGAATGATATCATACATCGGCGACTCTTCATCTTGTAAGAAGCTTGTGTTGGCATCGTGGTTGATATATGTCTCATCCGGCGATAGTGGTTTATGCTGAACTGCATTTCCTGAATAGAATGCATACTCATCTGGGGTCAGGAGTTGCATGTCTATTTCAGACTGTACCTTCGGCAGTTTGTCGGACAAGGTTGTCAGTTCCTGCACCAGTGTCCCTGGTTCTTCACTGTTGGTAAATGGCCCAGACGCAGAATCATTTACCTCCAATGCTAAAGCGGGTGTCGGCCTAATAGGAGGACTCGTGGTTGTTGGAGCTTCAGTCTTCAACTCAGAGCTGGAAAACATCAAAGTTGGACCCAGAGACTCGGATATGGATGTCAACGTTTCTGCTAATGGCGATATTGGGACATCATAGTCTCGGAAATCGAGACGGGGAGGATCCCTGTGCATTGCAGAAGACCCGGGAAACCATTCTTCTGAGGGTGGATCACTCTGCGCCGAAGAAGTTTGTCGAGAATCTTTGCCGACCTGGAGCTTTGTGACTATATTATTGTCAGCTACTTCTTCCCCAACTAATTCAATTGGGCTGCCCTCTACTCTCTTATTTCCATGTGCCGACTTGATGGCTATTGTTGACGGCTGATTGTCCAGGACTGCCGTTTTGGATGCCATCTTTTCTAATAATCCGCCTTGTAGCAACTTTTTGACAAGTACGTCAGATTGTTTGGATGCTGGCTGGTTGTAGGCCACTTGCCCTGCCATAGTGTCTTCTGATGTGTTGACCGTTTGATTATGATGGCAATCTGCAGGAACACTGTCGGTCTCTCTGGGACTCGTACATAATGGTTGGTCATGTGCGGCCATTCTGGATGCCATCTTTGTTTTCTCATCTCTGGCTCGCACCATGTGAACATCCAGGATATTCGCAGGGATAATCGCATCTGCTTCTTCATCAGAATGTAACTCTTCATCGCTTACCATTTGAGCTAAAGACGATAATGATTCTTTAACCTCAAGATCTCGGGAATCGAGACTGGGAGGATCCCTCTGCGTCGCAGACTTGGGAGGCATTTCTTCTGAGGGCGATAATGGAACCTCAAAATCTCGGGAATCAAGACGGGGATGATCCCTCTGTGCCAAAGAAGTTCGTAAGACTTTAATGTTGCTAGCCACCTCTTCCCTATCTAAATCCATTGGACTGCCCCTTGCTCTCTCACACCCATGTGTCGAGTCCGTGGTTATCGTCCCCGATTGGGTGTCCATGGCAGCCATTTTGGATGCCATCTTTTCTGTCAATTGATTTGAAGGAATAGTAATATGTGTCACCAGTGTATGGGATATCCACTTGAAATTTGCATATTGGGCTCCAAAAGTGAAAAATTTCAGTTCACGTAAGGTGGACGCCAAGCCATACAGTCTTCGACTTCCAAAATAGCCCTTCTTAGCATAGTCTTCAATCAATTCTCGTACTTCATTCGCAACCCTGATTGATTCTTGCAGCTCGACTCGGAAATAACTTCTCAGCCTTTGGGGGATCATTTTCTTCATGGTAGAATCATCATCTTCCCCTTTAGTGGAATTCCTGTATATATTTTGGAACTTCGCTTGGACCAAACGGACAACGGAATGGGTCTCTCGCCATGCTTCTTTTGCCTTATCTCCAGATTGACGGATTTTCGCGAGCTTGGTATTAGCTTCTTGGAATTTCATCGGCTGATCACGTTGACGCAGGTCTCTATGTAAGTGCATCATCTCAAAAATATAATCTCTGTAATAATCGTTTAGAATATTGTCCTTCTCAGTTTCTAGTTCTTTTAGAAAGCAAACTACATTGTATAGGACTGGACAGCCAATATGTTGGGCGTGTATATAAGCATCATAAGCATGCACAAAGTCCTGCACCTCACTCCGAAGACCGTGTGTCTCTTCCTGCTCTTTGGTAAAACACTTTTGCTGATCAACAAACTTTCTGTCTGCTAGCTCTGCTTCCATTTCATGTCTCCAGTTCTTGTTTTCTTGTTCGGGATTGGTGGGATATATCACACCTGGTGAATAATAACCTGGAGTTCGACCTGGGCATGAGCTAGACTCGGCCGATGGGCTACATGAGCTCGACGATGAGCTCCATGAATATGGATGTGGGTTAACGCCATACATGGGAGTTTGGCCTGGTAGGTTTTGACCTTGATTAGCACTGGACATCTTAATTGAACCCGAACCTAAATAAATCAGGCGTAACAGGCTTATCAATTAATTTATTCTAGTCTGACCAATCAAGCGTCACGGTATGTAAATACCCAATTTCAAGCGTTTCAGAGTATGATTGGCAAATCAATTGATTAGTGCACTAGCAATAGTGCAATACTACAAGTGATTTGCCCTCTAAACTTCTGAAAACTTTGTAGGTACTTTTATATAATTTATATCAATTTAAATCAATACACAACGGAAATAAACAATTGAATATTCCAACAAGCAATCTGAGCAGCTATCTTATAAATAACTAATATATAATGGACTTTCAACAGGAATGACTGAACACAAACCGAGGTTCCAAACAATCATTCCCAGCAAATCTGCATCAGGAAAATACACAACAGGGCTCAGAAAACTTAAGCAATATTCCTAAGAGAACAAAAAATAATGGAAATAAATATACCTATTCTGACTGACACACACTAAACATGACAATTATTGCACAGAGAATACATAACTTATACTATTTAATACCAAGCAATTAATTTAATACTGTGCAAATGTGTATCAGAAATTCACCAAAATTAATACATATCATCAGTGTCTCCAAAGTAAATTTAACTTGTACAGAGAACCTGATCACAGTAACAAAAAATATATGAAACAAAAACCAATTACATTTAAGTTAATCAGCTCTGAAAGTAAACATAACTTATATTGGCAAGCTGATTGCGAAACTATTGGTAGATAAATTGAATCGATGTGTATCAATTTAACTACAAGATATAGGCTGGCTTAATCCAGACCGTTTCTTATGATAAGAGTAATCTCCCTGGAAGAACGGCAGGATTATGTAAAAAAGTATTGAACGGTTATGCCCGCATCAATTTCTAACTTTGAAGTTGATCATTGAATGAACAAGAAATATAGATTCTGTTAACACAATGAAATATGTATTCAGTCAGCGAGTTATGGAAAAGAACTTAATAGAAGAAGTTGTATATATGGGAACTATGAACCAATTCAGAAATATATGGAAAATGCCTACTCGAAATACTACAAAAATATAACTTTATCTGATAGGCTAAACACAAATAATTAATTCATTCATCAAAAATAACCACATACAAAATACTAATGAAAAAATATGCATATATCATAGATGTGTATATAATTTATTGAAGAATAAATCAGGGTCTCATAAGTTAATAAACTTATGCTGAGAAACTGATCACATTGACATTAGAAATATAATAAATCAGTGTCTCACAAGTACATATACTCATACAGAGAAACTAATCACAATGACATGAAAATATATAAATAAATGCAAAACTACAATAAATTATTACCCAAATTTGAATTAAACGAGAAAACTCGCCTTAATTTATCAAAAGATGTGGAACTCTAAGTTTTTATCCAAATTCGAATTAAACGAGACAACTCGCGTTAGTTCAGGTGGTTAGTTAATCAAAATCTCTGATTCAAATGTCACATGGAGTGAAACTCATGTGGAGCTGTGTCTTATCCTTGTGGACCGTCCAATACAAACTCTAATATTTGACATCAGATAGAACAAGTTTCATGCTGATTTTACAAGAATTTCCTTTCAGTTGAATACTGGTTGAGCTGGATTAATTAATATGTTTATACTGGAAACTGTTCAATTTAGTATATGAGCTGTTGAAGTTGATCAAATTACTGTCCAATTTTAACTCTGGATATGTTGATATCTGCATAAGGATGAACATGTGATTTTCAGGCTGCTTGGTTATCCATATTCAAATTAAACGAGTGGCTCGCGTTAATATATTAAAAGTCAAGAGCATGAAAATCATGTTGAGTCAACATTGAGAAATGTTGATGTCCAATTTAAACTCAGATATCTGACATCAAGTTGAACAAGAAATTTTATTTCAGTTGAATCGTGGTTGAGCTGATATAATGAAAATTGTCCAATTTATTGAGAACTGGCAAATGTTATATTTTCACCACTGGTATTTCAATGGTATGGCATCTAAATTGGTTTGATGGATGGAACAGAACTATTTAGTTGGTTGTCACTTGTATTCATGTTGACTATTGATGAGTTGTGGCATGTTCAAATCAGTTGGCAGATTGAACTACATTGTGATTGACCTTTTGTGTAAAAATTAGGTAAGTTTATCTGACCGTAATTCTGTTGACACTGGGCAGCGAAGTTGTTCAAACCCCTTCCTCTCTCCCCTGTCTTCAAAAACTGGCCAGCTAGCTGTGGTGAAGAATTGATGTCCGGAAACTATTTTACGTGTGGTCTATTTTTAGACCACCGCGGTGATTTTGTAGCAAACTGACGCACAATTTGCCACAAATGTCGAATTTAGACATTTCAACATGTTGTCAGCAATGTCCATCAGTTAGAATAAGAAATATATATATTTAGCAGCATTTTTACAGTTGAAATATAACCGAACACTGAATGTATAATCTTCAGGAACGGAAAAACATGACGAAAATGGCAGAAATTTACAAGTCATTTTTTAGACAGTTTTACACATCAAAATACTCTTCTCCGCGTGGATCCGTGGTTACTTCGTCGCCAATAAAGCAAAACAGGACATTGTATTCTATTAACAACATGGTTTATTCTATATATATTAGCACAAAAGGTAAGAATGCAAGATGTCAGCCAATAAGCGTCTTGTTCGGTCGGTGTCTAGTTCTGTTCTCCTCTTCTTGGTAGCTGGTAGTGACGTCACATCCTCGGGTGCACTCGAACCGGATAACCGGTACTCTTCGGGACCTAAAACCGCTACAGGTCTCAGAGTTAATATAAATTGCAATAATGTTAACATTAATGACTGTGTTAGTTGATTCTTAAAATTAAGTGTATTTAAAAAAAATAGATAGTCGTCTAAGCTGAAAGAACACTAGCGCTACGACCTGTATGGCTTAACTTAAGCCATATTACCAGGTCGTACTAAGACTAGTAACAAAGCTGCCGCCAAATAGAAACAGTAGTAAAAAATTGGTCTCTGCCAGCGACGCTCACGACAAGGCGTCATCGCACGACACACTCTGATTAGGAAGACGAAGCAAAGTCCGACACAAACGAGTTCAGTCATCCTAACATTCGCATGTTTAAAATATACATAAATTACAAACCCGTCACAATTCCAATTCGAATGACCTATCGCCTCACGATACAATACTCAATAGAATATATGCAACAAATGAATGAATTTGAGCCATGGATGAGTGTAAAATACACTCATGCGATCTCCGAACGATGCAAACAATATGGTAATTATAATGAAAATGAATTTATGAATTACCTTGTTGTTTGCTTTGTTTATTGAGTATATTTTGCACACACCCATGGCTCAAATTCATTATTTGTTACATACATGTACATTCTGTTGAACATAAAAGGAGATGGTCCCATAAATGGCCGGATTTAGTGTACAGTCCCCCTTTAATATGTCTTTAACCGTAAACCCCGATTATATATTGTTTTATATCTAATCATTGGCGTATTGTCTGTTTCAGCAATATCACTACGAAGGATGAGTAAGGTCCGAGCAATCATTGCCAGCATATGGATCTACTCGATATTCTGGGCCATGATGCCCTTCTTGAATTGGGGCCGATATACACTCGAGCCGATTGGGACTACGTGTAGTGTAGACTGGCACGGAGAAAGTTCCTGGGCCAACTCTTACGTTATTTGCATCGTATTCTTCATTATATTCCTGCCGCTGTGTATCATGGCTTACTGGTAGGTATATGACTAAAGAAACATAACTCTATTTATCAGATAATTAGCTCCTAAATCCGGCCTCCTGTTTTTAGTAGAACAAACGTGTATTATCGGAACGCACTTTGACGTAATAGCTTAGCGGATTATTATCGATGTCAATGTCGGAACTCTCTTAATTAGACTATAATTATGATATTCAATTTGTGGGTTATTTAGTGTTGACTGTGAGATAAACCTGGGTGATAACGGTGGTTGAACAATGTTGTCAACATGAAAAGACACATTTAAAATTAAACTATTCTTTTTTTGAAGGTGTCTTTCCTTCCTCTTCGGTTGTGACAAGAAAATCAATATAATTTTTTTTAATACCAGCCGTTTCAAGATCTTTTTGCCTTGCTTACATGTAATTATGTGATAAAATGGATCGCAAATTCTTCGCAACTCTGTGCGAAATTTATTAACCGAATCCACTACATTGAGATCCTCTATATCTGGAACAATGACCATCGAACGCGCTCTCTCTATATATGATATAACGACCATCGCAATCACTCTCTGTATCTGATATAATGACCATCATCGCATGCACTTCCTCTATATATGATATAATGACCATCGCATGCACTCTCTGTATCTGATATAATGACCATCGCATGCACTCTCTCTATAAATGATAATATGATCGTACGTGACACGTAATGGAGCAACCACCAAGTTGATCATTAAGTTCAATGTTACAATAATTATAGGATGTTCCGTACAGGGTACTTCATGTGCTACACCACTCGGAGAAATGTCTGTGTCATCACACAAATACCATGCTAGAACTTGGATTGATATATTCGTAATCGTATATAGTAACCAATAGCCGGGTTACCACCGTAGTAACGGACATTGCCCATATAGTGAACTATTCAAACCCAGCATTAAAATCATGGTTATGATCAGTCCAAACATATGAGTAAAGTTCGAACATAAGATAATAGCTGAGAACCTGGTGTGAATTGAACTGTGGTGGGGCCTCAAGCATATCTACCCCTGCACGTCAGAACAAAATTATGCCATGAAATGGCATAATTAGCTTGAGGATGGAAGTGAACCATCATCCCACAGCGAAATCAACCAGGCCTGTTGGGTTTGAATAGTTCGCTAGATGGGCAATGTCAGGTACTACGGTAGTAACCCAGCTATTGGTGACTATATACGATTACGAATATATCAATTCAAGTTATAACATGGTATTTTAGTGTGATGACAGACATTTATCCGAGTGGTGTAGCACATGTAGTACCCTGTATATATACATATATATATCACAGCAGAAGTTTCCTTAGAATTAATGGATGGAAATGGAATGCCTTTAATATTTGTATTATTTGAGTCGGACATAGATTACCTTAGCTGCAGGCAATCAATGCAATACATGTAAACTATGTAGAAAAAGAAATTATTGAATGAAGTGTAGTGAATATGATGCGTCACTTTAATATTTGAGTCGGACATAGCTTACCTTACCTGAAGGCAATCAATGCAATAAGTGATGTAGAAACAGAAATTATTGAATGAAGTGTAATGAATATGAAGCGTCATTTTAATGCAATATCGATTGGGTGGAAGAGAAATGTCACTTTAATAGTTAACGATGATATACATATAGAATTATAGATTATCCCCATTGAAGACGATCAATGCAATGAACAGTGTAGAAATGGAGAAAATGTTGCCTGAATGAATCAATGTGTGAACATAAAGTCTCACTTTAATGAAATATTGAGATGATGGAATCAACGATGAATTTGCAATTTCTTTAATGATGAAATTGGTTTACATATACATGTATATGCAGCTGAAAATGTGAATTGACTGAAATGTAATTATCAAAGTGTCAATGGCACTGTAGCTAACGTGGAAAGGGAATAATTTCATGTGTTACAGTTAATGGAGCAATTAGGAATGTTGAAAGGCCTAGTTATGCAAAGATTAAAATCAAAGATGGCCACGACAGCCATGTTTTTTGGCAAATGACCCAAAAAAGACTCCTTCCTATTTACATGTCATTGTTAACATCCCTCACAAATTTCATGATGATCCGACAAAAGATACGACATGTAGCCCGTGTCAAAGGATTTAGTTGTGTAAAGAGTAAAATACAAGATGGCTGGTTTTTTGGTTGAATTTAAAATGAATCTTTTCCCATCTACATGTAATTGTTAACATCCATGACAAATCTCATGATGATTGGACCAAAGATTCGACTTGTAGCCCTTGACAAAGAATTTAGTCATGCAAAGAGTATAATCCAAGATGGCTGCTGGCGGCCATATTTTTGGCCGAACAACCCCAAAATTACTCGTTTCCCATCTACATGTCAATTTTAACATCCATGACAAATGTAATGAAAGTGTCAATGACACTGTAGCTCAACTTAGTAGGGGAATGATTTAATGGTTGACAGTAAATGGAGTAATAGGAAAGGTGCTAATTGAAATGTCTAAGTAAGACTAGATGTACATGTCAATATCAACATTCATGACAGGTTTCATAATGATCGGATCAGGGATGTGGTGATTATGGTGTGCCAAAGGATTTATTGATGCAAAGAGTAAATTCTAAAATGGCCAATGGCAGCCATGTTTTTTTCCGAACTACCCCAAAATGAACTGTTCCCATCTACAGCCTTTACAAATCTCATAATGATCTGATCAAAGGTACGACCTGTAGCCTGTGCCAATGGATTTAGTCATGCAAAGAGTAAAATCCAAGATGGCTGCTGGCGGCCATGTTTTTCGGCTGAACGACCCCAAAATAACTCGTTTCCCATCTACATGTCATTGTTAACATCCATGACAAATTTCATGAAGTTCCGACCAAAGCTACGACCTGTAGCCCGCACCAAAGGATTTAGTCATGCAAAGAGTAAAATCCAATATGGCTGCTGGCGGACATGTTTTTTAGACAAATGACCCCAAAAACACTCGTTCCCATCTACATGTTAATATTAACATCCATGACAAATTTCATGATTATCAGACGAACAGTACGACCTGTAGCCCGCGCCATTGGATTGAATTTTGAAATCCAAGATAGCCGCCAGCAGCCATGTTTTTTGGCCAGATGACCCCAAAATGACTCGTTCCCATCTACATGTCAATATCAACATTCATGACAAATTTAATAAAGATCAGACCAAAGGTACGACCTGTAGCCCGCGCCAAAGGATTTAGTCATGCAAAGAGTAAAATCCAAGATGGCTGCTGGCGGCCATGTTTTTTGGCCGAACGACCCAAAAATCACTCGTTCCCATCTACATGTCATTGTTAACATCCATGACAAATTTCATGAAGTTCTGACCAAAGCTACAACCTGTAGCCCGCAACAAAGAATTTAGTCATGCAAAGAGTAAAATCCAAGATGGCTGCTGGCGGCCATGATGTTTGGCTGAACGACCCCAAAATCACTCGTTCCCATCTACATGTCAATATTAACATCCATGACAAATTTCATGATAAGACGAACAGCACGACCTGTAGCCCGCGCCAATGGATTGAATTTTGAAATCCAAGATGGCCACCAGCGGCCATTCGTTCTCATCTACATGTCAAGGTCAACATTCGTGACAAATTTCATAAAGATCAGACCAAAGGTACAACCTGTAGCCCGCGCCAAAGGAATTTGTTGAGGGACACACGCACACACGGACGACGGACGCCAGACCATGGCAATAGCTCAAACTTACAAAGTAAGTTGAGCTAATAATGATCCGACAAAAGATACGACCTGTGGCCCGTGCTAATGGATTGAATTTTGAAATCCAAGATGACCACTGACGGCCATGTTTTTTGGTCAAACGACCCCAAAATGACTCGTTCCCATCTACATTGTACATGTCAATAGCCATGACAAATATCATAATGATCTGACCAAAGGTACGAACTAGAGCCTGTGCCGAAGGATTTAGTCATGAAAAGAATAAAATCCAAGATGACCACTGATGGCCATGTTTTTTGGTCGAACTACCCCAAAATGACTCATTCCCATCAGCCTGTCATTATTAACATCAATGACAAATTTCATGATAATCAGACGAACAGTACGACATGAAGACCACGCCAATCGATTTAATTTTGAAATCAAAGATGGCTGCCAGCGGCCATGTTTTTTGGCCAAATTACCCCAAAATGACTCATTCCCATCTACATGTCAATATCAACATTCATGACAAATTTAATAAAGATCAGACCAAAGGTACGACCTGTAGCCCGCGCCAAAGGATTTAGTCATGCAAAGAGTAAAATCCAAGATGGTTGCTGGCGGCCATGTCTTTTGACCGAATGACCCCAAAAGGACTCGTTCCCATTTACATGTCAAGGTCAACAGCCATGACAAATTTCATGAAGATCCGACCAAAGCTACGACCTGTAGCCCGCGCCGAAGGATTTAGTCATGCAAAGAGTAAAATCCAAGATGGCTACTGGTGGCCATATTTTTTGGCCTAACGACCCCAAAATAACTCGTTGCCATCTACATGTCAATATTAACATCTATGACAAATTTCATGATAATCAGACGAACAGTACGACCTGTAGACCGCGCCAATCTATTTAATTTTGAAATCAAAGATGGCTGCCAGCCGCCATGTTTTTTGGCCAAATTACCCCAAAATGACTCATTCCCATCTACATGTCAACATTCATGACAAATTTCATAATAATCTGACCAATGTTAGTACCTGTAGCCTGTGCCAAAGGATTTAGTCATGCAAAGAGTAAAATCCAAGATGGCTGCTGGCGGCCATGTCTTTTGACCGAATGACCCCAAAAGGACTCGTTCCCATTTACATGTCAAGATCAACAGCCATGACAAATTTCATGAAGATCCGACCAAAGCTACGACCTGTAGCCCGCGCCAAGGATTTAGTCATGCAAAGATTAAAATCCAAGATGCTCATGACGGCCATGTTTTTTGGCCAAACTACCCCAAAATGACTCGTTCCCATCTGCCTGTCATTATTAACATCCATGACAAATTTCATGATAATCAGACGAACAGTACGACATGTAGACCGCGCCAATCTATTTAATTTTGAAATCAAAGATGGCTGCCAGCGGCCATGTTTTTTAGCCAAATGACCCCAAAATGACTCATTCCCCATCTACATGTCAATGTCAACATTCATGACAAATTTCATAATTATCTGACCAAAGTAAGGACCTGTAGCCTGTGCCAAAGGATTTAGTCATGCAAAGAGTAAAATCCAAGATGGCTGCTGGCGACCATGTCTTTTGGCCGAATGACCCCAAAAGGACTCGTTCCCATTTACATGTCAAGGTCAACAGCCATGACACATTTCATGAAGATCCGACCAAAGCTACGACCTGTAGCCCGCGCCAAAGGATTTAGTCATGCAAAGAGTAAAATCCAAGATGGCTACTGGTGGCCATGTTTTTTGGCCTAACGATCCCAAAATAACTCGTTCCCATCTACATGTCAATATTAACATCTATGACAAATTTCATGATAATCAGACGAACAGTACGACCTGCAGACCGCGCCAATTTATTTAATTTTGAAACCAAAGATGGCTGCCAGCCAGGGAAGGATCCAGGGCTCTTTTGATACCTGTTACAGGTTTGGGCGCCCAAACTCTGGTGGCCTAAATGTCCCCAAATTGCAAGTGGATAGTTTTATTAAAGCTGAATTTTCTATATTTTGAAGGAAATCTTCTATTATAATTCAACAATATGCAATGCAAATCATCAATATACAGTTGATATAGAGCCTTTATTTGCTTAATCAAGTGTCCAGTGAGAAATATTTTAACCCTTTCATGACTGGGGTTTCTTGAAATTTTGCAAAAATCCTGTGCCAATGCATTCTCTTATATAAATGAGTGTCTCCCATCTAAGGAGCCTCGAATATAAAAGATAATACATTGGCCTTTATCTTGACCTTGTAAGCCAGTGCATTTTCTTATGCGGGATCTTTAATGCTGCACCTAAGGAAGGGGGCGACCCCCTTCCATACCTACCCCCATCTCAGGCCTACGGCCCTCGGGATATGCCTTCTGCATATCATGGTCCCAAAACAGGTGTCCCCAAAAAATCCCTGGATCCATCCCTGCTGCCAGCGGCCATGTTTTTTGGCCAAATGACCCCAAAATGACTCATTCCCATCTACATGCCAATGTCAACATTCATGACAAATTTCATGATGATCTGACCAAAGTAAGAACCTGTAGCCTGTGCCAAAGGATTTAGTCATGCAAAGAGTAAAATCCAAGATGGCTGCTGGCGGCCATGTCTTTTGGCCGAATGACCCCAAATGGACTCGTTCCCATTTACATGTCAAGGTCAACAGCCATGACAAATTTCATGAAGATCCGACCAAAGCTACGACCTGTAGCCCGCGCCAAAGGATATAGTCATGCAAAGAGTAAAATCCAAGATGGCTACTGGTGGCCATGTTTTTTGGCCTAACGATCCCAAAATAACTCATTCCCATCTACATGTCAATATTAACATCTATGACAAATTTCATGATAATCAGACGAACAGTACGACCTGTAGACTGCGCCAATCTATTTCATTTTGAAATCAAAGATGGCTGCCAAGCGGCTATGCTTTTGGCCAAATTACCACAAAATGACTCATTCCCATCTACATGTCAATGTCAACATTCATGACAAATTTCATAATGATCTGACCAAAGTTAGGACCTGTAGCCTGTGCCAAAGGATTTAGTCATGCAAAGAGTAAAATCCAAGATGGCTGCTGGCGGCCATGTCTTTTGACCGAATGACCCCAAAAGGACTCGTTCCCATTTACATGTCAAGGTCAACAGCCATGACAAATTTTATGAAGATCCGACCAAAGCTACGACCTGTAGCCCGCGCCAAAGGATTTAGTCATGCAAAGATTAAAATCCAAGATGCTCATGACGGCCATGTTTTTTGGCCAAACTACCCCAAAATGACTCGTTCCCATCTGCCTGTCATTATTAACATCCATGACAAATTTCATGATAATCAGACGAACAGTACGACCTGCAGACCGCGCCAATTTATTTACTTTTGAAATCAAAGATGGCTGCGAGCGGCCATGTTTTTTGGCCAAATGACCCCAAAATGACTCATTCCCCATCTACATGTGAATGTCAACATTCATAACACATTTCATGAAGATCCGACCAAAGCTACGACCTGTAGCCCGCGCCAAAGGATTTAGTCATGCAAAGAGTAAAATCCAAGATGGCTACTGGTGGCCATGTTTTTTGGCCTAACGATCCCAAAATAACTCGTTCCCATCTACATGTCAATATTAACATCTATGACAAATTTCATGATAATCAGACGAACAGTACGACCTGTAGACTGCGCCAATCTATTTAATTTTGAAATCAAAGATGGCTGCCAGCGGCTATGCTTTTGGCCAAATTACCCCAAAATGACTCATTCCCATCTACATGTGAATGTCAACATTCATGACAAATTTCATAATGATCTGACCAAAGTTAGGACCTGTAGCCTGTGCCAAAAGATTTAGTCATGCAAAGAGTAAAATCCAAGATGGCTGCTGGCGGCCATGTCTTTTGACCGAATGACCCCAAAAGGACTCGTTCCCATTTACATGTCAAGGTCAACAGCCATGACAAATTTCATGAAGATCCGACCAAAGCTACGACCTGTAGCCCGCGCCAAAGGATTTAGTCATGCAAAGATTAAAATCCAAGATGCTCATGACGGCCATGTTTTTTGGCCAAACTACCCCAAAATGACTCGTTCCCATCTGCCTGTCATTATTAACATCCATGACAAATTTCATGATAATCAGACGAACAGTACGACCTGCAGACCGCGCCAATTTATTTAATTTTGAAACCAAAGATGGCTGCCAGCGGCCATGTTTTTTGGCCAAATGACCCCAAAATGACTCATTCCCATCTACATGTCAATGTCAACATTCATGACAAATTTCATGATGATCTGACCAAAGTAAGGACCTGTAGCCTGTGCCAAAGGATTTAGTCATGCAAAGAGTAAAATCCAAGATGGCTGCTGGCGGCCATGTCTTTTGGCCGAATGACCCCAAATGGACTCGTTCCCATTTACATGTCAAGGTCAACAGCCATGACAAATTTCATGAAGATCCGACCAAAGCTACGACCTGTAGCCCGCGCCAAAGGATATAGTCATGCAAAGAGTAAAATCCAAGATGGCTACTGGTGGCCATGTTTTTTGGCCTAACGATCCCAAAATAACCTGTTCCCATCTACATGTCAATATTAACATCTATGACAAATTTCATGATAATCAGACGAACAGTACGACCTGTAGACTGCGCCAATCTATTTAATTTTGAAATCAAAGATGGCTGCCAAGCGGCTATGCTTTTGGCCAAATTACCCCAAAATGACTCATTCCCATCTACATGTCAATGTCAACATTCATGACAAATTTCATAATGATCTGACCAAAGTTAGGACCTGTAGCCTGTGCCAAAGGATTTAGTCATGCAAAGAGTAAAATCCAAGATGGCTGCTGGCGGCCATGTCTTTTGACCGAATGACCCCAAAAGGACTCGTTCCCATTTACATGTCAAGGTCAACAGCCATGACAAATTTCATGAAGATCTGACCAAAGCTACGACCTGTAGCCCGCGCCAAAGGATTTAGTCATGCAAAGATTAAAATCCAAGATGCTCATGACGGCCATGTTTTTTGGCCAAACTACCCCAAAATTACTCGTTTCCCATCTGCCTGTCATTATTAACATCCATGACAAATTTCATGATAATCAGACGAACAGTACGACCTGCAGACCGCGCCAATTTATTTAATTTTGAAATCAAAGATGGCTGCCAGCGGCCATGTTTTTTGGCCAAATGACCCCAAAATGACTCATTCCCATCTACATGTACATGTCAATGTTAACATTCATGATAAATTTCATGATGATCTGACCAAAGTAAGGACCTGTAGCCTGTGCCAAAGGATTTAGTCATGCAAAGAGTAAAATCCAAGATGGCTGATGGCAGTCATGTTTTTTGGCCGAATGACCCCAAAAGGACTCGTTCCCATTTACATGTCAAGGTCAACAGCCACGACAAATTTCATGAAGATCCGTCCAAAGCTACGACCTGTAGCCTGTGCCAAAGGATTTAGTCATGCAAAGAGTAAAATCCAAGATGCTCATGATGGCCATGTTTTTTTGGCCGAACTACCCAAAATGACTCATTCCCATCAGCCTTTCATTATTAACATCCATGACAAATTTCATGATAATCAGACAAACAGTACGACCTGTAGACCGCGCCAATTGATTTAAATTTTGAAATCAAAGATGGCTGCCAGCGGCCATGTTTTTTGGCCAAATGACCCCAAGATGACTCATTCCCATCTACATGTCAATGTCAACATTAATGACAAATTCCATAATGATCTGACAAAAGTACCCTGCTGGACAAAACAAGTGTCAACTTAACTGCGGTGCGGTTAGCGTTGCCACCGCGGCCGAAATGCAACTACATGTACCGGTACACCGCGGCTCCACCGGCTAACTACAGTTGGGCTGCGGTTTACTTGCTATTTGGCATGGTGTACATGTACTTTCATTAAACTGAAAAAAGAAAATACAAACCAAAAATGTACATGTCATTCGACCGCGAGGGTACATGTAGTTGCCGTTCGGACGCAGTGAACTTGCCGTTCGGCCGCAGTGTACTTGCTGTTCGGCCGCAGTGCTCAACTGCAGTTACAAACTGTGACACCGCAGCCGAACGGCAAATACACTGCGGTGCCAATGGACACTTGTTTTGTCCAGCGGGGTAAGGACCTGTAGCCTGTGCCAAAGGATTTAGTCATGCAAAGAGTAAAATCCAAGATGGCTGCTGGCGGCCATGTTTTTTGGCCGAATGACCCCAAAAGGACTCGTTCCCATCTACATGTCATTGTTAAAATCTATGACAAATTTCATGAAGATCCGACCAAAGCTACGACCTGTAGCCCGCGCCAAAGGATTTAGTCATGCAAAGAGTAAAATCCAAGATGGCTACTGGTGGCCATGTTTTTTGGCCTAACAAACCCAAATAACTCGTTCCCATCTACATGTCAATATTAACATCTATGACAAATTTCATGATGATCAGACGAACAGTACAACCTGTAGACCACACCAATGGATTTAATTTTGAAATCCAAGATGGCCACCAGCGGCCATGTTTTTTGGCCGTTTATTCCAAAAGAACTTGTTCCCAACTACCGGTACATGTCATTTTTAACATCCATGACAAATTTCATGAAGATCAGACCAAAGGTACGACATGTAGCCCGTGCCAAAGGATATAGTCATGCAAAGAGTAAAATCCAAGATGGCTACTGGTGGCCATGTTTTTTGGCCTAACGATCCCAACATAACTCGTTTCCATCTACATGTCAATATTAACATCTATGACAAATTTCATGATAATCAGACGAACAGTACGACCTGTAGACTGCGCCAATCTATTTAATTTTGAAACCAAAGATGGCTGCCAGCGGCCATGTTTTTTGGCCGTTTATTCCAAAAGAACTTGTTCCCAACTACCGGTACATGTCATTGTTAACATCCATGACAAATTTCATGAAGATCAGACCAAAGGCACAACCTTGAAATCCAAGATGGCCACCAAGATGTTTTTCGATCGAAAGACCCCAAAATGATTCGTTCCCATCTACCCTGCTGGGAAAAACAAGTGTCCACTTAACCACGGTGCGCTTAGCATTGCCACCGCGGCCGAAATGCAACTACACCGCGCTCCACTGGCTAACTACAGTTGGGCATTGGTTTATTTGCCATTCGGCCATGGTGTACAAATGTAGTTGCCGCTGTGTACATTCATCAAACTGAAAAAAGACAATACAAACCAGAAATCTAACCACGGTGTACATACCATTCGGCCCCGTTGTAGTTGCTTTTTGGCCATGGTGTACATGTGTACTTGTCGTTCGGCCGCGGTGTACATGTACTTGCCGCTCGGCCGCGGCGCTCAACTGCAGTTACAAACTCTGACACTGCACCCGAATGGCAAATACACCGTGGTGCCAATGGACACTTGTTTTGTCCAGCAGGGTACATGTCAATGTCAACATTCATGACCAGGGTTCGCTCTGCCACTTGCCAAATTTGCCAATGGCAAAAATAATTCACAGTAGGCAAAAAATATTTTCATTTGGCAAAAGTTTTGGCAAGTCACTTTTTAATTCCTTATTAATGAAGTTAAAAAATATCGGTCAATCAATACCATTCATTTTCGGAAATTATTACAATGGAATTATATTAGTTGTGTTTTATATGGTTTCGCAAAAGTTAACACCTCCATTAAGATGCAGTTAATCTGATATCATTAGTATCGACGGGTGGAGGGATTACCTCTATTTAGTGTGATGGTGGTGCTTACATAGCTAATCTTCATATGATGTTCGCTTTTGATCAAGCAACGCTTCTACTATTGTATTGTTCGGTAATCGGTTTATTGTTGTATGATAAACCGTAATAGATGAGATCATAATCATTAACTAACTGCTTTTTTATTGATATCAAACAGTGAGTGTCGAAACATAAGACTCAGTCAAGGTTGCAGAAAATGATGCTATTGGGAATAATATTTGGCAAATTCTAAAAGAATTTGGCAAAAAATATTTTCATTTGGCAAATTATTTGGCAAATGTAAATTTCGTTCCAGCGCGGACCCTGTTCATGACAAATTTCAAAGAGATCAGACTAAAGGCACAACCTGTATCCTGCGACAAAGTAAATTGTTGACGGACACACAGACACACGGATGACGGACGCCAACCCATGGCAATAGCTCAAACTTACAAAGTTGTAAGTTGAGCTAATAAAACGGGATGCGTTGGAATTTTGCAAAATGAATAAAATGAAAACCGTCAGGAGCTCCGAAATAGGGGTGGGCGGGTCACCGGAAACACAGGTATATTTTTTTGGCTTTACTACTTCGGGGTTCATGCAGTTTGCTGAATTTTTCTTGCGGTAAAAATCCGATGACCACATTGAACCCGCCGTTCATTTCTTATATAATACAGCAGTATTACATGGGGTGACACCACTATAGAGGGGGTCAATTACTTAAATCTAGGGAAGTCGATAGCCGAGAGGTACTGTAGTGTACTGGTCTCTCGTGCTAGCGGGCCAGGGATCGCAACCTGGTCAGGGTATTCTGACAAAAATCAGAACTCGGTCAGATACCAAGTTTGTAAAGCTGAAAAGTCTCATTTGAGATCACTGAATAAAGATCCGAATGCAAAAATACCGACTTCCCCCATTACAACATCTATCCAGGTATTTTGTTGTTCTGCAGTATGCTGTCTGATTGGGGGTGCGGACATAAATGGCTAACCTGTATACATGCCTCGGGGTATCTGGAGAAGTCAGCCCAAAACAAGGTCGGCCACAAGAGAAGTCGGCCCGGGTAAATTAAAGATTGGTCAAGAAAAGTCGGCCCCATTATTATTTTACTGCTTGTTAATGCCTGTGGCACAATAAGATGAGACCGACATTTCGCCACACGGTGTCATAAGGGATTACATCACCTCGTAGCATTCCATTTTATGTGACCATGTTTTGGTCACATGGTGTCAAGGAGGATTATATCACCTCCTGGCAATCCATTTTCTTATCGCGCACTGTCATGGCTTTACGCAGATATGTCGATAGGGTTCGTTAAACGGAAATTTAAATCTGTACCGGAAAAATAGCCATATATACAAGACATGGTATTAGACCAGATACGAACCTTCACAGTTAGTCAGCCAATTAATCTATAGACCTAAACAATGTCCTGTCATAATTATAATGGGCGTCGCGCCAGAGGGATTTCCACATGGAAGCAGTCAGCGAAACGCCGATAAAGATCAACACTAAGTCATATACAATGTAGTGTTGAACAAGGTTTCCGTGACACCTGATATACATGTATGTTACTCAATTGAGTAAACATGTCACTAACTGATGTTAATAGCTGGGCCGACTTCGTACGGGGCCGACTTCTGGGCCGACTTCTCTGGGGCCGACTTCTCCTGTATTCCGCCTTGCTGTGTGCACATTAAAGAACGCTACTGCAGTCGCCACAGGGTTATAAAGTTACTAGTACTCGGCCGTGGTAGCACCTGGACCCGACAGGAATGATTAACAGCCCGAGGGCCTATTTATAGACCCGAGACGGAGTTAATCATTCCTGGAGGGCTGTAAAGAAACCAAGGTGCCCGACAAAATCATGCTATTACTATTATTACCACACCGTCCTGGTGTGAGCATGCTTTAATGAAAACAAAGCTTAGCGCTCGCTTCTGTTCAACTTCACCTTAAAATCATGGAATCATGACGTGTGGGTAAAATAATGTTCATCTAATAAAGAACGCCCTCTAAAGTGGTAAAAATATTAAGTAATAGTGTTAACGTTGGAATCAACAGAAAGATCAGACTTAATTTTTGAGGCGTGAGATCGCTCTTGCGCACCATCGCGCGGCTAAAATTGAAAACCAGTGAGCGATCAATTGCGCGCCTAGCCAAATATGGAGAGCGTACAAGTATAAAGAAACAGCTTGAATGTTGTAGCAAAATATCAAATGAATTCTCCAAAACCAACATTCATTGTCGGCATTCATCAAAAGGTGATCCCTCGTGCCACGATGATTGGCAGTTTAAGTTTTTTGACGTCACACGATGTGAAGTGTCAAATGCACTATCTGTCTGAGACTGAATGATTCGAAGCTAAAAATACATTTGAACGATTTCTATGTATGGCTTATGACGTCACATAAATTCCTGGAAAATCAAAGCGAGACCACGTGGCCGGGAGATGTTACCGTATTTATTTCGTCAGCATTGAATCGGAGTATTAAATTAATTCCTTATTAATAATTATGAATTACAATTAATATACCGGGGTAGGAGCATGTACAATATGAAAACACAGTGTGTAACATTCACTTGTGCTAATGGATAGTGGATTAAGCAGTGTTAAACCATCAAAGAGTTTCAATGGACATCCATCGTGAGTAAACTAATTCAATTTACGCAACATTTATGAATGTATTTCCGCTGTTTATTTTATCTTGATAGAAACCGCGCGGCTGGCCAAAACCCAGCGAGCAGGACTATGCGCGCCTACATTTTGTAAACATGAAAGTCTGAAAGATATCTGTATGAATTTGAACTGAATACACATGTACTACCCTGCTGGGCAAAACAAGTGTCCACTTAACCACGGTGCGCTTAGCATTGCTACTGCGGCTGAAATGCAACTGCACAGCGGCTCCACCAGCTAACTACAGTTGGGCCGCGGTGTATTTGCCATTCGACCATGGTGTAGTTGCCGCTGTGTGCATTCATTAAACTGAAAAAAGACAATATAAACCAGAAATCTAACCACGGTGTACATGCCATTCGGCCCCATTGTAGTTGCTTTTCGGCCATGGTGTACATGTGTACTTGACGGTCGGCCATGGTGTACTTGCCGCTTGGCTGCGGTGCTCAACTGCAGTTACAAACTCTGACACCGCCGCCGAACGCCAAACACACCGCGGTGCCAATGGACACTTGTTTTGTCCAGCAGGGCAGTACGATTGATCTTTTCAATTTGAAAACAGAAACAATTCTTTTTCAGTCCTAAATCAAATGATAAAATTAATGATACGCAAATACCTGTGCAACCTTTGATGATTAGAGAACAAATTCAACAATGCCTCCAAGCTCCTGTCGAAAGTAAAAGTGCAATAATCATGTCACAAACACAGTTTACACATGATGTCATGAAATTGAATACACCTAACATTGAATTGCCTAGTCTTCGTGTATCTGTGGTACACAATAATCCATACAATCCTCAAAACAACATTCATTGTTGCAAATTACATGAAACACAGATCAATCACTCGTTGATTTTTCAATTTCGTGCCATGTGGGGCCTTGACCTTGTAGTGGAGAAATCGGTGTATATAAAGTGTTTGTCGACGCCGATGCCGGCTCTAAATAAAAGTGTAATGTCTAGCTTCTTCGTTGTTTCTCAGTGGATGTGAATGCGATTTGGTATGTGTGTCCGGGTTGGGTCATGGATGATATTGATTATCGCACATGCACATTTAAATTTGATTTGTTTTTTTAATTTACAAATTTCGAGTAGAAGATTTGTTTACAATCGAGATGGCTAATCACAAACTGTGCCACGGTAATATTTTACCGAATGCCATGTTATCAGACTAGAAAGGCTGTGATTAATCCTCGATTAATCTATTATTTGATTGAGTCTCTGAATGACTCAGTGAGGACAATTAAAAAGTGATCATCGGCAATGGTTGTTGTTGTACTTGT
This sequence comes from Siphonodentalium dalli, assembly GCA_032622095.1. Taxonomy (NCBI): domain Eukaryota; kingdom Metazoa; phylum Mollusca; class Scaphopoda; order Gadilida; family Siphonodentaliidae; genus Siphonodentalium; species Siphonodentalium dalli. The sequence goes on along the minus strand of CP136069.1, from coordinate 36,738,167 downwards.
ATGTAAATTCCTCCGTCGCGGTTGTCTTCGGAGCACGCTGCTCTCCTAACTCAGTACCGTTACTAACAGTCGATTGTGTTGAAGTTGAAGTGAAGAAAACGTAATTCTTCAATCAGTTTCTGCTGGAGTCTGCGCAGTAACCTCCCGGAAGTCACGTGTGAAATTTACAAAAAAGCATACACGCTATTTTCGCTCTTGGTATAGAAATATAGAAAAATTATATGACGTCATAATTCACACGCATTTAGGTATAAACACCCACTGGGTGGTTGCTATAATGACCATCGCATGAGCTCTCTCTATATCTGGCACAATGACCATCGCATGAGCTCTTTCTACATCTGACAAAATAACCATCGCATGTGCTCTCTCTATATCTGGCACAATGACAATCGCATGCGCTCGCTCGATATCTGATATAATGACTATCGCATGCACTCCCTCTATATATGATATAATGACCATCGCATGAGCTCTCTATATCTGGCACAATGACCATCGCATGAGCTCTCTCTACATCTGACAAAATAACCATCGCATGTGCTCTCTCTATATCTGACATAATGACCATCGCATGCACTCTCTCTGTATCTGACATAATGACCATCGCATGCACTCTCTCTCAGTAGCTGATATACTGACCATCGCACACACTCACTATATATCTGACATAATGGCCATCGCATGCGCTCTCTCTGTATCAGACATAAAGATCATCGCATGCGCTCTCTCTGTATCATACATAATGACCATCGTATGCGCTCTCTCTCTCTCTATATCTGACACAATGACCATCGCATGCACTCGCTCTGTATCAGACATAATGACCATCGCATGCACTCTCTCTGTATCAGACATAAAGACAATCGCATGCACTCCCTCTCTATATCATACATAATGACCATCGCATGCACTCTCTCTATATCAGACATAATGACCATCGCATGCACTATCTCTGTATCAGACATAAAGACAATCGCATGCACTCGCTCTCTATATCAGACATAATGACCATCGCATGCACTCGCTCTATATCAGACATAATGACCATCGCATGCACTCTCTCTCTGTAGCTGATATACTGACCATCGCATGCACTCTCTCTATATCTGACATAATGACAATCGAATGCACTCCCTCTATATCTGACATAATGACCATCGCACACACTCACTATATATCTGACATAATGACCATCGCATGCGCTCTCTCTATATCTGACATAATGACCATCGCATGCACTCCCTCTATATCAGACATAATGACCATCGCATGCACTCTCTCTATCTCTGACATAATGACCACCGCATGCGCTCGCTCTGTATCTGACACAATGACCATCGCATGCACTCGCTCTGTATCAGCCATAATGACCATCGCATGTACTCTCTCTGTATCTGATATAATGACCATCGCATGTACTCCCTCTGTATCTGACATAATGACCATCGCATGCACTCTCTCTGTATCAGACATAATGACCACCAATGCACTCTCTCTGTATCTGATATAATGACCATCGCATGTACTCCCTCTGTATCAGACATAATGACCATCGCATGCACTCCCTCTATATCTGACACAATGACCATCGCATGCACTCCCTCTATATCTGACATAATGACCATCGCATGCGCTCCCTCTATATCAGACATAATGACCATCGCATGCACTCGCTCTATCTCTGACATAATGACCGTCGCATGCACTCTGTATCTGACACAATGACCATCGCATGTACTCCCTCTGTATCTGTCATAATGACCATCGCATGCCCTCTCTCTGTATCAGACATAATGACCATCGCATGCAATCTCTCTATATATGATATAATGACCATCGCATGCACTCTCTCTGTGTCTGATATAACGACCACCGCATGCCATCTCTCTATATCTGATATAATGACCATCGGATGCACTCCCGCTGTATCTGACATAATGACCATCGCATGCACTCTCTCGCTGTAGCTGATATACTGACCATCACATGCACTCTCTCTATATCAGACAAAATAACCATCGCATGTGCTCTCTCTATATCTGACATAATGACCATCGCATGCACTCTCTCTGTATCTGACATAATGACCATCGCATGCACTCTCTCTCTGTATCTGATATACTGACCATCGCATGCACTCTCTCTATATCTGACACAATGACCATCGCATGCACTCTCTCTATATCTGACATAATGACCATCGCATGTACTCCCTCTGTATCTGACATAATGACCATCGCATGCAATCTCTCTCTGTTGCTGATAAAATGACCATCGCATGCACTCTCTCTGTATCAGACATAATGACCACCGCATGCAATCTCTCTACATCTGACAAAATAACCATCGCATTGTTTTATGGTGCCCATATTCAGAATGAGCAATGGGTGATGCCACAATGTCCTGGGCCCACAAACGAGGTATTCTACCTTGCTCACCGGAAGCTTACATTCCGCTAATGATGAACAGACAGTCTGCCGTCAGAGCAGTTTTAGCCAGTCAAAAATAAAAATAGTATAAATAAAATTGTAGAGAACCCTGAATCTCATGAATTGCTTACAAAGCACAACATGTGCAACTTTTAATCCCACTCGCAGTCGTGGCCAGGTTATTTTGTTTATATAATCTTCGGAGGTGCCGTTGTTGTCAGCGAGAGGTATCGGAATCCACCGAGATCGCAGCGGCCGCACGAATTACTATATTTTACAGATTCCCGCGTTATCATAACAGCCACGTTTATATCTCCGTGGCTGATATTTTAGTATTATATGCATATCACAAAATTCCCCGGACTATGTATAGGTTATATCAATCAATAATGATCTCTTGGACCGAAGAATCATAGTTGTGGTATGTCCGGCAAAATTGGGAGGTATAGAACCTGTCCGAAAATTCAAATTGGCCGCGTTCCCGTTGTATAATTGTAGCATGTCCGTCATCAATGGGAAGTAACGAACTTTTCCGAAAATGGCCGAATTCCCGCGATATCTTTCTGATGCCGTGCCGTTTGTTATGTCGCCGCCTATGTATATATCATATGATGGCAGTACTCTCTAAATAACACTGTGTAGAAACGCTACACACTTTGTACACATATATGTGTAACATCTGCTCTCCAACAATTATGTGTAGAAACTGTAGAGCAATTTTGGTACACACAATATATGTAGCTCTATACACACATGTATGTGTATAGAGCAATTTTTGGTACACACAATATGTGTAGCTTTATACACACATGTATGTGTAGTCGCTATACACGTGTGTGTAGTAAACAGTTGGTAGACAGTTACTACACAGTTAGTACACAGATAATACACAGTTAGTGTGTACTTTATTTATACACATTTGTGTACATAGTACACAGTAGTGTGTACTTTATTTATACACATCTGTGTAACAACCTACAAAATTTTGTAGTATATAGTACCCAGTATTGTGCATATTTGGTACACACACTGTGTACCAACTAATCTATACACTTTATGTGTAATAAATTTACATGCATTCTTTTTGCAAATATTGGACATTTTTGGGTGATGTAGCAACTGTAATGTCGAATCAGAATCGCATGGTTGAGGCCACTGAATTTAGGCCATCACAGTAAGAATGTTTGATATTGAAAGCCATAATTATTACTTCTTTTTTTTTTATTAGCCAAAACAAATCATGAAAAACATGCTATCATATGTTATATATGCTGAATGGACCTCATATTACATTGGCATTTACATGTACTGGTATAATAAATTTGCAATGACAAATTTCCGGTTCAACACAACCGCCCAACCGCCAACCCATTCCACAGGCAAATGACAATGCCAACCATGAGCGACGTTCGATCAACCAAGTGCACCGGATGTACATCTAACGGCACACTCTTCGGGACCCCACTCTGGGCAACACCCCTCTGACATTGCTGTATTTTCTCAACAAAACCCATCAATATGATACTTTCATTCTCAGTTCCTGAAGCCACTTCTTCAATTGACAGGGCACGAGGATCTTCGGATTGACTCCAAGCCACCTCTCCCATGTCAATGACATGAAGATCTTTCAAAAACTGAGAATGAAAGCATCACACTGACAAACTCCGCCGAGAAAACACAGCATTGTCAGAAAAACGTTACCCAGAACAAAATCCCGAGGAATGTGCCACCAGATATACATCCAGCACGCCCAACCGATCGAACACCACCCACAGTTGGCACTGTCATCCGCCTGCAAAACAAATTGGCAACTAAACAATTATATTGAACCGGAAAAGTTAGATGCAGTCAAGTTTATATTTTAATTGCTTGCATCCAGGATAAGGCATCGAAGTCACCTCTTCAATTGACAGGGTATGAGTATCTTTAGAATGACTCCAAGTCACCTCTCCCTTGTCAATGACAAGAGGATTTTTCAAAAACTGAGTGAGCATGAAAATATCATACTGATAAGTTTTGACAAGAGGACACAACACTCTCCAAAAAGTATCAACCCATTAGTTATCATATACATGTATAACGGATTTGTGGAATGGAACTAACTTCAGAGAAAGTTGGCATTGAAATTCATATATACCGGTACAATAAAATGGCAATGACAATACACACAATGCTATTATGAATAGAGTTACATGCATGTTACATGCATTTTAATAATTGCTCTTATTCTGGAGTCAGCATCGAAGTCACCTCTTCAATTGACAGGGCATGAGGATCTTTGGAATGATTCCAAGCCACCTCTCCCGCATCAATGACATGAGGATTTTTCGAAAACTGAGCATATATTAAATTTATCGTTTTTATCTGTTTTGAACTTTTGACGAGACAGCACTGTCAGATAAGTACTGTTAAAATTTACGAAAGAAGTTACAAGTAAAAGTGGGACCAGCAATTTCTGTTGCGTTACATATACTGTAGTTAGGATACCACCAGTCATTGAACAGGAATCACTTCTCTATTACTTTCATGGTGTATCATGGCAATTAAGATTCAGTATCAATGCTTACATGTACATTACAATTCAGAAGCAGAATACACATAACACTGATAAGGTGTCATCACACCAAACACCAAGATAAAATATGGTCTCTTTGATGTTATTTAATTGTACACCCCACTGACTTATCTTATTTTCAGTAGATAAATAAACCCATATTATATTAAACTGACATCGTTTTTCAATACAATGTTACCACCATTACTTTGATAGAGGAAAGTTTATTCTCAAAGAGTATAATTATTTTACATGAACTTTATTTTAATGGTATATAACTACATATCCAACAAATGAAGCTGAAAATTCATATTTCATGTGCTGCAGGAGCCTTCAAACTCTGGTTGACACTACAGTAACAGTTGAGGCACAAGCAGACATGTTCACTGGAGAAATGTTATTAGATAGTCCACTTCAGCTGTTTCAGTCAGTTAATAAATTAGAGGAATAATAGTATGACCACTGCTCCAATCCTGTAGTTAGCCAAAATCAAGGCTTCTTTTACCATGATTTTAATGAACAGAGAACAGAAAATTCCTTAGTTGAAGATTGTCAGATCATCAATTACAATAATGTGACTTATCATCCATCCTCCTTCACAATAACATATTGCATGGTAATTTACAAAGCATGTGTATGATATTACACGGCTGAAGATTGTCACACATTTGAGAACTGGTCCATAAATACTGTTTGTCATCCACCTTGAATGGGAAATTCAACTCATGGCATTTTGAAGCTAGAAGTATAACATATCATTACTGTATGGTAGACCTCTACTTCCTCATATAGCACATTGTATATCTGATTCTGTAGTCATCAGACACAGACTGCCTTTGTTTTATGGTGCCCATATTCAGAATGAGCAATGGGTGATGCCACAGTGTCCTGGGCCCACAAACAAGGTACCCTGCCTTGCTCACCGGACGCTTACATTCCGCTAATGATGAACAGACAGTCTGCCGTCAGAGCAGTTTTAGCCAGTCAAAAATAAAAATAGTATAAATAAAATTGTAGAGAACCCTGAATCTCATGAATTGCTTACAAAGCACAACATGTGCAACTTTTAATCCCACTCGCAGTCGTGGCCAGGTTATTTTGTTTATATAATCTTCGGACGTGCCGTTGTTGTCAGCGAGAGGTATCGGAATCCACCGAGATCGCAGCGGCCGCACGAATTACTATATTTTACAGATTCCCGCGTTATCATAACAGCCACGTTTATATCTCCGTGGCTGATATTTTAGTATTATATGCATATCACAAAATTCCCCGGACTATGTATAGGTTATATCAATCAATAATGATCTCTTGGACCGAAGAATCATAGTTGTGGTATGTCCGGCAAAATTGGGAGGTATAGAACCTGTCCGAAAATTCAAATTGGCCGCGTTCCCGTTGTATAATTGTAGCATGTCCGTCATCAATGGGAAGTAACGAACTTTTCCGAAAATGGCCGAATTCCCGCGATATCTTTCTGATGCCGTGCCGTTTGTTATGTCGCCGCCTATGTATATATCATATGGTGGCAGTACTCTCTAAATAACACTGTGTAGAAACGCTACACACTTTGTACACATATATGTGTAACATCTGCTCTCCAACAATTATGTGTAGAAACTGTAGAGCAATTTTGGTACACACAATATATGTAGCTCTATACACACATGTATGTGTATAGAGCAATTTTTGGTACACACAATATGTGTAGCTTTATACACACATGTATGTGTAGTCGCTATACACGTGTGTGTAGTAAACAGTTGGTAGACAGTTACTACACAGTTAGTACACAGATAATACACAGTTAGTGTGTACTTTATTTATACACATTTGTGTACATAGTACACAGTAGTGTGTACTTTATTTATACACATCTGTGTAACAACCTACACAATTTTGTAGTATATAGTACCCAGTATTGTGCATATTTGGTACACACACTGTGTACCAACTAATCTATACACTTTATGTGTAATAAATTTACATGCATTCTTTTTGCAAATATTGGACATTTTTGGGTGATGTAGCAACTGTAATGTCGAATCAGAATCGCATGGTTGAGGCCACTGAATTTAGGCCATCACAGTAAGAATGTTTGATATTGAAAGCCATAATTATTACTTCTTTTTTTTTATTAGCCAAAACAAATCATGAAAAACATGCTATCATATGTTATATATGCTGAATGGACCTCATATTACATTGGCATTTACATGTACTGGTATAATAAATTTGCAATGACAAATTTCCGGTTCAACACAACCGCCCAACCGCCAACCCATTCCACAGGCAAATGACAATGCCAACCATGAGCGACGTTCGATCAACCAAGTGCACCGGATGTACATCTAACGGCACACTCTTCGGGACCCCACTCTGGGCAACACCCCTCTGACATTGCCGTATTTTCTCAACAAAACCCATCAATATGATACTTTCATTCTCAGTTCCTGAAGCCACTTCTTCAATTGACAGGGCACGAGGATCTTCGGATTGACTCCAAGCCACCTCTCCCATGTCAATGACATGAAGATCTTTCAAAAACTGAGAATGAAAGCATCACACTGACAAACTCCGCCGAGAAAACACAGCATTGTCAGAAAAACGTTACCCAGAACAAAATCCCGAGGAATGTGCCACCAGATATACATCCAGCACGCCCAACCGATCGAACACCACCCACAGTTGGCACTGTCATCCGCCAGCAAAACAAATTGGCAACTAAACAATTATATTGAACCGGAAAAGTTAGATGCAGTCAAGTTTATATTTTAATTGCTTGCATCCAGGATAAGGCATCGAAGTCACCTCTTCAATTGACAGGGTATGAGTATCTTTAGAATGACTCCAAGTCACCTCTCCCTTGTCAATGACAAGAGGATTTTTCAAAAACTGAGTGAGCATGAAAATATCATACTGATAAGTTTTGACAAGAGGACACAACACTCTCCAAAAAGTATCAACCCATTAGTTATCATATACATGTATAACGGATTTGTGGAATGGAACTAACTTCAGAGAAAGTTGGCATTGAAATTCATATATACCGGTACAATAAAATGGCAATGACAATACACACAATGCTATTATGAATAGAGTTACATGCATGTTACATGCATTTTAATAATTGCTCTTATTCTGGAGTCAGCATCGAAGTCAGCTCTTCAATTGACAGGGCATGAGGATCTTTGGAATGATTCCAAGCCACCTCTCCCGCATCAATGACATGAGGATTTTTCGAAAACTGAGCATATATTAAATTTATCGTTTTTATCTGTTTTGAACTTTTGACGAGACAGCACTGTCAGATAAGTACTGTTAAAATTTACGAAAGAAGTTACAAGTAAAAGTGGGACCAGCAATTTCTGTTGCGTCACATATACTGTAGTTAGGATACCACCAGTCATTGAACAGGAATCACTTCTCTATTACTTTCATGGTGTATCATGGCAATTAAGATTCAGTATCAATGCTTACATGTACATTACAATTCAGAAGCAGAATACACATAACACTGATAAGGTGTCATCACACCAAACACCAAGATAAAATATGGTCTCTTTGATGTTATTTAATTGTACACCCCACTGACTTATCTTATTTTCAGTAGATAAATAAACCCATATTATATTAAACTGACATCGTTTTTCAATACAATGTTACCACCATTACTTTGATAGAGGAAAGTTTATTCTCAAAGAGTATAATTATTTTACATGAACTTTATTTTAATGGTATATAACTACATATCCAACAAATGAAGCTGAAAATTCATATTTCATGTGCTGCAGGAGCCTTCAAACTCTGGTTGACACTACAGTAACAGTTGAGGCACAAGCAGACATGTTCACTGGAGAAATGTTATTAGATAGTCCACTTCAGCTGTTTCAGTCAGTTAATAAATTAGAGGAATAATAGTATGACCACTGCTCCAATCCTGTAGTTAGCCAAAATCAAGGCTTCTTTTACCATGATTTTAATGAACAGAGAACAGAAAATTCCTTAGTTGAAGATTGTCAGATCATCAATTACAATAATGTGACTTATCATCCATCCTCCTTCACAATAACATATTGCATGGTAATTTACAAAGCATGTGTATGATATTACACGGCTGAAGATTGTCACACATTTGAGAACTGGTCCATAAATACTGTTTGTCATCCACCTTGAATGGGAAATTCAACTCATGGCATTTTGAAGCTAGAAGTATAACATATCATTACTGTATGGTAGACCTCTACTTCCTCATATAGCACATTGTATATCTGATTCTGTAGTCATCAGACACAGACTGCCTTTGTTTTATGGTGCCCATATTCAGAATGAGCAATGGGTGATGCCACAGTGTCCTGGGCCCACAAACAAGGTACCCTGCCTTGCTCACCGGACGCTTACATTCCGCTAATGATGAACAGACAGTCTGCCGTCAGAGCAGTTTTAGCCAGTCAAAAATAAAAATAGTATAAATAAAATTGTAGAGAACCCTGAATCTCATGAATTGCTTACAAAGCACAACATGTGCAACTTTTAATCCCACTCGCAGTCGTGGCCAGGTTATTTTGTTTATATAATCTTCGGAGGTGCCGTTGTTGTCAGCGAGAGGTATCGGAATCCACCGAGATCGCAGCGGCCGCACGAATTACTATATTTTACAGATTCCCGCGTTATCATAACAGCCACGTTTATATCTCCGTGGCTGATATTTTAGTATTATATGCATATCACAAAATTCCCCGGACTATGTATAGGTTATATCAATCAATAATGATCTCTTGGACCGAAGAATCATAGTTGTGGTATGTCCGTCAAAATTGAGAGGTATAGAACCTGTCCGAAAATTCAAATTGGCCGCGTTCCCGTTGTATAATTGTAGCATGTCCGTCATCAATGGGAAGTAACGAACTTTTCCGAAAATGGCCGAATTCCCGCGATATCTTTCCGATGCCGTGCCGTTTGTTATGTCGCCACCTATGTATGTATCATATGGTGGCAGTAAGACAGTCTAGCCTGACTATGTCACCCATCGAATATACAATACAATATTTGTTAAATGTATTATGAATTGATATATGTATATTAAAATAAAATATCCTATCCTATCCTATGGTGTCGAACCTGGAACATTTCGCTGTACAATCCGCAAATATCCCCGTGTTATTTCATGAGTTAATTCATAAGTATCGTCAGAACGGAGGACGGACTGACGGTCGTAACGAACCACAAAGCCTTTCTATCCATCAAAATAAGAATAGTGAAAGAAACAATAGCTCACAACCTATCCGTCACATACTTTTCCCACATAATGAGGGTGGTGCACAAATGTATGGATGTCAAAAGAAAGGGGAGGCATATTAAAGAAGATTCGAGGCTAAATGTGATGATGACCAAGGTCCCAATTTCTCGCAGACAAATTGCTCCTCGTTCTGATGACATGAATTTTGAGGTGGAAGCTGGATCCCGGAGAGGTTTATTGGAATTGAAAATAGTTTTAGAACGTACCCTTCAAAATCAGAATCATTTAATGCCAAAAGTAGAATTTATAAATTTTTGAAACATTCTCCCAATGAGTTAAAAAGATGCCAAAATGTTTTGATAAGACCATCATCAGTTGCAGTTTGCTGACTATATGCCATGCTAAGCGCATGTCATATCATGTTTCGAACCGCGCTCTCTCTATATCTGACATAATGACCATCGCACACACTCACTATATATCTGACATAATGACCACCGCATGCGCTCGCTCTGTATCTGACACAATGACCATCGCATGTACTCTCTCTATATCTGACATAATGACCACCGCACACACTCACTATATATCTGACATAATGACCATCGCATGCACTCCCTCTTTATCTGACATAATGACCATCGTATGCACTCCCTCTATATCAGACATAATGACCATCGCACGAGCTCACTCTGTATCTGACATAATGACCATCGCACGCGCTCCCTCTATAGCTGACATAATGACCACCGCATGCGCTCGCTCTGTATCTGACACAATGACCATCGCATGTACTCTCTCTGTATCTGATATAATGACCATCGCATGCACTCTCTCTGTGTCAGACATAACGACCACCGCATGCAATCTCTCTACATCTGACAAAATAACCATCGCATGTACTCTCTCTGTATCTGACATAATGACTATCGCATGCAATCTCTCATTATCTGATATAATGACCATCGCATGCACTCTCTCTGTGTCAGACATAACGACCACCGCATGCAATCTCTCTATATCTGATATAACGACCACCGCATGCCACTCGCTATATCTGATATTATGACCATCGGATGCACTCACTCTGTATCTGACATAATGACCATCGCATGCACTCTCTCTCTGTAGCTGATATACTGACCATCGCATGCACTCTCTCTGTATCAGATATAACGACCACCGCATGCAATCTCTCTATATCTGATATAACGACCACCGCATGCCATCTCTCTATATCTGATATAATGACCATTGGATGCACTCCCTCTGTATCTGACATAATGACCATCGCATGCACTCTCTCTCTGTAGCTGATATACTGATCATCGCATGCACTCTCTCTGTATCAGACATAATGACCACCGCATGCAATCTCTCTATATCTGATATAACAACCACCGCATGCAATCTCCCTATATCTGACAAAATAACCATCCATGCACTCTCTCTGTATCTGATATAATGACCACCGCATGCACTCTCTCTGTATCTGACAAAATAACCATCGCATGCACTCTCTCTATATCTGACATAATGACCATCGCATGAAATCTCTCTCTGTAGCTGATATACTGACCATCGCATGCACTCTCTCTGTAGCTGATATACTGACCATCGCATGCACTCTCTCTATATCTGACAAAATAACCATCCATGCACTCTCTCTGTATCTGAGATAATGACCATCGCATGCACTCTCTCTCTGTAGCTGATATACTGACCATCGCATGCACTCTCTCTGTATCAGACATAATGACCATCGTATGCGCTCGCTCTATATCTGACATAATGCCCATCGCACACACTCACTATATATCTGACATAATGACCATCGCATGCGCTCCCTCTGTATCTGACATAATGCCCATCGCACACACTCACTATATATCTGACATAATGACCATCGCATGCGCTCTCTCTGTATCAGACATAAAGACCATCTATTGCGTCTCTCTGTATCAGACATAATGACCATCGCACACACTCACTATATATCTGACATAATGACCATCGCATGCGCTCTCTCTGTATCAGACATAAAGACCATCGCATGCGCTCCCTCTTTATCTGATATACTGACCATCGCATGCGCTCTCTCTGTATCAGACATAATTACAATCGCATGCACTCTCTCTGTATTAGACATAAAGACAATCGCATGCACTCTCTCTATGTCAGACATAATGACCATCGCATGTGCTCCCTCTATATCAGACATAATGACCATCGCATGCACTCCCTCTATTTCTGACACAATGACCATCGCATGCACTCGCTCTATATCAGACATAATGACCATCGCATGCGCTCTCTCTGTGTCTGATATAATGACCATCGCATGCACTCGCTCTGTATCTGATAAAATGACCATCGCATGCACTATCTCTGTATCCGATATAATGACCATCGCATGCGCTCTCTCTATATCTGACATAGCGACCACCGCATGCACTCTCTCTGTATCAGACATAATGACCACCGCATGCACTCTCTCTGTATCTGATATAATGACCATCGAATGCACTCGCTCTATATCTGACATAATGACCTTCGCCCGCGCTATCTCCATGTCTGACATAATGACCATCGCATGCACTCCCTCTATATCTGACAAAATGACCATCGCATGCACTCTCTCTGTATCTGATATAATGACCATTGCATGCACTCTCTCTGTATCTGATATAATGACCATAGCACGCGCTCTCTCTGTATCTGATATAATGACCATCGCATGCACTCCCTCTGTATCTGACATAATGACCATCGCATGCACTCCCTCTGTATCTGATATAATGACCATCACATGAGCTCTTTCTATATCTGACATAATGACCATCGCATGCAGTCTCGCTGTATCTGATATAATGACCATCGCATGCACTCGCTCTATATCTGACATAATGACCATCGCCCGAGCTATCTCTATGTCTGACATAATGACCATCGCATGCACTCCCTCTATATCTGACATAATGACCATCGCATGCACTCTCTCTGTATCTGATATAATGACCATCGCATGCACTCTCTCTGTATCTGATATAATGACCATCGCATGCACTCTCTCTGTATCTGACATAATGACCATCGCATGCACTCCCTGTGTATCTGATACAATGCCCATCGCATGAGCTCTCTCTATATCTGACATAATGACCATCACATGAGCTCTCTCTATATCTGACATAATGACCATCGCATGCACTCCCTCTGTATCTGATAAAGTGACCATCGCATTCACTCTCTCTGTATCTGACATAATGACCATCGCATGCACTCTCTCTGTATCTGACATAATGACCATCCCATGAACTCCCTCTGTATCTGATATAATGACCATCACATGAGCTCTCTCTATATCTGACATAATGACCATCGCATGCACTCTCTCTGTATCTGATTTAATGACCATAACGTGCACTCTCTCTGTATCTGATATAATGATCATCGCATGCACTCTCTCTGTATCTGACATAATGACCATCGCATGCACTCCCTCTGTATCTGATATAATGACCATCATATGAGCTCTCTCTATATCTGACATAATGACCATCACATGCAGTCTCTCTGTATCTGATATAATGACCTTCGCATGCACTCGCTCTATATATGACATAATGACCATCGCCCGCGCTATCTCTATGTCTGACAGAATGACCATCGCATGCACTCCCTCTATATCTGACATAATGACCATCACATGCACTCTTTCTGTTTCTGATATAATGATCATCGCATGCACTCTCTCTGTATCTGATATAATGACCATCGCATGCACTCTCTCTGTATCTGATATAATGACCATCTCATGCACTCTCTCTGTATCTGACGTAATGACCATCGCATGCACTCCCTGTGTATCTGATACAATGCCCATCGCATGAGCTATCTCTATATCTGACATAATGACCATCACATGAGCTCTCTCTATATCTGACATAATGACCATCGCATGCACTCCCTCTGTATCTGATAAAGTGACCATCGCATTCACTCTCTCTGTATCTGACATAATGACCATCGCATGCACTCTCTCTGTATCTGACATAATGACAATCCCATGAACTCCCTCTGCATCTGATATAATGACCATCACATGAGCTCTCTCTATATCTGACATAATGACCATCGCATGCACTCTCTCCGTATCTGATATAATGACCATAACATGCACTCTCTCTGTATCTGATATAATGACCATCGCATGCACTCTCTCTGTATCTGACATAATGACCATCGCATGCACTCCCTCTGTATCTGATATAATGACCATCATATGAGCTCTCTCTATATCTGACGTAATGACCATCACATGCAGTCTCTCTGTATCTGATATAAAGACCTTCGCATGCACTCGCTCTATATATGACATAATGACCATCGCCCGCGCTATCTCTATGTCTGACAGAATGACCATCGCATGCACTCCCTCTATATCTGACATAATGACCATCACATGCACTCTCTCTGTTTCTGATATAATGACCATCGCATGCACTCTCTCTGTATCTGATATAATGACCATCGCATGCACTCTCTCTGCATCTGACATAATGACCATCGCATGCACTATCTCTGTATCTGATATAATGACCATCGAATGCCCTCGCTCTATATCTTACATAATGACCTTCGCCCGCGCTGTCTCTATGTCTGACATAATGAACATCGAATGCAATCCCTCTATATCTGACAAAATGACCATCGCATGCACTCTCTCTGTATCTGATATAATGATCATAGCATGCACTCTCTCTGTATCGGATATAATGACCATCGCAAGCACTCCCTCTGTATCTGACATAATGACCATCGCATGCACTCCCTCTGTATCTGATATAATGACCATCACATGAGCTCTCTCTATATCTGACATAATGACCATCGCATGCAGTCTCTCTGTATCTGATATAATGACTATCGCATGCACTCCCTCTATATCTGACATAATGACCATCGCCCGCGCTATCTATTTGTCTGACATAATGACCATCGCATGCACTCCCTCTATATCTGACATAATGACCATCGCATGCACTCTATCTGTATCTCATATAATGACCATCGCATGCACTCCCTCTGTATATGATAAAGTGACCATCGCATTCACTCTCTCTGTATCTGAAATAATGACCATCGCATGCACTTTCTCTGTATCTGACATAATGACCATCCCATGCACTCCCTCTGTATCTGATATAATGACCAGCACATTCACCCTCTTGTATATGATATAATGACCATCGCACGTGCTCTCTCTATATCTGACATAATGACCATCGCTTTCGCTCTCTCTGTATATGACTAAATGACCATCGCATGCACTCTCTCTATATCTGACTTAATGACCATCACATGCGCTCCCTCTATATCTGACTTAATGACCATCGCATGCACTCTCTGTATTTGATAGAATGACTATCTCATACACTCCCTCTATATCTGATATAATAACCATCGCATGCACTCTCTCTGCATTTGATATAATGACAATCGCATGAACTCTCTCTGCAACTGATATAATGACAATCGCATGCATTCTCTCTGCATCTGATATAATGACCATCGCATGCACTCTCTCTGTATCTGATATAATGACCATCACATGAGCTCCCTTTGTATCTGATATAATGGCCATCGAATGCACTCGCTCTATATCTGACATAATGACCATCGCCCGCGCTATCTCTATGTCTGACATAATGACCATCGCATGCACTCCCTCTATATCTGACTTAATGACCATCGCATGCACTCTCGCTGTATCTGATATAATGACCATCGCATGCACTCTCTCTGCATCTGATATAATGACCATCGCATGCACTCTCTCTGTATCTGATATAATGACCATCGCATGCACTCTCTCTATATCTGATATAATGACCATCGAATGCACTCGCTCTATATCTGACATAATGACCTTCGCCCGCGCTATCTCTATGTCTGACATAATGACCATCGCATGCACTCCCTCTATATCTGACAAAATGACCATCGCATGCACTCTCTCTGTATCTGATATAATGACCATCGCATGCACTCTCTCTGTATCTGATATAATGACCATAGCATGCGCTCGCTCTGTATCTGATATAATGACCATCGCATGCACTCTCTCTGTATCTGACATAATTACCATCGCATGCACTCCCTCTGTATCTGATATAATGACCATCACATGAGCTCTCTCTATATCTGACATAATGACCATCGCATGCAGTCTCTCTGTATCTGATATAATGACCATCGCATGCACTCGCTCTATATCTGACATAATGACCATCGCCCGCGCTATCTCTATGTCTGACATAATGACCATCGCATGCACTCCCTCTATATCTGACATAATGACCATCGCATGCACTCCATCTGTATCTGATATAATGACCATCGCATGCACTCTCTCTGTATCTGATATAGTGACCATCGCATGCACTCCCTCTGTATCTGATATAGTGACCATCGCATTCACTCTCTCTGTATCTGATATAATGACCATCGCACGTGCTCTCTCTATATCTGACATAATGACCATCACATGAGCTCTCTCTATATCTGACATAATGACCATCGCATGCACTCTCGCTGTATCTGATATAATGACCATCGCATGCACACCCTCTGTATCTGATATAGTGACCATCGCATTCACTCTCTCTGTATCTGATATAATGACCATCGCACGTGCTCTCTCTATATCTGACATAATGACCATCGCTTGCGCTCTCTCTGTATATGACTAAATGACCATCGCATGCACTCTCTCTGTATCAGATATAATGACCATCGCATGCACTCTCTCTGTATCTGACATAATGACCATCGCATGCACTCCCTCTGTATCTGATATAATGACCATCGCATGCACTCCCCCTATATCTGACATAATGACCATCGCCCGCGCTATCTCTATGTCTGACATAATGACCATCGCATGCACTCCCTCTATATCTGACATAATGACCACCGCATGCACTCGCTCTGTATCTGATATAATGACCATCGCATGCACTCTCTCTGTATCTGATATAATGACCATCGCATGCACTCTCTCTGTATCTGACATAGTGACCATCGCATGCACTCCCTGTGTATCTGATACAATGCCCATCACATGAGCTCTCTCTATGGCTGACATAATGACCATCGCATGCACTCTCTCTGTATCTGATATAATGACCATCGCATGCACTCCCTCGTATCTGATAAAGTGACCATCGCATTCACTCTCTCTGTATCTGACATAATGACCATCGCATGCACTCTCTCTGTATCTGACATAATGACCATCCCATGCACTCCCTCTGTATCTGATATAATGACCATCACATGAGCTCTCTCTATATCTGACATAATGACAATCGCATGCACTCTCTCTGTATCTGACATAATGACCATCGCATGCACTCCCTCTGTATCTGATATAGTGACCTTCGCATTCACTCTCTCTGTATCTGATATAATGACCATCGCACGTGCTCTCTCTATATCCGACATAATGACCATCGCTTGCGCTCCCTCTGTATATGACTAAATGACCATCGCATGCACTCTCTCTATATCTGACTTAATGACCATCGCATGCGCTCTCTCTATATCTGACTTAATGACCATCGCATGCACTCTCTCTGCATTTGATATAATGACAATCGCATGAACTCTCTCTGCAACTGATATTATGACAATCGCATGCATTCTCTCTGCATCTGATATAATGACTATCGCATGCACTCCCTCTGTATCTGATATAATGGCCATCGAATGCACTCGCTCTATATCTGACATAATGACCATCGCCCGCACTATCTCTATGTCTGACATAATGACCATCGCATGCACTCCCTCTATATCTGACTTAATGACCATCGCATGCACTATCGCTGTATCTGATATAATGACCATCGCATGCACTCTCTCTGCATCTGATATAATGACCATCGCATGCACTCTCTCTGTATCTGATATAATGACCATCCCATGCACTCCTTCTGTATCTGATATAATGGCCATCGAATGCACTCGCTCTATATCTGACATAATGACCTTCGCCCGCGCTATCTCTATGTCTGACATAATGACCATCGCATGCACTCCATCTATATCTGATATAATGACCATAGCATGCGCTCGCTCTGTATCTGATATAATGACCATCGCATGCACTCTCTCTGTATCTGACATAATGACCATCGCATGCACTCCCTCTGTATCTGATATAATGACCATCACATGAGCTCTCTCTATATCTGACATAATGACCATCGCATGCAGTCTCTCTGTATCTGATATAATGACCATCGCATGCACTCGCTCTATATCTGACATAATGACCATCGCCCGCGCTATCTCTATGTCTGACATAATGACCATCGCATGCACTCTCTCTGTATCTGATATAATGACCATCGCATGCACTCTCTCTGTATCTGATATAATGACCATCGCATGCACTCCCTCTGTATCTGATATAGTGACCTTCGCATTCACTCTCTCTGTATCTGGTATAATGACCATCGCACGTGCTCTCTCTATATCTGACATAATGACCATCGCTTGCGCTCCCTCTGTATATGACTTAATGACCATCGCATGCACTCTCTCTATATCTGACTTAATGACCATCGCATGCGCTCTCTCTATATCTGACTTAATGACCATCGCATGCACTCTCTCTGCATTTGATATAATGACAATCGCATGAACTCTCTCTGCAACTGATATAATGACAATCGCATGCATTCTCTCTGCATCTGATATAATGACTATCGCATGCACTCCCTCTGTATCTGATATAATGACCATCCCATGCACTCCCTCTGTATCTTATATAATGACCATCGCATGCACTCGCCCTATATCTGACATAATGACCATCGCCCGCGCTATCTCTATGTCTGACATAATGACCATCGCATGCACTCCCTCTATATCTGACATAATGACCACCGCATGCACTCGCTCTGTATCTGATATAATGACCATCGCATGCACTCTCTCTGTATCTGGTATAATGACCATCGCATGCACTCTCTCTGTATCTGACATAGTGACCATCGCATGCACTCCCTGTGTATCTGATACAATGCCCATCACATGAGCTCTCTCTATGGCTGACATAATGACCATCGCATGCACTCTCTCTGTATCTGATATAATGACCATCGCATGCACTCCCTCGTATCTGATAAAGTGACCATCGCATTCACTCTCTCTGTATCTGACATAATGACCATCGCATGCACTC
Source organism: Siphonodentalium dalli (assembly GCA_032622095.1). Lineage (NCBI taxonomy): Eukaryota > Metazoa > Mollusca > Scaphopoda > Gadilida > Siphonodentaliidae > Siphonodentalium > Siphonodentalium dalli. The sequence continues at coordinate 36,718,686 of CP136069.1, read as the reverse complement.
TCTCTGTATCTGACATAATGACCATCCCATGCACTCCCTCTGTATCTGATATAATGACCATCACATGAGCTCTCTCTATATCTGACATAATGACCATCGCATGCACTCCCTCTGTATCTGATATAGTGACCTTCGCATTCACTCTCTCTGTATCTGATATAATGACCATCGCACGTGCTCTCTCTATATCTGACATAATGACCATCGCTTGCGCTCCCTCTGTATATGACTAAATGACCATCGCATGCACTCTCTCTATATCTGACTTAATGACCATCGCATGCGCTCTCTCTATATCTGACTTAATGACCATCGCATGCACTCTCTCTGCATTTGATATAATGACAATCGCATGAACTCTCTCTGCAACTGATATAATGACAATCGCATGCATTCTCTCTGCATCTGATATAATGACTATCGCATGCACTCCCTCT